>OY740768.1:68337574-68774568 GCA_963513935.1 Aphrophora alni | reverse complement strand
GTGACGCTGTTTGTTACAGAGTCTAGAAACCAAATGTAGTTATTTAAGATGTTACAAACCTTACTTTAAGAGTGCGTACTATTACAGAGATAAAACAGCAGAATGAAGTGACGCTGTTTGTTACAGAGTCTAGAAACCAAATGTAGTTATTTAAGATGTTACAACCTTACTTTAAGAATGCGTACTATTACAGAGATAAAACAGCAGAATGAAGTGACGCTGTTTGTTACAGAGTCTAGAAACCAAATGTAGTTATTTAAGATGTTACAACCTTACTTTAAGAGTGCGTACTATGACAGAGATAAAACAGCAGAATGAAGTGACGCTGTTTGTTACAGAGTCTAGAAACCAAATGTAGTTATTTAAGATGTTACAACCTTACTTTAAGAGTGCGTACTATTACAGAGATAAAACAGCAGAATGAAGTGACGCTGTTTGTTACAGAGTCTAGAAACCAAATGTAGTTATTTAAGATGTTACAACCTTACTTTAAGAGTGCGTACTATTACAGAGATAAAACAGCAGAATGAAGTGACGCTGTTTGTTACAGAGTCTAGAAACCAAATGTAGTTATTTAAGATGTTACAACCTTACTTTAAGAGTGCGTACTATTACAGAGATAAAACAGCAGAATGAAGTGACGCTGTTTGTTACAGAGTCTAGAAACCAAATGTAGTTATTTAAGATGTTACAACCTTACTTTAAGAATGCGTACTATTACAGAGATAAAACAGCAGAATGAAGTGACGCTGTTTGTTACAGAGTCTAGAAACCAAATGTAGTTATTTAAGATGTTACAACCTTACTTTAAGAGTGCGTACTATTACAGAGATAAAACAGCAGAATGAAGTGACGCTGTTTGTTACAGAGTCCTAGAAACCAAATGTAGTTATTTAAGATGTTACAACCTTACTTTAAGAGTGCGTACTATTACAGAGATAAAACAGCAGAATGAAGTGACGCTGTTTGTTACAGAGTCTAGAAACCAAATGTAGTTATTTAAGATGTTACAACCTTACTTTAAGAATGCGTACTATTACAGAGATAAAACAGCAGAATGAAGTGACGCTGTTTGTTACAGAGTCTAGAAACCAAATGTAGTTATTTAAGATGTTACAACCTTACTTTAAGAATGCGTACTATTACAGAGATAAAACAGCAGAATGAAGTGACGCTGTTTGTTACAGAGTCTAGAAACCAAATGTAGTTATTTAAGATGTTACAACCTTACTTTAAGAGTGCGTACTATTACAGAGATAAAACAGCAGAATGAAGTGACGCTGTTTGTTACAGAGTCTAGAAACCAAATGTAGTTATTTTAAGATGTTACAACCTTACTTTAAGAATGCGTACTATTACAGAGATAAAACAGCAGAATGAAGTGACGCTGTTTGTTACAGAGTCTAGAAACCAAATGTAGTTATTTAAGATGTTACAACCTTACTTTAAGAGTGCGTACTATTACAGAGATAAAACAGCAGAATGAAGTGACGCTGTTTGTTACAGAGTCTAGAAACCAAATGTAGTTATTTAAGATGTTACAACCTTACTTTAAGAGTGCGTACTATTACAGAGATAAAACAGCAGAATGAAGTGACGCTGTTTGTTACAGAGTCTAGAAACCAAATGTAGTTATTTAAGATGTTACAACCTTACTTTAAGAATGCGTACTATTACAGAGATAAAACAGCAGAATGAAGTGACGCTGTTTGTTACAGAGTCTAGAAACCAAATGTAGTTATTTAAGATGTTACAACCTTACTTTAAGAGTGCGTACTATTACAGAGATAAAACAGCAGAATGAAGTGACGCTGTTTGTTACAGAGTCTAGAAACCAAATGTAGTTATTTAAGATGTTACAACCTTACTTTAAGAATGCGTACTATTACAGAGATAAAACAGCAGAATGAAGTGACGCTGTTTGTTACAGAGTCTAGAAACCAAATGTAGTTATTTAAGATGTTACAACCTTACTTTAAGAATGCGTACTATTACAGAGATAAAACAGCAGAATGAAGTGACGCTGTTTGTTACAGAGTCTAGAAACCAAATGTAGTTATTTAAGATGTTACAACCTTACTTTAAGAATGCGTACTATTACAGAGATAAAACAGCAGAATGAAGTGACGCTGTTTGTTACAGAGTCTAGAAACCAAATGTAGTTATTTAAGATGTTACAACCTTACTTTAAGAGTGCGTACTATTACAGAGATAAAACAGCAGAATGAAGTGACGCTGTTTGTTACAGAGCTAGAAACCAAATGTAGTTATTTAAGATGTTACAACCTTACTTTAAGAGTGCGTACTATTACAGAGATAAAACAGCAGAATGAAGTGACGCTGTTTGTTACAGAGTCTAGAAACCAAATGTAGTTATTTAAGATGTTACAACCTTACTTAAGAGTGCGTACTATTACAGAGATAAAACAGCAGAATGAAGTGACGCTGTTTGTTACAGAGTCTAGAAACCAAATGTAGTTATTTAAGATGTTACAACCTTACTTTAAGAATGCGTACTATTACAGAGATAAAACAGCAGAATGAAGTGACGCTGTTTGTTACAGAGTCTAGAAACCAAATGTAGTTATTTAAGATGTTACAACCTTACTTTAAGAGTGCGTACTATTACAGAGATAAAACAGCAGAATGAAGTGACGCTGTTTGTTACAGAGCCTAGAAACCAAATGTAGTTATTTAAGATGTTACAACCTTACTTTAAGAATGCGTACTATTACAGAGATAAAACAGCAGAATGAAGTGACGCTGTTTGTTACAGAGCCTAGAAACCAAATGTAGTTATTTAAGATGTTACAACCTTACTTTAAGAGTGCGTACTATTACAGAGATAAAACAGCAGAATGAAGTGACGCTGTTTGTTACAGAGTCTAGAAACCAAATGTAGTTATTTAAGATGTTACAACCTTACTTTAAGAATGCGTACTATTACAGAGATAAAACAGCAGAATGAAGTGACGCTGTTTGTTACAGAGTCTAGAAACCAAATGTAGTTATTTAAGATGTTACAACCTTACTATAAGAATGCGTACTATTACAGAGATAAAACAGCAGAATGAAGTGACGCTGTTTGTTACAGAGTCTAGAAACCAAATGTAGTTATTTAAGATGTTACAACCTTACTTTAAGAATGCGTACTATTACAGAGATAAAACAGCAGAATGAAGTGACGCTGTTTGTTACAGAGTCTAGAAACCAAATGTAGTTATTTAAGATGTTACAACCTTACTTTAAGAGTGCGTACTATTACAGAGATAAAACAGCAGAATGAAGTGACGCTGTTTGTTACAGAGTCTAGAAACCAAATGTAGTTATTTAAGATGTTACAACCTTACTTTAAGAGTGCATACTATGACAGAGATAAAACAGCAGAATGAAGTGACGCTGTTTGTTACAGAACCTAGAAACCAAATGTAGTTATTTAAGATGTTACAACCTTACTATAAGAATGCGTACTATTACAGAGATAAAACAGCAGAATGAAGTGACGCTGTTTGTTACAGAGTCTAGAAACCAAATGTAGTTATTTAAGATGTTACAACCTTACTTTAAGAATGCGTACTATTACAGAGATAAAACAGCAGAATGAAGTGACGCTGTTTGTTACAGAGTCTAGAAACCAAATGTAGTTATTTAAGATGTTACAACCTTACTTTAAGAGTGCGTACTATTACAGAGATAAAACAGCAGAATGAAGTGACGCTGTTTGTTACAGAGTCTAGAAACCAAATGTAGTTATTTAAGATGTTACAACCTTACTTTAAGAATGCGTACTATTACAGAGATAAAACAGCAGAATGAAGTGACGCTGTTTGTTACAGAGTCTAGAAACCAAATGTAGTTATTTAAGATGTTACAACCTTACTTTAAGAGTGCGTACTATTACAGAGATAAAACAGCAGAATGAAGTGACGCTGTTTGTTACAGAGTCTAGAAACCAAATGTAGTTATTTAAGATGTTACAACCTTACTTTAAGAGTGCGTACTATGACAGAGATAAAACAGCAGAATGAAGTGACGCTGTTTGTTACAGAGCCTAGAAACCAAATGTAGTTATTTAAGATGTTACAACCTTACTATAAGAATGCGTACTATTACAGAGATAAAACAGCAGAATGAAGTGACGCTGTTTGTTACAGAGTCTAGAAACCAAATGTAGTTATTTAAGATGTTACAACCTTACTTTAAGAATGCGTACTATTACAGAGATAAAACAGCAGAATGAAGTGACGCTGTTTGTTACAGAGTCTAGAAACCAAATGTAGTTATTTAAGATGTTACAACCTTACTTTAAGAGTGCGTACTATGACAGAGATAAAACAGCAGAATGAAGTGACGCTGTTTGTTACAGAGCCTAGAAACCAAATGTAGTTATTTAAGATGTTACAACCTTACTATAAGAATGCGTACTATTACAGAGATAAAACAGCAGAATGAAGTGACGCTGTTTGTTACAGAGTCTAGAAACCAAATGTAGTTATTTAAGATGTTACAACCTTACTTTAAGAGTGCGTACTATTACAGAGATAAAACAGCAGAATGAAGTGACGCTGTTTGTTACAGAGTCTAGAAACCAAATGTAGTTATTTAAGATGTTACAACCTTACTTTAAGAATGCGTACTATTACAGAGATAAAACAGCAGAATGAAGTGACGCTGTTTGTTACAGAGTCTAGAAACCAAATGTAGTTATTTAAGATGTTACAACCTTACTTTAAGAGTGCGTACTATTACAGAGATAAAACAGCAAAATGAAGTGACGCTGTTTGTTACAGAGTCTAGAAACCAAATGTAGTTATTTAAGATGTTACAACCTTACTTTAAGAGTGCGTACTATGACAGAGATAAAACAGCAGAATGAAGTGACGCTGTTTGTTACAGAGCCTAGAAACCAAATGTAGTTATTTAAGATGTTACAACCTTACTATAAGAATGCGTACTATTACAGAGATAAAACAGCAGAATGAAGTGACGCTGTTTGTTACAGAGTCTAGAAACCAAATGTAGTTATTTAAGATGTTACAACCTTACTTTAAGAATGCGTACTATTACAGAGATAAAACAGCAGAATGAAGTGACGCTGTTTGTTACAGAGTCTAGAAACCAAATGTAGTTATTTAAGATGTTACAACCTTACTATAAGAATGCGTACTATTACAGAGATAAAACAGCAGAATGAAGTGACGCTGTTTGTTACAGAGTCTAGAAACCAAATGTAGTTATTTAAGATGTTACAACCTTACTTTAAGAATGCGTACTATTACAGAGATAAAACAGCAGAATGAAGTGACGCTGTTTGTTACAGAGTCTAGAAACCAAATGTAGTTATTTAAGATGTTACAACCTTACTTTAAGAGTTCGTACTATTACAGAGATAAAACAGCAGAATGAAGTGACGCTGTTTGTTACAGAGTCTAGAAACCAAATGTAGTTATTTAAGATGTTACAACCTTACTTTAAGAATGCGTACTATTACAGAGATAAAACAGCAGAATGAAGTGACGCTGTTTGTTACAGAGTCTAGAAACCAAATGTAGTTATTTAAGATGTTACAACCTTACTTTAAGAGTGCGTACTATTACAGAGATAAAACAGCAGAATGAAGTGACGCTGTTTGTTACAGAGTCTAGAAACCAAATGTAGTTATTTAAGATGTTACAACCTTACTTTAAGAGTGCGTACTATGACAGAGATAAAACAGCAGAATGAAGTGACGCTGTTTGTTACAGAGCCTAGAAACCAAATGTAGTTATTTAAGATGTTACAACCTTACTATAAGAATGCGTACTATTACAGAGATAAAACAGCAGAATGAAGTGACGCTGTTTGTTACAGAGTCTAGAAACCAAATGTAGTTATTTAAGATGTTACAACCTTACTTTAAGAATGCGTACTATTACAGAGATAAAACAGCAGAATGAAGTGACGCTGTTTGTTGCAGAGTCTAGAAACCAAATGTAGTTATTTAAGATGTTACAACCTTACTATAAGAATGCGTACTATTACAGAGATAAAACAGCAGAATGAAGTGACGCTGTTTGTTACAGAGTCTAGAAACCAAATGTAGTTATTTAAGATGTTACAACCTTACTTTAAGAATGCGTACTATTACAGAGATAAAACAGCAGAATGAAGTGACGCTGTTTGTTACAGAGTCTAGAAACCAAATGTAGTTATTTAAGATGTTACAACCTTACTTTAAGAGTGCGTACTATTACAGAGATAAAACAGCAGAATGAAGTGACGCTGTTTGTTACAGAGTCTAGAAACCAAATGTAGTTATTTAAGATGTTACAACCTTACTTTAAGAATGCGTACTATTACAGAGATAAAACAGCAGAATGAAGTGACGCTGTTTGTTACAGAGTCTAGAAACCAAATGTAGTTATTTAAGATGTTACAACCTTACTTTAAGAGTGCGTACTATTACAGAGATAAAAGAGCAGAATGAAGTGACGCTGTTTGTTACAGAGTCTAGAAACCAAATGTAGTTATTTAAGATATTACAACCTTACTTTAAGAGTGCGTACTATGACAGAGATAAAACAGCAGAATGAAGTGACGCTGTTTGTTACAGAGCCTAGAAACCAAATGTAGTTATTTAAGATGTTACAACCTTACTATAAGAATGCGTACTATTACAGAGATAAAACAGCAGAATGAAGTGACGCTGTTTGTTACAGAGTCTAGAAACCAAATGTAGTTATTTAAGATGTTACAACCTTACTTTAAGAATGCGTACTATTACAGAGATAAAACAGCAGAATGAAGTGACGCTGTTTGTTACAGAGTCTAGAAACCAAATGTAGTTATTTAAGATGTTACAACCTTACTTTAAGAGTGCGTACTATGACAGAGATAAAACAGCAGAATGAAGTGACGCTGTTTGTTACAGAGCCTAGAAACCAAATGTAGTTATTTAAGATGTTACAACCTTACTATAAGAATGCGTACTATTACAGAGATAAAACAGCAGAATGAAGTGACGCTGTTTGTTACAGAGTCTAGAAACCAAATGTAGTTATTTAAGATGTTACAACCTTACTTTAAGAATGCGTACTATTACAGAGATAAAACAGCAGAATGAAGTGACGCTGTTTGTTACAGAGTCTAGAAACCAAATGTAGTTATTTAAGATGTTACAACCTTACTTTAAGAGTGCGTACTATTACAGAGATAAAACAGCAGAATGAAGTGACGCTGTTTGTTACAGAGTCTAGAAACCAAATGTAGTTATTTAAGATGTTACAACCTTACTTTAAGAATGCGTACTATTACAGAGATAAAACAGCAGAATGAAGTGACGCTGTTTGTTACAGAGTCTAGAAACCAAATGTAGTTATTTAAGATGTTACAACCTTACTTTAAGAGTGCGTACTATTACAGAGATAAAACAGCAGAATGAAGTGACGCTGTTTGTTACAGAGTCTAGAAACCAAATGTAGTTATTTAAGATGTTACAACCTTACTTTAAGAGTGCGTACTATGACAGAGATAAAACAGCAGAATGAAGTGACGCTGTTTGTTACAGAGCCTAGAAACCAAATGTAGTTATTTAAGATGTTACAACCTTACTATAAGAATGCGTACTATTACAGAGATAAAACAGCAGAATGAAGTGACGCTGTTTGTTACAGAGTCTAGAAACCAAATGTAGTTATTTAAGATGTTACAACCTTACTTTAAGAATGCGTACTATTACAGAGATAAAACAGCAGAATGAAGTGACGCTGTTTGTTACAGAGTCTAGAAACCAAATGTAGTTATTTAAGATGTTACAACCTTACTTTAAGAGTGCGTACTATTACAGAGATAAAACAGCAGAATGAAGTGACGCTGTTTGTTACAGAGTCTAGAAACCAAATGTAGTTATTTAAGATGTTACAACCTTACTTTAAGAATGCGTACTATTACAGAGATAAAACAGCAGAATGAAGTGACGCTGTTTGTTACAGAGTCTAGAAACCAAATGTAGTTATTTAAGATGTTACAACCTTACTATAAGAATGCGTACTATTACAGAGATAAAACAGCAGAATGAAGTGACGCTGTTTGTTACAGAGTCTAGAAACCAAATGTAGTTATTTAAGATGTTACAACCTTACTTTAAGAATGCGTACTATTACAGAGATAAAACAGCAGAATGAAGTGACGCTGTTTGTTACAGAGTCTAGAAACCAAATGTAGTTATTTAAGATGTTACAACCTTACTTTAAGAGTGCGTACTATTACAGAGATAAAACAGCAGAATGAAGTGACGCTGTTTGTTACAGAGTCTAGAAACCAAATGTAGTTATTTAAGATGTTACAACCTTACTTTAAGAGTGCGTACTATGACAGAGATAAAACAGCAGAATGAAGTGACGCTGTTTGTTACAGAGCCTAGAAACCAAATGTAGTTATTTAAGATGTTACAACCTTACTTTAAGAGTGCGTACTATTACAGAGATAAAACAGCAGAATGAAGAGACGCTGTTTGTTACAGAGTCTAGAAACCAAATGTAGTTATTTAAGATGTTACAACCTTACTATAAGAATGCGTACTATTACAGAGATAAAACAGCAGAATGAAGTGACGCTGTTTGTTACAGAGTCTAGAAACCAAATGTAGTTATTTAAGATGTTACAACCTTACTTTAAGAGTGCGTACTATGACAGAGATAAAACAGCAGAATGAAGTGACGCTGTTTGTTACAGAGCCTAGAAACCAAATGTAGTTATTTAAGATGTTACAACCTTACTTTAAGAGTGCGTACTATGACAGAGATAAAACAGCAGAATGAAGTGACGCTGTTTGTTACAGAGTCTAGAAACCAAATGTAGTTATTTAAGATGTTACAACCTTACTTTAAGAGTGCGTACTATGACAGAGATAAAACAGCAGAATGGTGTGACGCTGTATGTTACAGAGTCTAGAAACCAAATGTAGTTATTTAAGATGTTACAACCTTACTTTAAGAGTGCGTACTATTACAGAGATAAAACAGCAGAATGAAGTGACGCTGTTTGTTACAGAGTCTAGAAACCAAATGTAGTTATTTAAGATGTTACAACCTTACTATAAGAGTGCGTACTATTACAGAGATAAAACAGCAGAATGAAGTGACGCTGTTTGTTACAGAGCCTAGAAACCAAATGTAGTTATTTAAGATGTTACAACCTTACTTTAAGAGTGCGTACTATGACAGAGATAAAACAGCAGAATGAAGTGACGCTGTTTGTTACAGAGTCTAGAAACCAAATGTAGTTATTTAAGATGTTACAACCTTACTTTAAGAGTGCGTACTATGACAGAGATAAAACAGCAGAATGGTGTGACGCTGTATGTTACAGAGTCTAGAAACCAAATGTAGTTATTTAAGATGTTACAACCTTACTTTAAGAGTGCGTACTATTACAGAGATAAAACAGCAGAATGAAGTGACGCTGTTTGTTACAGAGTCTAGAAACCAAATGTAGTTATTTAAGATGTTACAACCTTACTATAAGAGTGCGTACTATTACAGAGATAAAACAGCAGAATGAAGTGACGCTGTTTGTTACAGAGCCTAGAAACCAAATGTAGTTATTTAAGATGTTACAACCTTACTTTAAGAATGCGTACTATTACAGAGATAAAACAGCAGAATGAAGTGACGCTGTTTGTTACAGAGTCTAGAAACCAAATGTAGTTATTTAAGATGTTACAACCTTACTATAAGAGTGCGTACTATTACAGAGATAAAACAGCAGAATGAAGTGACGCTGTTTGTTACAGAGTCTAGAAACCAAATGTAGTTATTTAAGATGTTACAACCTTACTATAAGAGTGCGTACTATGACAGAGATAAAACAGCAGAATGAAGTGACGCTGTTTGTTACAGAGTCTAGAAACCAAATGTAGTTATTTAAGATGTTACAACCTTACTTTAAGAGTGCGTACTATTACAGAGATAAAACAGCAGAATGAAGTGACGCTGTTTGTTACAGAGTCTAGAAACCAAATGTAGTTATTTAAGATGTTACAACCTTACTTTAAGAATGCGTACTATTACAGAGATAAAACAGCAGAATGAAGTGACGCTGTTTGTTACAGAGTCTAGAAACCAAATGTAGTTATTTAAGATGTTACAACCTTACTTTAAGAATGCGTACTATTACAGAGATAAAACAGCAGAATGAAGTGACGCTGTTTGTTACAGAGTCTAGAAACCAAATGTAGTTATTTAAGATGTTACAACCTTACTATAAGAGTGCGTACTATTACAGAGATAAAACAGCAGAATGAAGTGACGCTGTTTGTTACAGAGTCTAGAAACCAAATGTAGTTATTTAAGATGTTACAACCTTACTATAAGAGTGCGTACTATGACAGAGATAAAACAGCAGAATGAAGTGACGCTGTTTGTTACAGAGTCTAGAAACCAAATGTAGTTATTTAAGATGTTACAACCTTACTTTAAGAGTGCGTACTATTACAGAGATAAAACAGCAGAATGAAGTGACGCTGTTTGTTACAGAGTCTAGAAACCAAATGTAGTTATTTAAGATGTTACAACCTTACTTTAAGAATGCGTACTATTACAGAGATAAAACAGCAGAATGAAGTGACGCTGTTTGTTACAGAGTCTAGAAACCAAATGTAGTTATTTAAGATGTTACAACCTTACTTTAAGAATGCGTACTATTACAGAGATAAAACAGCAGAATGAAGTGACGCTGTTTGTTACAGAGTCTAGAAACCAAATGTAGTTATTTAAGATGTTACAACCTTACTATAAGAGTGCGTACTATTACAGAGATAAAACAGCAGAATGAAGTGACGCTGTTTGTTACAGAGTCTAGAAACCAAATGTAGTTATTTAAGATGTTACAACCTTACTATAAGAGTGCGTACTATGACAGAGATAAAACAGCAGAATGAAGTGACGCTGTTTGTTACAGAGTCTAGAAACCAAATGTAGTTATTTAAGATGTTACAACCTTACTATAAGAGTGCGTACTATTACAGAGATAAAACAGCAGAATGAAGTGACGCTGTTTGTTACAGAGTCTAGAAACCAAATGTAGTTATTTAAGATGTTACAACCTTACTATAAGAGTGCGTACTATTACAGAGATAAAACAGCAGAATGAAGTGACGCTGTTTGTTACAGAGTCTAGAAACCAAATGTAGTTATTTAAGATGTTACAACCTTACTATAAGAGTGCGTACTATTACAGAGATAAAACAGCAGAATGAAGTGACGCTGTTTGTTACAGAGCCTAGAAACCAAATGTAGTTATTTAAGATGTTACAACCTTACTTTAAGAGTGCGTACTATGACAGAGATAAAACAGCAGAATGAAGTGACGCTGTTTGTTACAGAGTCTAGAAACCAAATGTAGTTATTTAAGATGTTACAACCTTACTTTAAGAGTGCGTACTATTACAGAGATAAAACAGCAGAATGGTGTGACGCTGTATGTTACAGAGTCTAGAAACCAAATGTAGTTATTTAAGATGTTACAACCTTACTTTAAGAGTGCGTACTATGACAGAGATAAAACAGCAGAATGAAGTGACGCTGTTTGTTACAGAGTCTAGAAACCAAATGTAGTTATTTAAGATGTTACAACCTTACTTTAAGAGTGCGTACTATGACAGAGATAAAACAGCAGAATGGTGTGACGCTGTATGTTACAGAGTCTAGAAACCAAATGTAGTTATTTAAGATGTTACAACCTTACTTTAAGAGTGCGTACTATTACAGAGATAAAACAGCAGAATGAAGTGACGCTGTTTGTTACAGAGTCTAGAAACCAAATGTAGTTATTTAAGATGTTACAACCTTACTATAAGAGTGCGTACTATTACAGAGATAAAACAGCAGAATGAAGTGACGCTGTTTGTTACAGAGCCTAGAAACCAAATGTAGTTATTTAAGATGTTACAACCTTACTTTAAGAGTGCGTACTATGACAGAGATAAAACAGCAGAATGAAGTGACGCTGTTTGTTACTGAGTCTAGAAACCAAATGTAGTTATTTAAGATGTTACAACCTTACTTTAAGAGTGCGTACTATGACAGAGATAAAACAGCAGAATGGTGTGACGCTGTATGTTACAGAGTCTAGAAACCAAATGTAGTTATTTAAGATGTTACAACCTTACTTTAAGAGTGCGTACTATTACAGAGATAAAACAGCAGAATGAAGTGACGCTGTTTGTTACAGAGTCTAGAAACCAAATGTAGTTATTTAAGATGTTACAACCTTACTATAAGAGTGCGTACTATTACAGAGATAAAACAGCAGAATGAAGTGACGCTGTTTGTTACAGAGCCTAGAAACCAAATGTAGTTATTTAAGATGTTACAACCTTACTTTAAGAGTGCGTACTATGACAGAGATAAAACAGCAGAATGAAGTGACGCTGTTTGTTACAGAGTCTAGAAACCAAATGTAGTTATTTAAGATGTTACAACCTTACTTTAAGAGTGCGTACTATGACAGAGATAAAACAGCAGAATGGTGTGACGCTGTATGTTACAGAGTCTAGAAACCAAATGTAGTTATTTAAGATGTTACAACCTTACTTTAAGAGTGCGTACTATTACAGAGATAAAACAGCAGAATGAAGTGACGCTGTTTGTTACAGAGTCTAGAAACCAAATGTAGTTATTTAAGATGTTACAACCTTACTTTAAGAATGCGTACTATGACAGAGATAAAACAGCAGAATGAAGTGACGCTGTTTGTTACAGAGTCTAGAAACCAAATGTAGTTATTTAAGATGTTACAACCTTACTTTAAGAATGCGTACTATGACAGAGATAAAACAGCAGAATGAAGTGACGCTGTATGTTACAGAGTCTAGAAACCAAATGTAGTTATTTAAGATGTTACAACCTTACTATAAGAATGCGTACTATTACAGAGATAAAACAGCAGAATGAAGTGACGCTGTTTGTTACAGAGTCTAGAAACCAAATGTAGTTATTTAAGATGTTACAACCTTACTTTAAGAATGCGTACTATGACAGAGATAAAACAGCAGAATGAAGTGACGCTGTTTGTTACAGAGCCTAGAAACCAAATGTAGTTATTTAAGATGTTACAACCTTACTTTAAGAGTGCGTACTATGACAGAGATAAAACAGCAGAATGAAGTGACGCTGTTTGTTACAGAGTCTAGAAACCAAATGTAGTTATTTAAGATGTTACAACCTTACTTTAAGAGTGCGTACTATGACAGAGATAAAACAGCAGAATGAAGTGACGCTGTTTGTTACAGAGTCTAGAAACCAAATGTAGTTATTTAAGATGTTACAACCTTACTATAAGAATGCGTACTATTACAGAGATAAAACAGCAGAATGGTGTGACGCTGTATGTTACAGAGTCTAGAAACCAAATGTAGTTATTTAAGATGTTACAACCTTACTTTAAGAGTGCGTACTATGACAGAGATAAAACAGCAGAATGAAGTGACGCTGTTTGTTACAGAGTCTAGAAACCAAATGTAGTTATTTAAGATGTTACAACTTTACTTTAAGAGTGTGTACTAGTACTATTACAGAGATATAACAGCAGAATGATGAGACTCTGTATGTGATAGAGCCTAGAAACCAAATTCAGTTGCTTAAGATGTTACAACCGTACTTTAAGAGTGCCTACTATTACAGAGATAAAACAGCAGAATGATGTGACGCTGTATGTAATAGAGCCTAGAAACCAAATTCAGTTGCTTAAGATGTTACAACCGTACTTTAAGAGTGCCTACTATTACAGAGATAAAACAGCAGAATGATGTGACGCTGTATGTAATAGAGCCTAGAAACCAAATGCAGTTGCTTAAGATGTTACAACCTTACTATAAGAGTGCGTACTATTACAGAGATAAAACAGCAGAAAGATGTGACGCTGTTTGTTACAGAGTCTAGAAACCAAATGCAGTTGCTTAAGATGTTACAACCTTACTTTAAGAATGCGTACTATTACAGAGATAAAACAGAAGAATGATGTGAAGCTGTTTGTTACAGAGTCTAGAAACCAACTGCAGTTGCTTAAGATGTTACAACCTTACTATAAGAGTGCGTACTATTACAGAGATAAAACAGCAGAAAGATGTGACGCTGTTTGTTACAGAGTCTAGAAACCAAATGCAGTTGCTTAAGATGTTACAACCTTACTTTAAGAATGCGTACTATTACAGAGATAAAACAGAAGAATGATGTGAAGCTGTTTGTTACAGAGTCTAGAAACCAACTGCAGTTGCTTAAGATGTTACAACCTTACTATAAGAGTGCGTACTATTACAGAGATAAAACAGCAGAAAGATGTGACGCTGTTTGTTACAGAGTCTAGAAACCAAATGCAGTTGCTTAAGATGTTACAACCTTACTTTAAGAATGCGTACTATTACAGAGATAAAACAGAAGAATGATGTGAAGCTGTTTGTTACAGAGTCTAGAAACCAACTGCAGTTGCTTAAGATGTTACAGCCTTACTTTAAGAGTGCGTACTATTACAGAGATAAAACAGCAGAATGGTGTGACGCTGTATGTTACAGAGTCTAGAAACCAAATTAAGTTGCTTAAGATGTTACAGCCTTACTTTAAGAGTGCGTACTATTACAGAGATAAAACAGCAGAATGATGTGACGCTGTATGTAATAGAGCCTAGAAACCAAATGCAGTTGCTTAAGATGTTACAACCTTACTATAAGAGTGCGTACTATTACAGAGATAAAATATCAGCATGAAGTGACGCTGTATGTGATAGAGCCTAGAAACCAAATGTAGTTGCTTAAGATGTTACAACCTTACTTTAAGAGTGCCTACTATTACAGAGATAAAACAGCAGAATGATGTGACGCTGTATGTAATAGAGCCTAGAAACCAAATGCAGTTGCTTAAGATGTTACAACCTTACTATAAGAGTGCGTACTATTACAGAGATAAAACAGCAGAATGATGTGACGCTGTATGTAATAGAGCCTAGAAACCAAATGCAGTTGCTTAAGATGTTACAACCTTACTTTAAGAGTGTGTACTAGTACTATTACAGAGATAAAACAGCAGAATGATGTGACGCTGTATGTGATAGAGCCTAGAAACCAAATGCAGTTGCCTAAGATGTTACAACCTTACTTTAAGAGTGCGTACTAACACAGAGATAAAACAGCAGAATGGTTTGACGCTGTATGTTACAGAGTCTAGAAACCAAAGGTAGTTGCTTAAGATGTTACAACCTTACTTTAAGAGTGCGTACTATGACAGAGATAAAATATCAGCATGAAGTGACGCTGTTTGTTACAGAGTCTAGAAACCAAATGTAGTTATTTAAGATGTTACAACCTTACTATAAGAGTGCGTACTATTACAGAGATAAAACAGCAGAAAGATGTGACGCTGTTTGTTACAAAGTCTAGAAACCAAATGCAGTTGCTTAAGATGTTACAACCTTACTTTAAGAATGCGTACTATTACAGAGATAAAACAGAAGAATGATGTGAAGCTGTTTGTTACAGAGTCTAGAAACCAACTGCAGTTGCTTAAGATGTTACAACCTTACTTTAAAAGTGCGTACTATTACAGAGATAAAACAGCAGAATGGTGTGACGCTGTATGTTACAGAGTCTAGAAACCAAATTAAGTTGCTTAAGATGTTACAACCTTACTTTAAGAATGCGTACTATTACAGAGATAAAACAGAAGAATGATGTGAAGCTGTTTGTTACAGAGTCTAGAAACCAACTGCAGTTGCTTAAGATGTTACAACCTTACTTTAAAAGTGCGTACTATTACAGAGATAAAACAGCAGAATGGTGTGACGCTGTATGTTACAGAGTCTAGAAACCAAATTAAGTTGCTTAAGATGTTACAGCCTTACTTTAAGAGTGCGTACTATTACAGAGATAAAACAGCAGAATGATGTGACGCTGTATGTGATAGAGCCTAGAAACCAAATGCAGTTGCCTAAGATGTTACAACCTTACTTTAAGAGTGCGTACTAACACAGAGATAAAACAGCAGAATGGTTTGACGCTGTATGTTACAGAGTCTAGAAACCAAAGGTAGTTGCTTAAGATGTTACAACCTTACTTTAAGAGTGCGTACTAACAAAGAGATAAAACAGCAGAATGATGTGACGCTGTTTTTTTACAGAGCCTAGAAACCAAATGCAGTTGCTTAAAACAGTTGTAACACCTTACTATTAGTTTTAGACACACGAATTCTAACCCAGATTTCGAAGATTACAGAGGACTGTATAAATCAGTTTTGTCGTAGTACCTAGTAAGTTTTAACATAAATATTTCAATTAAAATGACACTAAATTCAGATTTAATAATTTTGTTTTATTTTAAAGAAAGTTCATATAATTCATAGAAAGCTGTTCAGGCGTGTATTATAGTGTTATATAACTTAATATTATCTTACGTATAGGAGTTGTGAAACCCGCGAAGATATAGTGGTATTAATTTATTACCCTCTCTCTAGCAATCCTTCTTCTCTCTCTTTTGATGACGGCGGTTTCCATGTTACTTGACAAAGTTACTAAGTCCTTTGATTACTATACTAAGAGATGACAAAATATTACAAAAAATGTAATGATAGTATTTTGATATTAATAATCTGTGATTAAAGATGGAGGATTCTAAAACTAATCTAACATACTCGTAAATACATAAAATATAGGCTATTCACACAAATGCATATAGTATTTTATCACTTAGTGTGTGTTATTTGATAATTTATACCGAACCCCATAAGTAATAAGTATAAATATAACTAGAAGTTGCAATTTTCTCCCGATTTTTTCTCAAATTTTGTATCCTGACTTAGTTTTACGAATTGTTCAACAATTTTGTTACACATAAAAATTGATTAGTAAATTTAAAAACTGTGTCAGTTTTTCAAATTCCAGAAACCATTTAAAAAATATATCTTTCCACTTGAGGGTGCCACAATAGCTTCATTAAATCGTTGATTAAAAATAAGAGAACTACAACTAAGAGACAAAACTGTTAAAAACAGCAATTATAACTTCAGCAGCAGAAATTTGGCAAGTTGGATGCTTTTACTATTACCTAAAAAGTTTACTATTAGTTGAATGAAAAAATTGAGCGAAAAATTGAAAACATTTTTAAGTCGGTTTATTATCTGATTGTATCTTATCAGGGATCTACGTATATTTATAATGGCTAATTACCCACATACACATCAATTTATATAGAATATTGGCGGATACACAAAGAATATCAAAAGTAATTGAGTATAATTTTTATTTGATAGAACAATAATTTATTTTCTCTTAAAGAATATAAATTCTACAATTGGTTTTAGTCAATATTTGCAAATGTAATTTGAATAAGTAATTCCTGTTTATTTTTCAGAATTTGAATTCAAAGTTTAATATTGGGGGCGAGATCGTTATCTGAACAATATGAAATAAATAAACATTATGTTTGACAATTTTCAAGGTTTACGGACAAACTGAAGAGGACGTGCACGAGAGGGAGTATCATGTGGTTATCAGGGGCTCTCGTCCTGAGAAATACAAGAACGTCAGACCAAGAACATAAAATAACTCGCACAGAGACATTAGTATCAAAGAACAACGACAAAGTAATCGAGAGGTCGATCAGAAAGAGGATCGATTCGTTCTGACCGAAGTGTCTTTGAACTGAAGTGACATTAACAGTGTTTGAGAAGTGCAAAGTGAATTCGTTGTCTCATGAAAATAGATCTCGTTCTCACGAAACTTAGACAAAAAGAGAAATACAAGGAAACATTTATAACGTGAAGTGTTCTGAGGCAGTGACGGGGACAGCATTTAGTAGTAGTGCTACATTTCTTAAGGCAATGCGGTTTAATTAACTCATTAAATCCATTAACGTTAATGGGATATATAAAGAGTATTTCTATATTACTTGTTTGTAAATATATCCATTATTGGTAAGGAATTTTTTTATATTGCGACTGACAATATATGATTTATAAAACAACTTTTGTTAGTGACGTAGATCTATTAACTATCCACTATCTCCAATATTTCCAGATAAGTTTTTTAAAAATCTACGTTTAATGAAATATATAAAAAAGTTTTTTCTGAAAACCTATTTCATAGTTACATAGGTTAAAAAAAATTATAAAATATCTGAACATTAAAAACAATTTTATTAAATTTACATACATTTAAGATTCGATCGTTAGATAATAAACAAGAGGTCCAACAAGGTATTTTGTCTAAAATTTTATATACATTTCTATTTGATCGAAGGGAACAATATCTTAAAAATCTTACCTTTCCGTCTTATATTTAGCGGATTCCTCAAAATAGCGAGCCGAGATTGTGGTAAAGATTTAGTACTATTTATTGACACAATGAACATTTTACGTCCATACATTTTCAAACGAGATTTAATAAATTTACTTTCAGTAATTAATTCGGTTTCCTAAATTTACAAAAATGGATCCCGAGATATTTTGTAGATCATATTATAGAGATTAAGTTATAATTTATTTTACAATGTTGTTTCTTTCTATAATACAGATCGTTTATTTTGTATCATTCAAGACGATATAAAAATCTACTGAATTAATTGTAGAAATATTAATAGAAATTTATAAATTTAACATGAACAATTGTAATGACATATTATTGGAACATATAACTAAAACTATTTTGCAATGTCTATGACTTTTATATATACTATGTTATGTTAAAAATCAGTCCCTTATGTAACTGAGGAGTTTAAAGATAATGGTTTATAACAAATAGTTAATTAGGATTATCGTTATTACATAGAACATTTACAGTTTCGATTATTTACATTTTAAAAATCATGAGATTTTATATTTACAAAATATCAGTACAGTTGTTTTTGGAAAAGGAGTAACGTAATGTTTAATTTAAATACTTTTAAATTTGTTGTTTTAGTTGTGTCAATTAATGTCAAAGTATTAGTATCAAGCCCATAGTGCATGTAATGCAACATATAATCATTCTTTGATGACCTTACTTCATAGATCTATCACCGGAATAGTTCAAACGGAGACAACTTTGAAGTCTCTTGTTATGTTCAATCTCTCTTATTTTATTGGTATACGATCACATATACCAGATGATGATCATCTTTTTTTTACACATAATTAATTATTAGAAATCGACAAAGTGTTAATCGTGACGATGGAGGTTTTTAAATTTTTTACCTGAGTCAAAAGTTCTGATTGACAAACAATTTAAAATTCGCTAATCCCATATGAATTTAAAAATAAGCTCTCTATTTTTTTCAATGTTTAAACCATTTCAATATTCGTTATCTAAACACACAATTTTACAACTTTATTAACAGCTGATTCATTAGATTGGCTATGAAATCAAATTAAGGTTAGATTAATTAACTAAATCTATTAAAGAGTTTCATGATAATATATATTTTTTATATTGTATCACATGTACGTTCAATAGATCTTTCCACTTGTCTGAATATTAATCTAGATTTAATTACTTTATTCTGAAAATTAAAATGTTAGTTCTTAAATGTTTCTATATTGTAGGTATTAGACTAAATACTCATTTGGAATCAATATATATTCTCCGCTTCGGCTTATGTTATTTTTTGTTGAAAATCAATAGTTCCCTGATCCGCTCAGAATGAAAAGAAGAGTAAATTTCGAATGTTTGGAGAGAAAATAGTATATTTTATCACTAGGACCAAAAGTGAAGCATTTCAATACAAGCTCAAGTTTACATGCTCGGGTCCGCCTTGGCCGGAAAATGAGCTAAGATCGAAAGACTTCTTTTGGTTCAAGTGATGAACTATATTTTTCGTTATACTGCAAATAATATAAGAAAACAATTTCACAATAACTAAAATGTTATAACCTATTTTCCTTCAAATCGATGGTAATAGCTATTTTAACGGTTAATTACAATTGAGAGTATCGGTTGTTTTTATAGATTCTTTACAATCGTTAATTAATTCGTATACACGAAATACCAGCTGATGATCTCGACCTCAGCTGATGTTTTAAGATCCTAGGACGAAAAAGAACAAATTTAGCATCTCAATGCATTGAAAACAGCTGTTTTTGAAGCAGTATGAAGTAAAAATATTGGTATCATATCAGTTTAGTTCACATAGGGAATACTCAAAAATTTAATTTAGAACACACATGAAGAAGTGTTCAGGTAATTTAAAATTTACAACACGTTTAAACTGTTGTAAGATTTTTGTAGAAATGAACCTTCTAGCAATGAGAACTGATACAAACTAAAATTAAAAGTTATTTAAAACGTTACTCCATATATTATTACGAAACCGATCCAATCTACCACGGATGAACAAAGTCGGCCATCTTACCACGTTCATAACGAAATGTAAAGGTAAATTGATGTAGCCTAAAAAGCGGGAATTTATTAAAAAAAAAAAAAAACATGCCATCATTTTTATTAAATAAAAATTCGTAATTTTTATTATTTATATATGAGTAGGAAGGAAAATTATTCATAGTAGTTAAAAATGGCCAGTCGTTATGGTTTTCTGATATTTACATTGTATTTTTTTTAAATTAATTGTTACGTATAAATGTAAAAAATTAAAAAAAGGTTTCCAGAAACATATCTTGTAAGTGATTTTCTAGGCACATAACATAGAGCACTACAACATTCCTGCGGTGGAACGGCCAGTAACGGATGTACATGTAACGTCCATAGCTTTTATAGATTACCATGTAGCCGATAACTGCCCCAGAGCTGTTTTAATCAATTACCATGTCGACAGCCAGTACAGCTGATTATTTTCCTCGCCGACTAAATGGAGGCACAATTAAAACTTGTATTTATTTACTGAGCAGAATAATTTGCATGATATATTGAAGCCTACCGGTCGTTGGTTATACAGTAGGCGGGTACAACGAGTGCCATAAGTAACGGAAGCATTGATACCTCAATGGACTTTCAGAATTAATGCCTCTTTGAGATGAAATATGAAGATACGTAGCCTACTACTAGATACGCATCAATAACGAATTTACGTAGTCAATGTTGTGAACTTTAGGAACACTTGTCTTAAAACTGCTACGATTGTAGGCAATTACATAAATTTATACATGCAAACCTCATTAGGGCCGTTTCTTTTTATTTCACCTCTTAAACTGAATTAATCTTGCCTACAAGTATTAGAAATATATATTTTTAAGCTGTAAAATTGTTATACAAATTATGGTACTTTTTTGTAGAACATCATTTATATTATTGAAATGGGTACTATACATATAATTTTTACATTCTCATATTTACGCCCTACGTGATGGACAAGAAAACCGATATTGAGGTTTTTAATGGATATAACTGTTGCTTGATTCCATGTGACAAAATAAATTTGATTCCATGAGACAAAATAAATTTGATTCCATGAGACAAAATAAGTTTGATTCTATGAGACAAAATAAGTTTGATACCATGAGACAAAATAAGTTCTATTCCATGTGATGAAATAAGTTTGTTTTCATGAGAAAAAACAAATTTGATCCCATGAGACAAAATAAGATTGATTACATGAGAAAAAAATAAATTTTGTTAAAGAGACAAAATAAGTTTTATTCCATAAGACAAAATAAGTTTGATTCATTGAGAAAAATAAGTTTGATTCCTTGTGATAAAATAAGTTTGATTCCATATGATAAAATAAGTTTGATTCTATGAGACAAAACAAGTTTTATTCCCTGAGACAAAATAAGATTGATTCCATGAGACAAAATAAATTTGATTCCAGAGACAAAATAAGTTTGATTCCATGAGACAAAATAAGTTTGAGTCCATGTGACAAAATAAGTTTTATTCCATATGATAAAATAAGTTTGATTCCATGTGTCAAAATAAGTTTTATTTAATAACGTCTGTAGTGCACTACAGTCCAAACTAGACAGATTTGATCAAATTTCATTTGCTGATTTTTTGGCTGTGTACTCCTCTGTTTTTTTATTTAAAGTTGGGGGTATTAACTCTAAAATATATACATAATATTTCAATTTTCCCAAAATATACTTATATAGTTACTTAACATCCTTTTAAGGATCCGAATATTAAGGATTTTGGGGACCGTATACATATGGTTCCATAAGAGGGAGTTATTGGTCGAAAAGTGAAATGTATCATGGAAGGCGTAAGGTAGAATATCTCAAAACTGGGTAAAACTAAAATGTGTGGAAGTCCAAACTAGACCGATTTGATCAAATTTCATTTGCTGATTTTTTTTTTTGGCTGTGTAGTCCTCTGTTTTTTATTAAAAGTTGGGGGTATTAACTCTAAAATATAAACATAATATTTCAATTTTCCCAAAATATACTTATATAATTTGTTAACATCCATTTAAGGATCCGAATATTAAGGATTTTGGGGCCGTATACATTTTGTTCCATAAGAGGGAGTTATTGGTCGAAAAGTGAAATGACCCATGAAAGGCTTAAGGTAGAATATATCAAAACTGGGTAAACTCAAATGTGTGGAAGTATTAACTTTTATGGGCACACAATATGTACCCTGACTGCAGTTTAAGAAGTCAACTATACTTTATTTTTTGCTTTCTTTGCTATAATCCCGGAAATGTAATTTTTTGAGAGAAGATAAAGTACTATTTGTTTGCTCATACTTTCGATTTGTGTATGAATGTATAAGAAAGTTAGTGCAATGTTTGCTTATTGATATAGTTTAAATTGTATAATAATCCATAGAAACTTTTCTTTTTTTAAAAATTTGGTTAGAAAAGATAAGTTTAAAGGAATTACAAGTTGTAAACTCATTTTACAGTCAGAGAAAAAGTAGGTAATATTTATCATTAAATGATGTAGTACTTATATTATTTGAAATATTGTTCTTTTGGAATATAGACCTATTTCATAACATACGTAATATGAAATAAGTTTCGTAGTTGCAAAAAGAAAAAAGGAAATGATAGAACGAAAATTTGTGGACAATTGATGGTTTAGAATTTGCTATAAATATGGACAACTTCTACATATAAAACAAACTTTCGAAAAACTGTATCAAACAGCAGCTGTTTTAAAATTAAAACTTTTATTTTTGTCACAAATATATTCAACGTGTAATAAACAATAGTCAGACCTAGGTTATTTTGCCAAATGTGAGTGATATCCAACTAAAATTCCGACAATTATGATTATTATGGATTCTTATTATTATTATTTAATTTCTTCCATAAATTTAGGTTATGTAGTTTTTTTAGAAATAAGTTTTAATTTGTAAAGTAAAAAATTGGTATAGATATCATTGGAGGTAGAGTTTCAAGTTGCAGTGGTTAGGTCATCTTGAGAGAATTTATTTCTAAAAATCAGTTTGAAATTAACCATAGATTATTTTGGACAACGAATTTGTCCAGGTTATTGTAAAGGAGTTTATGTGTGCCAAATCTTGAAAATTGTGATAGTAAACAGTTACATACTTTTATAAAAACGTGGGCTTTGTCTATGAATTTGAAGTAATAATCCGTAAAAATTGATGGTCTCAAGTCTCAACTATGAGGGTTACTGGATAGCTATTTTTTCAAAGGAACTTAAAAATATATATTTAATTGTTATTTGAAGGTTTTCTACATAACAGTAATTGTTATTATTTATATGTAACAACGATAGTGATCGTGAAGTTAAACTAGATTTTAAAACTATTGTATACCCAAATAGTCACCTATGAAAATTCCTCAAACATCTAGGCTATGGCCTAAACTTAAAATAGCAGTCATTTTAAATAGTTTTTGCCTAAATGGTTTCATTAAATCAGTTTTATGTTTTCATTCTACGACAGAGATAACTCCAATTCTTTATGATAAAAAATAATAAAAACTTCCTTTTTCAAAAAGTATTCAATTTTAGATCCTGAATTCCCCAAAGAAGCAGAGTCACCGACACTAGCGTAATGATGATTGAAGGGCGCTCTATCTAAATATATTGGTTTGAATTTTTGGTCTAGATAGGTACCTTAATTAACTCTCCTTCTCTTATTATACTTTTTGGATCGTTAATTAAAGCCATTATCCCATAATTATGCGTTTTGCAAGTTCCATCTCTAAGTTTGATATGTGCGTACTTTACTCTAGTTGGCCATAGAACGTCCATTACACTTTAATCTCTTTATGCAGTAACGCACTGATTTATATACTTTTCTGCCAAGTAAATCAGTCTTACAGTGTGATTGAGAAAGAATAAATAAGCCTAACTTATCAAATACACATCATAAATGTCAACTGAGATTTAGGTTTAGTCTTTGGCGAAAGGGGATGAAAGATGTTTATCTTGGAATGATGTATAGGCCTGTCTGAAAGAGCAATGTGTTCTAAAAATAGCTTCAGTAGTTTGGCATGAGCTCTCACACGAACACACTAAACACACACACTTGTGTGTCACATTTCAGAACCAATTAGCTGTCGTCAACTGTCAGTCAAGACAGGGCCAATCTTCGAGGGAATGTCTTTATTACTGCAACACATGGCCTAATTAACAGGCTGAAACAAATCTGTTAAAACAAAATAAGAACCAACCTCATACCCTGAGGCAATCCATTAATTAAATAATTCTGTGGAAAACAAACGATTGGCGTTTTCCGCTTTTAGTTGGAACAGGATGTTGATATCGAAATACAGATAAGGAATGATAAGTAATATGAAGCCAGTAATACTGATTCTAGACAAAGAAGTATAATCTCTGTCTGACCGATTAAGCTGTTTACTTCCTACTCTAAATAAGACTTTCACTTCTAATGGATTTGTATTTATAGTGGAACCAATTATAAGTCTTATTTTGACATGTGTAACTTGTTATATTGTTTGGATCTATCAGAATAACTATTTCGTCCTGGTTTTCACAAACTTTAAATAGTACATAGCCTAAATTATTTCGTTCTTACTTAACTAAGATCAAATCGTTATTGTACAAGTTCTGAACCAACAAAAAATTTAATAATATAGTTGGATATCATTTTTATTCTTATAAATTACTCATATTTATCTTAATTTTATAAAAAATTACCCATATTTTATCTTAGGGTTAAGTTACTCTCAGTTAATTGAAATCGAATAATTTGACTAATTGCTTTAGATTAGTTGATATGTATGTTACTCATGAACAAACTATTTTATATATTCATTAGAAATAGTTTCATTTGTGAGTTACAGTAAAGCTGTATAACACAAATTCTTCTTTTTTTTTCTGTGGTACACCTTTCCTAAGAAATGTGAATGTAAAAGTTTATTTCCTGCAACACAATTTATTATAAAAAGAACAAGAAATTAATTATAAGAGAAAGGGAGATGGTGGGGGGGAGAAAAAGATCAACCAAAATGAATAATTTCTGTTTACGAAACTGATTTCAATATTATAGAGAAAGTTAAATGTTTAGTTACTTAGAGAAAGTTTTAGTCGTAAAAATTAATCGGGTTCATATTAGTGCAAAAGAGATTTTAGGAACCTTTAAAGTAAAACATTGTTTAATGAATCTTATCCTTGGTGTGTAGGGTAACTTCTTTGTTGATGTTCAAGAAGGATTCAAGCTAAGAGTTATTGGTGATAAGACCGCTAATTTCCATTGGATTGACCGGGTTTCAAAATGAAGAACTCAATGTGCGACTGGGTTATCAGAGTAGTTTGACAAGGTGCTTCAGTTGAAGTGTCTCTATCGATCTACAACAGCACATAGGAAAACAAAGAGATGGTATTTCACATCACATTTAAGTTTCTAAATGTTTCAGATAAACTAATAAAATTCTGAAGAATTCTGAATAAACTATTATCATTGAAGAGGAGTTACGATTCACCAGGGATACCTGTCCAGTGATATATCTTCACAAAATAATGGGATTGAGATTCTGTTCTTCAAATTGAAACGACAAAGGACTTCCTCTACGAGCGTAAGGTGTTTACTTATTGAAGATCTTTTTGTCGGACCTGAAGTCTTTAGATGTGTCGGTTCAACGTTTCACATTGGTTTCGTAATGAGCCTAAAGACGATTTCTAAACCAGTTATATATATATAATTTCACAGTGTATGTGTATATATATTTCACAGTTAATCTATTTCTGGTGACAATGTAAAGTCTACCCATAGCTTTGAAAATCCAAGAAGAGAAAAATAAACCGTGGAAAGAAGTGTCATGAAAATTGATTGAGAAACATCTTCAACAATCAAAAACTAAATTTATGGATGGATGGTAGCGTTGTGCTTATTATTTGCTATCCAACCAAATTTTTAGAATTTGAAAATAAAATGGTATATTGTAGAACGTTGTTGTTTATTAACTATTTAAAACAGTTCTGTTGGCATTAAACGAATTTTCAGGAATATATGTAAAAAGTAATAACATAAAATTTACGAACAAAAATAATTACAAGTTCTTTGATTTTTTCCTTAAAATTAAAAACTAGATTTCAGTGAATTGCGATTTAACCTTGTTACGATTCTGTGCTATATTATTTTAATATTTCAAAATTAAAGAAAGAAAAGCGAATAATGAGACGAACTTCAACATGCCGAAAATTTCAGTAGCCTAATAAAGAAAATTACATTTTTTATCTTTTTCACAAAGAGAAACAGACATTTTTAAGTAGTTGGCGAAAATATTATTTTGTGTTAATATTTGATTTTAGGAACAGTTGTATGCGAAAGTTAGACAATGTTTTGTATTATCATTGTCATAGAATAACCAGTTGAATTAACCAAGTATCGAGAAAGCTATTATTTTTTCACATTGTAGTAGGGACTTATTGAGATATTTTTATGGTAGGGAAAAAAGGAATGTTGTATTTTTAATTTAAATATTCTTTTTGTAGACCTCTGAGAAATAAAAGTGGCATTAGGAATGACGCCTGTCTATCTATCTATAGGGTGCTCCGTTGAGTGGTTGAACCTTAATCGGAAGTAGCTTATGGACATTTTTGCAACATTTTGAGGTATTTTTTCCCATTTTCATTCTCGAGTAACTCAAAATTTTAAAGCACCTTTCATAACACAAATTCGCATTATTTTAAAATGTTGTAGCTCTTAATGGTCGCAATATCGTAAGAAATTATATTTTTAATTTATCGGTAAAAACAAACTGTCTACGGTGCTCTTATAAAAAGCTAAATTCTCAAAATAAGGCCTCTATTACTTTTTTATACCAAGTAGACCTTCAATGAAATATTTGTGATGGGTAGAGAAAAATCATTGTGTTTTGAGAAATCATCCGTTTTTGAGGCACAGTAAATTCAAAAAATGTTTGGGTACTTTGAGCCTACACTTTAGCAAATTTTTATCAAAACCGTTAGGGGGAATTTGAATTTAGCTCTTAAATGTCTAAATTTTGAGCTTAATTTGTATTTGGTGAAATATATGAGAATATTTTTGTAATGTTCGTATATCGTTTATTTTCCCAAACTTTGGAGACGATTGGAATATTTTAAGAGAATTTATAGCGCAAAGAAACAAATCCTGTATTGGTATTATACAGAATTTAATGTTTAATTCTTTTTTTTTTAAACTAAAAATCTTATATTTTACTTCAAAAGGTATCTTTTGTCGCTCTTTCAGGTATAAAAACTATATTTTTAATGATTTTGAACAGCCAGCATTTGAAACTTATGAACAAAATCCGCTGATAATGTTATTTTCGAGATCTAAGTTTGAAGAATCGAAGTTAAAAGGTGGTTTATACATTGTCGAGGGGGAGATAGCAATAAATAATTTCCTACTAAAAACTATGTTGCTATAGTACTTCATTATTGTTTTAAACATATTATAAAACTCTACAGATGTTATCCTGCCGATGTTTATTGCGAAAGCGTGGGCTGTTTATTGAAATATCGAAGTGGATTTTTTAAAGTCCACATTAGTTGTTATGTTATACTATTATTTAATTATATTAACTTTTACTATTTGTGCATAATATTAAACAAGTAAGAAAAATATTTAAAACGTCTGTATAGCTGTAATATATAAAAAAACTGGCTATTCCATGATCATTAAGATTCTGTAAAATATTTGGACTATATCGATAAAAAAGAAGAAGAAAATTCTTGAATAACACGTGTTGGGTATGAAAGGGGTTCATTCCCCTTCGTTATCACATTTCGTAAATATTTTCAAGGTTTTAAAAATTAAAAACTCTATTGAAATATCGTGTTTCTTCGTGTACATATAAACCATTTAAGAAAAAAATGAAATCAGCATCGTTGGGGCCTAAGAAGGAAAAAGCAAATTAAAAATACGTAACCCTGCATATCTTCAAATATTTTGTAGATTTTTTAAATAGGCCTGAAAGGAAACGTAAAAAATATATTTAAACATTTAACTGTCGTCTAAAATCTTTGAAAATTTGGAACGTAAAAACATTTTGGTACGAAAAAAACCGGATCTGTAAAGTAAAGCAATATATATTACACTGTTTATTTGACCTTAATACAATAAAATTACATGTAGGCTATTACATCATTACGCTAGTAGTGTAAAAAGCTTCATGATAGCAGGAAAGGCAGATGTTTAAGTTTTATCTACAACCAATTACAGTTACTTGATGTTAAAATAATCATTTAAGTAACACCTATGTTAAATAGTCACCGCCTCTAATGAAATCATCGTTTACAATAACTGAGACTATTTTCTCGGTTATGATTTTCTTGTACAACTACACTGAGATTTCTATATTTTTACCTCTCATTTTATAATGTTTTTCTAATATTGAATTGTAAAAATATAAATGATAAAAACTACTTCTAGGGAAAACGTGTAATAACTAAATGTGGTTTTAACAATGCACTGTAATGATTGTTTCCATGTAAGGAAAATTTATGCAATAAGTGAGAAGATTAATCACATATAACTTGTCTGATACAAAATTGATAGCTATTAAAAAAAATCTTGGCGTAAAATCATTACAAAAATATTATTTATTGTATGTTAATACTAAATATTGAGATATAGAAAGTAATTAATTTCATTTTAATCTGACGTGTCTGTTTTTATCGTCTAATTTAAATCAAAGTATTAACATAGTTTTGACTTTCGGTTTATGACTGTCGGTTGGTATATGAATCCTCTGTGAAGAGACTTGTACATGGGTTATTTCTTTTATCCATTCTTTCGATAGTGTGGTAATGTAGGGATCTGTATGCAGGTTCAAGTGCGGATTTCGCCGCCTCCACGCGGTGTAGGGTGGGCAACGTATTGGTGCGGCTGAACCTTATTTATCCTAAGCCAGAATATGGCGAGGGCTGCATGGTTAAGGGAGAGCTACGATTTTAATATACAGATTCAGGATACCAGGCGACTTCCAATATTAACATGTGAGGCACTGCATAGGTGAACTGTTTATTTCACTATATACTCATAGGGCTTAAATCGATTAAAACCTTTCAACAAAGTTGAACATGGGGAACTTGCAAAATACAACCCGATGAGCGAAAACAAAAGGAGATGGAGGAAACTAGTGCTTTACCGAACCTGGTGGAACCAACTTTTTAATCTTTTCAGCTGGACATAGAGACGCCTGGAAGACCTACCACACTTGCAATTGAAAGAGTGAGAGATGTGGTCGTACATCTCAACATCAATAGGAAGTGTCTTTCACTCATAAGCTCAAAATGAGAAGAGAATAGACAGTGGCAAAGGGGCTTCTGAAAAAAACAAAGAAGTAGACGACCACACAGAGATCAAACCTTTGTGAATAAACCATACAACCCTTGTAGAAGAAAGCTTGGAAGTCACTGACAACCGTGCTAGTCACTCAAACCCAAAGAGAGTGAGATCTGATAGGACTACGTCTATAGCAGAGAATAGGAAAAGACCTGGCTATGATGGCTAAGGAGACAAAAAACGAACTGTAAGATCAGAGGGTTGTCAGTTTCTGAAAGAGTTTAAGATGTCCATAGTACCCGTGAACTTTTATTAACTGAAGACCAAGCGGATGCGATCCAAGTAATGGTTAAGGGCAAAGTCCTGTCCTTTGAAGAGGAGGACACTGGATCCAAATTTCACAACTCCTACTTTCAGAAGGAAGCCGTCCTTATCACTGATTGATTTATTTTATATGGCGTAGGTATGGAAGGCAGCGTATAAGTTAAAGTGTAGCTGTTTCTGGAGAAACCTCACACTTGGGATTTGCTAAAATTATTGGAAACCTTTAAAGTCGAACTGATATATTGACAGATTTTGGTTTATTAAGTAATTCAGGACACCAATGGTTCCAAAATAAAGGATGACAGTGGTGCTGCTGGGGTATAAGGGTTAAGATCAGGGTTGATGCGTTCGATTCCCTTGGGACAGTATGACACTATTTTCAGACGGAATTAATAGCAAATAATGACTGTAGGAAAATTTGAAGCGGGCGTACAAGAAAATCCGAATTCATATCAAAACTAATTGAGTCAGGTAGCGATCAAAGCAATTGCTGGAACTATTTTAAAATATAGTTTAGTCTGTGAAACCTCAACGCTCTGTGTCTGGAAAACTGGGTAACTTACCGCTGAGTACCAGGGCACAAGGGTGTTGAGGGAAACGAAGAGACTGATAGATGGGATCTACATCTGAGTTTGTAGGACCTGATTCGGCAGAAGGCTAGGGATACCTTGCGTGTAGGCGAGGACTTTCATTAATAGATGGGTTCTGATAAAACACCAGCAAAGATGGGATAGTCTTGTGGGCATTCCCATAGTAAATTACTGTACTACTGAGAGACGTTCCTTCAGGTAGACCTGAAGGAAAAGTCTTGACCTTGGGCAGAGGGTAACTCATGTGAATCAGGGGATTTATTACGGAAGATTGTGGTCTGATGGTGCACGTGCACAGGATAGGGATATACTAGTGGGTAACCATGTGTACATTATGCGGATTAGGTGAGGAAACCGCAGGCCACATAATCTATGAATGTTAGGCCCTTACTAGAAATTAGTACAGGGTGTTTGACTTCCTAGCTCCTGGTAAACTCTTGTTGGACGAGTAAGTGAGTAGACTTCTAAAACTCATAAAGGGGATTAATACTAAACTAGAATTAAGAGGGTTAGTTGCATTCGTTGGGTTAGTTAAGCCAATCGTCGTGGTGACAGGGGCCGTTTAACCCTTTAACTCTCCTTTAAATCTAATCTCATCTATAAATGTTTTTATGAATTAGAAATAATTTCTAAGAAGCTACAGTACTGGATCGATTTATCTTTATTTTATCAACTCAATTATTTTTTGACTAATAAGTAATCATATTTATCGATATACGTATTTAAGGGTGGAGATTGATCAGGTTAGATCTCAGTCATACACCAACTTTCAGGATAGAAATGCAGTTGAAGAGTTTTCACTAAACTATTTCAACGAACAAGCAGAACTAGGTCAACTGGAACTTTTCAAAAAACGACCGAGTCTTACAAGAAAAGAAAAGACTGGGAGTATCAGCTATCATCAGTACCACTACCACCAAGAAACCATTCCTCACATTACCGGAGACCGTAACCTCCGACAGGCTGAGCGTGCTCTCGTGGTAGCATTTTACGTTATGGCTGCTCGCTCAGCTTAGCCCCAATATGCCCAGAATTGTCACGGACCTGAGATCATGTATGAACCACTATGGTGTTAGCTTCCCGTCATGTCATAAAAAAAATTAATTAATAAAAATATACGGACCAAGTGATCTTATCTCACAAGAAAGCAGAACTAAAATAGAAGCATTCATTTTCGTTAAACTCACCTTCAAGATCCCAGGGATCCTTGGTATACCCTCACTTGGTCACCCCTTTTACACTCTTTCATGACACGCCTATATAGCTTTGAAAGGCTAAGAGAGACGTTCCCTCCGTCGATCAAGACCTACATATTATCAACGATTCCCTAATTTCTTCTATAGTTTACCAATTGTGTAGTTTTCCCCAGCTTTGGAATTTAGGGAATCGTTATTAATATAGTTTAACACGATAAATCCACTGTGGTTGTGTATATAATACGATTGTTGTACAATGTCAGCTCAAATCTCAAATGGGTCAGGTTATGTTAGGTTAGGTTAGGTTAGGTTAGGTTAGGTTAGGTTATGTAAGGTTAGATTAATTCCAATTATCTCGGTTAATATTTAAATTTATTAATGTACTTATTTGATCTGAAAATAATAAAATAGGTGTTTTTTTATAAAGCTGTGAAAAATTTCACCAGTTCATACAATATATCAAGATTACTTTTACAACTTAAAGGAACATATTTTTCACTATAAATGAATAGGAAACAAATTTTTTGTTCAAAAAATAATAATCTGATGTAACAAAAAATAAATAAATTCTATTAAGTTCTTTAAATTTTGATATTAGAAGAAATCAATATTCTTACCAACCTTACAGTTTAAAATACACAAAAAGCAGATTAAATTTTGTTAAATGAAAAATTAAGATTTTATTTTTAATACTTGTGTGCGTATTTTTGTTTAAATGTCCTAAAATTTTATATGTCAATCGACTTTAATTTTAAATTGGTAGAATCGACATTGTTGTAGGGAGGACAATCGACTGATAGTGGATTTCTGATTTTCTATTTTTAGTTAGTCCAAGCTGTACTAATGCTCAATGATCATATTAAATAGGTGAACATCTAGTAAAAAATTAGCCTTCTAGTAATATAAATAGGCTAAAACTATTCTCAATTTTGAAAGAGAAACAAAAATAACTAATACGGCACTTTTCAAAGATTTTTTTTTTATGTAAGAAAAAATTATTGAGGTCTGTAGAAAGTTTTTATTTTACCCAAATTGAGTAAATAATTAGAAAAGGCATGTAAATTGGACGAGAAGTTTAGACTGTATAGCGTCCCGGACAACCTACGATTTTTAAAAATAGGGACTAAAAAAATGGTAGCTTTTTGTTCTGCTTCATCAATAAATTGAAAACAAAACTATTAATGCCCGCATATCGGATATCCTTAGATGCAGTAGGCCCTACCCTATGTTATAAATACATGAAATATTTTACAAGACTTTATGATCTCCATCTGTTAGAATAAACTTTTAATAAAATAACCATATAGCTTTAATAGGTCCTGCAACCATATGACACCGCATTACGGGCAATATGATACAGCGTTGGTTATATTTTAATATTTTCATAGAGGACCATAACATTTGAAGCTAAGTACGCTAGTCTACCCACATAATGTCAGGGGTTCTTAAAATATAGTTCTACTTACATTATGACAGACACAGTTTTAAAGGCGGGAATCTTACTATTATATGTAACTGGTTTAAGTTTTACTCTCTCTTAAGTATTTTATGAGACTTTTATCAGTAAATGTAATTTTAGATCGCAGTATAAAATTTAATTGACAACTGACGTCTCGTCATATCGTAATAAAGAACACTGTCATTTCTTATAATAAATTTATTGTAGAAAATATTAATGTAAAAACAAAACAAAATAAAAAATATTCATCATAGATATATCCTTTTCTGGATGTATTTGAGTCCATAGTAGTAAGTTTAAAAATACTTTTTTTTAACAATATAATTTTACCAAATATTTCCCTATTTATAGGTAGGCCTATAAAGAAAATCATTTGGATACTATTCCGACAAATTTTGCTATTTGATAAATTTGAAGCTATTGATAAAAAAAAAGAAGAAGAATATAAATCCCTTTATAAGCTAATTTCTGATTCACAATTTCTAATATCATATAGGTAACAGATCATTTTGTGTGGTTTTAAAATCTGCATCAAATCATGCTTAAATATGATTTTTGCACTCAAAATATGAGTTAACACTAATAAACACAGTTTTCAACCTCATAACCTCAAAACAAAATTGGCTTTAGTAGAAAGATTGTAAATCAAATTTAACCATAGCTATTCGTTGATTATTACTGAAAACCGTAATAATAATAATCCGAAAAATAGTTTGACTGCTCTGAAAACGGTTCTTCGATTAACTAAATCTAAATCCTAGAGGACTTTATGTATAATTTCTCAGTTTAGGACAGGCAAGAGGAGATATACAAAATAGGCCACATAAAAAGAAATTACAGCCATAGCATAACAACATGTCGGTATCATTATTATATCATAAAAATTGGCGAACATTTTAACGATAGTTATTTTTTTTACAATATTGAACCTTTTGAAACATAATTTTGTTATACAATTACGATTAACAATATAGTTGATAAATCAGGTGAAAATAAAAAAGTTAGAATTGTGTTAGGAAGAAATGCTCCAAGTGTTATTTGACGTCCATTTATTAATAACCAGTCGTTTCCAGTTAATCTATATCTATATTAAACAAAACCATTGATATGTAATTGTTACCATTGTTATGCAATTTTTAAACACCATATTCTTCAAAACTTTAAAATTCATGTTATTCAGTTATATTGGGCATCCCTATGTCATAAAATATTGCATATAGGTTACGATTTGTAAACAGCAACAATAGCAGAGCTACCAACCTTGGTACAAAATATATCGAATTTGTACAACTGCAGGTCAAATTTATTTATTTAAATTATCTGTACATTTATAAATATGATAACAAACATATGTTTGAATTCCTTTACACAATAACAATATAATATATGATAATCTGAATAACACACAATATCGTTATAAAAGTATTTGTTGTAGTTAGCACCACTTTCTTAATATTCAGTATCTTAAAAAATATAAGTATCACAATTTCCAGCAACTGTTTTCAATACATAAAGATAATAAAAAAAATAGAATAAAATGATAGTAAATGGGAGAAAGGTTATATACATCCTGTACAGTATGCTTATACTTTCAAACCAACATTAATTTTTGAACTCGGATGTTCATCAAAATATATTTTCATTAATGTTTAACAATTGATAGCTAGCTTTAGCACTTTTGACAATAACAACTAATCAATCCGTACAACTCGAGCAGTTCTGTCTATTTCAACAAAAACAAAAGAGCAAATCCCCAATTATTGATCAAAGTCCTGCAATGTAATGAATCAATTTTGGATTGATATTCCAACTATTTAGTAGGCTTTTCACAGTAATTGTAACTTAAGTTTAAGCCTATTAGTGTCTGAAGCGGCCACATTAAGTAGCTAACTTCTCAGGGAGAAAACAAATCATAAATTCTCTCTGAGAAAAATATTTATAATCTTTAACATTTTAATGAGAATATTACGTAAGTTATACAAATTTTGAAGGATAAAGTCAAACATCTTTCTCGACTTCAGGGTTAAAGTAGAAGAGAGAACCCGATTCCTCCAACTTACTCCTAAAAATAAAGTCAGTTCTTATTCTCTCTATCTCTCTCTTTGTTGAAACATAACCAATAAATCTAACTTGCAGCAGCCACTCGTTTAGGTAGTGCCCGTAGCATAAAACAATATATAATAATGCTTTAATGTTACCAGTCAGTAATGCTAAGAGGAGAAGTAGTGGACAAGCTCCAGTTAGAAGCATAACTTGGAAGAATGGTTACCATATTTGTTAAATGGTCATATGAGAAAGTTTTCAATGAAGATGGATTTTTGAGAGTATCTGACACTGATTCTTGATAAATCTTAACGGCGTGAAATCACTTGTGGAAAATTCCATGTAAAATAATAATAAATAAAAAACATTTGATCATATAATTTTGCTTAAATAAGTTATCAACTTAAAAATACTAGTTTCAACATCATTAATTGTTTTTTGAAAAGGCCATCTAAAAAATCTTGAATTACATCCATTCTAATTATTAAAATAATATTTAAATTATTAGCTATTTTATATCGTAATTTCTACGTCAAAAGTTGTCTATATAAGTCAATAATTAAACAGATTAATATAATGGGTCAAGGTCAGATTCCACTGCGATTTAATTTGATCGATCAAGTTTATCAAACTGTTAACACCCTGCATGACTTCAGCTGGGTAGTCCAATCACAAATGAAATAAAAATAGACTGACGTGATAAGTTAGTCACAAAACACTAAGACTTTTCGGATACTGTAATAAATCGTTATAATGTTAAAGAGCAACTATATGAACAATATTTCGAACGATTTGTAACAAGTACACCTCCACAGACAAGTTTAGTGTTGGAATTAACTGATCATCACTTCTGTTTATTTTTATTTAAATTATGTATATCAATGGTACAATCAATTTATCACGTTTAAGTAAAATAAGTACTAACAAATCCAGAAACAATAATAATAAGATAATAGATAAACAAACAAAAAATCACCAATAAAACAAATTAATTTAATAAATATACAAAGAAATCTTAGTGGAAACAACATTGGAGGCAACTTGGAGGAAACAACAGCACTGATTTGAACACTAGTTTCTATGATAAGAGCTTCTGTCGGAGCTTGTTTGGGTTTAAACTAAGGATAGGGGTACTATCGTTTAGGTATCAGAAGGGCTTCGACAATATGCTTAGTAAGTAGGAAATGACGTCGTAAACATTAGAAAGGAGTTCGTCTCGAAGGGATCATCCCTCAGCCAAGGAAGAGGTGGAGTGCGTCGGGTCAGTTGACAGACCTCTCAGATGTTGGAACTTTCGCCCTGGAGGGATCAGCTGATAGACCACAGAGCTAACGCTGGTCCCGAAGGGATCATCCCTCTGACAAGGAAGAGGTGGAGTGCGTCGGGTCAGTTGACAGACCTCTCAGATGTTGGAACTTTCGCCCTGGAGGGATCAGCTGATAGACCACAGAGCTAACGCTGGTCCCGAAGGGATCATCCCTCTGACAAGGAAGAGGTAGAGTGCGTCGGGTCAGTTGACAGACCTCTCAGATGTTGGAACTTTCGCCCTGGAGGGATCAGCTGATAGACCACAGAGCTAACGCTGGTCCCGAAGGGATCATCCCTCTGACAAGGAAGAGGTGGAGTGCGTCGGGTCAGTTGACAGACCTCTCAGATGTTGGAACTTTCGCCCTGGAGGGATCAGCTGATAGACCACAGAGCTAACGCTGGTCCCGAAGGGATCATCCCTCTGACAAGGAAGAGGTAGAGTGCGTCGGGTCAGTTGACAGACCTCTCAGATGTTGGAACTTTCGCCCTGGAGGGATCAGCTGATAGACCACAGAGCTAACGCTGGTCCCGAAGGGATCATCCCTCTGACAAGGAAGAGGTAGAGTGCGTCGGGTCAGTTGACAGACCTCTCAGATGTTGGAACTTTCGCCCTGGAGGGATCAGCTGATAGACCACAGAGCTAACGCTGGTCCCGAAGGGATCATCCCTCTGACAAGGAAGAGGTGGAGTGCGTCGGGTCAGTTGACAGACCTCTCAGATGTTGGAACGTTCGTCCTGGAGGGATCAGCTGATAGACCACAGAGCTAACGCTGGTCCCGAAGGGATCATCCCTCTGACAAGGAAGAGGTGGAGTGCGTCGGGTCAGTTGACAGACCTCTCAGATGTTGGAACTTTCGCCCTGGAGGGATCAGCTGATAGACCACAGAGCTAACGCTGGTCCCGAAGGGATCATCCCTCTGACAAGGAAGAGGTGGAGTGCGTCGGGTCAGTTGACAGACCTCTCAGATGTTGGAACTTTCGCCCTGGAGGGATCAGCTGATAGACCACAGAGCTAACGCTGGTCCCGAAGGGATCATCCCTCTGACAAGGAAGAGGTAGAGTGCGTCGGGTCAGTTGACAGACCTCTCAGATGTTGGAACTTTCGCCCTGGAGGGATCAGCTGATAGACCACAGAGCTAACGCTGGTCCCGAAGGGATCATCCCTCTGACAAGGAAGAGGTAGAGTGCGTCGGGTCAGTTGACAGACCTCTCAGATGTTGGAACGTTCGCCCTGGAGGGATCAGCTGATAGACCACAGAGCTAACGCTGGTCCCGAAGGGATCATCCCTCTGACAAGGAAGAGGTAGAGTGCGTCGGGTCAGTTGACAGACCTCTCAGATGTTGGAACTTTCGCCCTGGAGGGATCAGCTGATAGACCACAGAGCTAACGCTGGTCCCGAAGGGATCATCCCTCTGACAAGGAAGAGGTGGAGTGCTTCGGGTCAGTTGACAGACCTCTCAGATGTTGGAACTTTCGCCCTGGAGGGATCAGCTGATAGACCACAGAGCTAACGCTGGTCCCGAAGGGATCATCCCTCTGACAAGGAAGAGGTAGAGTGCGTCGGGTCAGTTGACAGACCTCTCAGATGTTGGAACTTTCGCCCTGGAGGGATCAGCTGATAGACCACAGAGCTAACGCTGGTCCCGAAGGGATCATCCCTCTGACAAGGAAGAGGTGGAGTGCGTCGGGTCAGTTGACAGACCTCTCAGATGTTGGAACGTTCGTCCTGGAGGGATCAGCTGATAGACCACAGAGCTAACGCTGGTCCCGAAGGGATCATCCCTCTGACAAGGAAGAGGTGGAGTGCGTCGGGTCAGTTGACAGACCTCTCAGATGTTGGAACTTTCGCCCTGGAGGGATCAGCTGATAGACCACAGAGCTAACGCTGGTCCCGAAGGGATCATCCCTCTGACAAGGAAGAGGTGGAGTGCGTCGGGTCAGTTGACAGACCTCTCAGATGTTGGAACGTTCGTCCTGGAGGGATCAGCTGATAGACCACAGAGCTAACGCTGGTCCCGAAGGGATCATCCCTCTGACAAGGAAGAGGTGGAGTGCGTCGGGTCAGTTGACAGACCTCTCAGATGTTGGAACGTTCGTCCTGGAGGGATCAGCTGATAGACCACAGAGCTAACGCTGGTCCCGAAGGGATCATCCCTCTGACAAGGAAGAGGTGGAGTGCGTCGGGTCAGTTGACAGACCTCTCAGATGTTGGAACGTTCGTCCTGGAGGGATCAGCTGATAGACCACAGAGCTAACGCTGGTCCCGAAGGGATCATCCCTCTGACAAGGAAGAGGTGGAGTGCGTCGGGTCAGTTGACAGACCTCTCAGATGTTGGAACTTTCGTCCTGGAGGGATCAGCTGATAGACCACAGAGCTAACGCTGGTCCCGAAGGGATCATCCCTCTGACAAGGAAGAGGTGGAGTGCGTCGGGTCAGTTGACAGACCTCTCAGATGTTGGAACGTTCGTCCTGGAGGGATCAGCTGATAGACCACAGAGCTAACGCTGGTCCCGAAGGGATCATCCCTCTGACAAGGAAGAGGTGGAGTGCGTCGGGTCAGTTGACAGACCTCTCAGATGTTGGAACTTTCGCCCTGGAGGGATCAGCTGATAGACCACAGAGCTAACGCTGGTCCCGAAGGGATCATCCCTCTGACAAGGAAGAGGTGGAGTGCGTCGGGTCAGTTGACAGACCTCTCAGATGTTGGAACGTTCGTCCTGGAGGGATCAGCTGATAGACCACAGAGCTAACGCTGGTCCCGAAGGGATCATCCCTCTGACAAGGAAGAGGTGGAGTGCGTCGGGTCAGTTGACAGACCTCTCAGATGTTGGAACGTTCGTCCTGGAGGGATCAGCTGATAGACCACAGAGCTAACGCTGGTCCCGAAGGGATCATCCCTCTGACAAGGAAGAGGTGGAGTGCGTCGGGTCAGTTGACAGACCTCTCAGATGTTGGAACGTTCGTCCTGGAGGGATCAGCTGATAGACCACAGAGCTAACGCTGGTCCCGAAGGGATCATCCCTCTGACAAGGAAGAGGTGGAGTGCGTCGGGTCAGTTGACAGACCTCTCAGATGTTGGAACTTTCGTCCTGGAGGGATCAGCTGATAGACCACAGAGCTAACGCTGGTCCCGAAGGGATCATCCCTCTGACAAGGAAGAGGTGGAGTGCGTCGGGTCAGTTGACAGACCTCTCAGATGTTGGAACGTTCGTCCTGGAGGGATCAGCTGATAGACCACAGAGCTAACGCTGGTCCCGAAGGGATCATCCCTCTGACAAGGAAGAGGTGGAGTGCGTCGGGTCAGTTGACAGACCTCTCAGATGTTGGAACGTTCGTCCTGGAGGGATCAGCTGATAGACCACAGAGCTAACGCTGGTCCCGAAGGGATCATCCCTCTGACAAGGAAGAGGTGGAGTGCGTCGGGTCAGTTGACAGACCTCTCAGATGTTGGAACGTTCGTCCTGGAGGGATCAGCTGATAGACCACAGAGCTAACGCTGGTCCCGAAGGGATCATCCCTCTGACAAGGAAGAGGTGGAGTGCGTCGGGTCAGTTGACAGACCTCTCAGATGTTGGAACGTTCGTCCTGGAGGGATCAGCTGATAGACCACAGAGCTAACGCTGGTCCCGAAGGGATCATCCCTCTGACAAGGAAGAGGTGGAGTGCGTCGGGTCAGTTGACAGACCTCTCAGATGTTGGAACGTTCGTCCTGGAGGGATCAGCTGATAGACCACAGAGCTAACGCTGGTCCCGAAGGGATCATCCCTCTGACAAGGAAGAGGTGGAGTGCGTCGGGTCAGTTGACAGACCTCTCAGATGTTGGAACTTTCGTCCTGGAGGGATCAGCTGATAGACCACAGAGCTAACGCTGGTCCCGAAGGGATCATCCCTCTGACAAGGAAGAGGTGGAGTGCGTCGGGTCAGTTGACAGACCTCTCAGATGTTGGAACGTTCGTCCTGGAGGGATCAGCTGATAGACCACAGAGCTAACGCTGGTCCCGAAGGGATCATCCCTCTGACAAGGAAGAGGTGGAGTGCGTCGGGTCAGTTGACAGACCTCTCAGATGTTGGAACTTTCGCCCTGGAGGGATCAGCTGATAGACCACAGAGCTAACGCTGGTCCCGAAGGGATCATCCCTCTGACAAGGAAGAGGTGGAGTGCGTCGGGTCAGTTGACAGACCTCTCAGATGTTGGAACGTTCGTCCTGGAGGGATCAGCTGATAGACCACAGAGCTAACGCTGGTCCCGAAGGGATCATCCCTCTGACAAGGAAGAGGTGGAGTGCGTCGGGTCAGTTGACAGACCTCTCAGATGTTGGAACGTTCGTCCTGGAGGGATCAGCTGATAGACCACAGAGCTAACGCTGGTCCCGAAGGGATCATCCCTCTGACAAGGAAGAGGTGGAGTGCGTCGGGTCAGTTGACAGACCTCTCAGATGTTGGAACGTTCGTCCTGGAGGGATCAGCTGATAGACCACAGAGCTAACGCTGGTCCCGAAGGGATCATCCCTCTGACAAGGAAGAGGTGGAGTGCGTCGGGTCAGTTGACAGACCTCTCAGATGTTGGAACTTTCGTCCTGGAGGGATCAGCTGATAGACCACAGAGCTAACGCTGGTCCCGAAGGGATCATCCCTCTGACAAGGAAGAGGTGGAGTGCGTCGGGTCAGTTGACAGACCTCTCAGATGTTGGAACGTTCGTCCTGGAGGGATCAGCTGATAGACCACAGAGCTAACGCTGGTCCCGAAGGGATCATCCCTCTGACAAGGAAGAGGTGGAGTGCGTCGGGTCAGTTGACAGACCTCTCAGATGTTGGAACGTTCGTCCTGGAGGGATCAGCTGATAGACCACAGAGCTAACGCTGGTCCCGAAGGGATCATCCCTCTGACAAGGAAGAGGTGGAGTGCGTCGGGTCAGTTGACAGACCTCTCAGATGTTGGAACTTTCGCCCTGGAGGGATCAGCTGATAGACCACAGAGCTAACGCTGGTCCCGAAGGGATCATCCCTCTGACAAGGAAGAGGTGGAGTGCGTCGGGTCAGTTGACAGACCTCTCAGATGTTGGAACGTTCGTCCTGGAGGGATCAGCTGATAGACCACAGAGCTAACGCTGGTCCCGAAGGGATCATCCCTCTGACAAGGAAGAGGTGGAGTGCGTCGGGTCAGTTGACAGACCTCTCAGATGTTGGAACTTTCGCCCTGGAGGGATCAGCTGATAGACCACAGAGCTAACGCTGGTCCCGAAGGGATCATCCCTCTGACAAGGAAGAGGTGGAGTGCGTCGGGTCAGTTGACAGACCTCTCAGATGTTGGAACTTTCGCCCTGGAGGGATCAGCTGATAGACCACAGAGCTAACGCTGGTCCCGAAGGGATCATCCCTCAGCCAAGGAAGAGGTAGAGTGCGTCGGGTCAGTTGACAGACCTCTCAGATGTTGGAACGTTCGTCCTGGAGGGATCAGCTGATAGACCACAGAGCTAACGCTGGTCCCGAAGGGATCATCCCTCTGACAAGGAAGAGGTGGAGTGCGTCGGGTCAGTTGACAGACCTCTCAGATGTTGGAACGTTCGCCCTGGAGGGATCAGCTGATAGACCACAGAGCTAACGCTGGTCCCGAAGGGATCATCCCTCTGACAAGGAAGAGGTGGAGTGCGTCGGGATCAGTTGACAGAACTATCGGATGTTGGAACGTTCGTCCTGGAAGGATCAGCTGATAGACCACATAGGTAACGCTCGTCCCGAGGGGATCAGCTCTCAGACAAGGAAGAGGTGGAGTGCATCGGGATCAGTTGACAGAACTATCGGATGTTGGAACGTTCGTCCTGGAGGGATTAGCTGATAGACCACATTGGTAACGCTCGTCTCGAGGAGATCAGCTCTCAGACAAGGAAGAGGTGGAGTGCATCGGGATCAGTTGACAGAACTATCGGATGTTGGAACGTTCGTCCTGGAAGGATCAGCTGATAGACCACATAGGTAACGCTCGTCCCGAGGGGATCAGCTCTCAGACAAGGAAGAGGTGGAGTGCATCGGGATCAGTTGACAGAACTATCGGATGTTGGAACGTTCGTCCTGGTGGAATCAGCTGATAGACCACAGATATAACGCTCGTCCCGAGAGGATCAGCCCTCAGACGAACGGGGTATCCATGCTGCCGAGATTAGCCGACATACCACGGAAAGATAGTTAGGAACAATAAAGAAAACAAGTGAATTTAAGTAGCATGAGCAGCGAGAAAGAGAGAGGGAGAGAGGAGTGTTGTAGGTGATTCTGTTAAGCAAAATGATTTTGAAGCCGATGCGGCTCGTCGCGTGACCAACCGACTTCAAAACCTTAACCTTAATTTCCTTTAATTTGCTATTTACCACACTGTTTTTAGAATCTCTAATGTTTACATATCACATAAATTTGAATCAAATGGTTACAATAGACGAATTTTTGATTTTTTACTGATAGGCTAACTCTAAAATCAACATTTTTGAGAGAAGGCTACCAATTCTTTTCTTATGTGTTCCTTAGAGGCTACATTTGAGCAAAATTTAATCAAAGTCGTTAAATCGGCATTTTGTGTGTTGGTCTCGTGTAAGCTCCCCTTAAACTTATATTTACTCTAGATGACAGAGATTTTTTTTTAACCTCGCCGTATTTATCCGCGAAAAAATGGACTTTAATTTGACGCATTACACAACTTTCATTATTTTACTACGTAGGCTATATGCGAGAATGTAAAAATGTGCAACTAATGGCATATAAACGAGTTTAGCCATTTTGAACATCAGGTAGCTCAACAATAATGAAAAGTAACTATTTCCTACATATTTTAAAATAAAGCTTTAAAGTCACATTAATTGCATTCACGTAACGTGTACTAAAATTTCCTTATTAAATATGGCCGTAGAACATATTGAAACCGTTAGATTGAAACTGAACATAATATGGCCGTTAGATTTATTGAAACTAATATTTTTTTACAGCTCTGTTCGTTTCTACATTACAGGAATGCACGAGAAACATGTGACATTTAGATATCTAAACTTTAATTTCAGGAATTTGTGCTCTAAGAAAATATATATCTTACTTAACATTTTATATAACTTGATCAGTTGTTGGTATTTTGAAATTTCATTTAGGAAGGCGTGAAATGACAAATGCATCTTAGACATAAGCTCTAAGCTACGTATTTATTTACACTTTCATTTCAACTATTAGTCAATTTATAAAAGAAATTATAGCTGTGGAATTCCTCCTGATGATAATTTTGACATCTGGGACAATTAAAGTTCATTGATCCTACCCATTGGAAAAATTTGGCAATATTTTACTCATTAATAAATAAGATAATTGTAGTTTCAATCGCACAAGCTTTTATGCAAAATTGCATAGAAAATAAATAATATATTGTGAATGGTTTGTTTACAATTAAATTTGGAACGGATATGCTCGATTTCTAACTTAGTATTTTACTAAAAATAATCAGCTAATTTCGAAATGGTGGTCATTTGGAACATTTTTTTCTGAACTATCTTATCCTGTTTTTGTAGATCTTCTGCTATTTAAAAAGTTACATAATTTGATGATTTGTATAAAACCATCCACCCTGAAGGCGAAAACATTGGTCGTCAACAAATTCACACAACCCTTTCAATTATAAAAAAAAAAAAAAAAAAAAAATACCATGGCTACCGAATCCATAAATTGAGCCCTGGAATGAGAGAAGCTAATATAATTAGCAGAAATGAAATTTGCATCTTATGAAGACAGCATACCTTGCATGAAGAGTATTTTTTTTTAATGTGCCTACATTCCTTAACACTGTTTTATGGACAGGGGGGAAATCTGCTATAGAAAAAGTTTTTAACTCATCAGAGGCGGAATGGGGAATGACGAAAACCGCCATCAAATGCTTTGATTAACTTGAGAAAGGAGATGCTTACTTTCAAAATGCTTCACTGTGGGTTTATAATCGACTAATGAGGATGTTCGTCGGCCCTTCCATCCTTCTTCAGCCATTGTACCGTGACGTTTTTATTCTTCTGGAATCTCTCTCCTTAGTTATCATTGAGTTAATTTGTATGCATCCAAGTATAGACTACCCCAGATTCCCTCGGATTCAGTGATATGCAAGACTATGGTGCTTGGATATACTTCTACTCCCAGTAGCTTGCCTGTTCAGAGTTCTACTCCGTATATTGGAACAATATATGTTTAGCGTAGTCTTCTTACCTTCCTCAGAAGTCACATGCATCCGTAGTAATAATCTTGAATCGCTTGAAGGTAGCTCTAGAACATCCATCCCACGTCGTGCTTGCATTAGATAGTTAATTTCAACATTTTCTTACGCAGGCATTTTAGTGATGTTGGGAATTAACTCAAAGCCATATATCAGTCTCTTCTCCTTCCAACATTCTCACCATCGTTCACGGAATCTGCTTCTCATTTTCGTCTCCACTTTGACACGAACCTGCTCGCTTATTGCTCGAACACCAGAATGGTCATACTTTGCCAGAAGTTTGATTGATGGTATGCTGGCCAAGTCGATATTGTTATGTAAGCGAGTCGATCCGAATCTCCTTCTCATTGCCCCTTTGACACGAACCTGCTTGCTTATTGCTCGAACACCGGAATGGTCCTACTTTGCCAGAAGTTCGATCGATGGTATGCTGACCAAGTGTATTGTTATGGATGCCGAATCGATCCAAATCTCGTGTCTCGACGATAACATCCTCCTAAAATACGTTATTCCCTGATGCTATCTCCGACACTGGATCCGCATCACTCTCCACTACTGTCTTCTTAACTCATTTAGGTCCTGTGTTTAGCATCTATTTAAATAGATTAGAACCAATTTGAATCAAGTTCATCACTATTTTACTTACTTTTAGAATAACCAGCTACTATTCTCAGATGTACAATAGTTAGGATTCCTATTTTTTAAGTGTCAACAATCTTAAAAAAAAAAAATAAAATGATAAAAAGTAACGTACATTTTTTTTTTATTATGTTGCTAATAATTTTCTGAGTTAGAAAGTGGGTCACAGTGAGTTAGAAAAAGTTAGTGTAGGCCTATATAAGACTAGCTGATATCCCCAATTTCACATGGGGGTGGTTGAGATAGTTTTATAAAAAAATAATATTTTCAGCACGACCCTAATGGTGGTGCTATGGACATAAATTATTCCCAAATACAGCAATACACTAATTTTGATCAAAATCGACCCATAAATAACAAAGATATGATACTTATTTAGGAATAAAAATACCCATGGAGTAGAACATTTTCAAAACCCTTTCTTAGTACGCGTCTACAGACCTACCCCAAACCATGTAAAAAATTCATAACTCTAGGCTTCTTGGATCCAGAGATTTCGTGATCAGTCAGTGGGTTGATCAGTCAGACTATATATATAGAAGATTCAAAATGAAAGGGCAATAATTTGTAACCCCGATCAGGAGGTCGAAATGAACAATCAATTTCCAAAGAAGTATATGTACAAGAAACTGTTCGTTATCTGTCCGTATGTGTGATTAAAAAATCGAGTGAGATATTATGTCGTCCAAAATTATGGACTCATATTCACGGTATTAGTTTGCAAGTTTCTAATAATCATTTTAAAGTTCGTATTTAAAAGTTTGTAGACTACATAGAATGTTTTGAAAAGGTTCATGTTACAAAAATTTGGTAAAAAAAAAACAAAACAAATAAACTTTTGTTTTAACCATAAACATAAAGTTTAAAAGGAAGAAATATACTCGAAATTACGATTAAAAGGTTGTCGAGGTAATTTTAACAATAGACAAATACGTAAAAATTGTGTAATAGCCAAACATTAAAAATATTTATAAGCAAAAAAAAATTAAATAAAATAAATTTTACATTCTTCCAGAAAATGTATTTTTTTATATCTCAATTATTCTTTAACTTATATTAAAAACTCTGTGTTTGTCATTAATAGATTAACACAATGTTAAAAGTTTTAGAGATACGCCTATTTGACTTAGTAATTTTTAAATTGCTCTCACTTTGAGATGATTTTTCGAAAATAAACTGTAGTTGAACTTGCAAAACTAAAAGTTTGATAAGCAATTCCGTATTTAGAGACCATGTTCTAGAGATATTTTATAGAGTCAAAACAATATATTTTAAGATTAATAAAATCTTTATGTTTATTGTGACTTTCTAGACACGCATTTTACTCGTGGAGACTATTTTTATTGATTAATGAAGTCATAACAATAGAACTAACTTATAATAAATAATATTCTCCTTTTCATCGTGTTTGTTCACACAATCAACACTTTGTGGTACTTCATTATTTAACAGTAACCATACAAGTGGCGTGAGAAAGTCTACCTTATCAGCTTTAAGTACTTGTTTTCCGGTTTTAACGGAAACAGATATTTGTTTTAGGATCCATGAGTTTCCTATTTACTTTGAGCAGAGCCGTAACAAACTAAAATCCCGGAAACACACTTTAGATAATAATTAATAGATTTAATTTATCCTTCAACAAAGGGAGCTCTACGTTTTTAACTAATCTACTTTACCATACAATAGTTGTTTAAAAAATTATGCTACTGTTTTAAAATATTTTGAAACCGATAAAAGAGATTTTCATAGATTAGTTTTGACCCATTACAAAATCCCATAGAAGTGTTTTTGTACAAAATGGATAACGTCCACGTAGCTGCTTAGACTCCATATGACAGATTTAATCAAAATGTATTGAAGTTAAATCTTTAACTCCGTTATTAATAATTCAAGTATAATTTATTACTAGGTAGACTTAAAATGAGTTTAAAGCACGATAAAAGTAAGAGGAACCTCTATTTAAATATAAACAACTACGAAGTTTATCGTCGACTCAAGGAAATGAATTTTATATAAGGACCCGATTGTCAAATAGGTTTCTTAACAAGCAGAGTATCTCATACAAATAGAGAGGCCGACACGAGTAGGGTGGTTGCAGATTTAGTTCGATTAGACTAGATTGAAATGAGAGCTTAAAGGGTTAACCCCCCCTAACACTATCTCGTCCAGCTAAGTTCACCAGAAATTTGGAACCCAAACACCCTAAATCTCTTGCTGACAAGAAACTACAATCATACCCTACGGTTTCCATATCTAACTCGCACAATCTGCACACTATTTTCCCGTGGTATACTATCCTTAACAAGTACATCATGAGATCACAGTGTCCCGTAAAACGATTCGCCTGAGATGACGTCTACCCAAGATCAATCCCTTCAAGTACACCTGAAGAACCTCTCTCCACAATAGTAGTTTAATGAGAATGCCCTCCAAGACTATCCCATCTTTGCTGGTGTTGTCTCCGAACTCACCTATTGATGGCTGATCAAGCCAAACACACAGGTATCTTTACTACTTCTGGATTTTATCGGAAGCAACGTTTCTACTGCCACTTCTAATCTCAGTTTACACTTTTGCTCTCCTGAAAGAAACTTGGCTCATTTTTACTAATATTGAGATATTCAGCCACATCTCTCACTTATTGAAATTTTCAATCACAGGTGCTCCAAGAGTCACTACCTCCTGCTGCAATAATTGGGAAGTGGGTTCCACGGGATGAGGTAAAACACTCGTTTTCTCCACCTCCATTTAGTTGTCACTCCCCAGGTTGTCTTTTGCAAGTTCCCCAAGATTGGTTGTAATAGCTTGGAAAATCCAATACAGAGCTCCATACGCATAAATAAAGGTAATTAAAACGCGAGGTCACCTGGTATCCAGAGTTCACATATTAAGTATAAGCTCCCCTTTAGCCACGCTGGCATCTCCATATGTTGTTCCGACTTTGCTGGTGCTAAGTAGCGTCTTACGCTTCTGTCGCATGGAAGCTGCATCCTCAAAAGTTCAGCCACACCCTGCACTGCGTGGTGGAGTGTAAGTCCGAATTTACACACAGATCCTTCACCTCACCATCCGCTCTAAAGAATGAATGATATAAGGAATACATGTACAGACTTTTGCAGAGTTTAGTTTAGTAACACTGCAACATTTCTCTCTACAAAGTATCTGTGTTCATTTGTTCAAATTATCGTACAAGTAGGAGGGTTCGTGCTATGTTGTTACATCATTTGTTTCATCTTGTAATGTAGAAGTATTTGTATATGAGTCACTGAGTTTGGAGCACTAGTATGGAGTGACATTTGTACGGAACCCGCCCTCTTCCCTGTTAAGTGCAGATGATCAGGCTGTGACACTTGGCTGGTTTAAATATAAAAAAATCAACCTCGCGTTCCTTTAATTAAATAAGCCTTTTGTATTTTATATTTTAATTTGAATAAGGTTGACCAGGTAAATTGAATAAGAATAGGTTAGGGTGAAGGTTTTGTCTTTTCCTGGACTGGCTGTAGCTATGTGTGGTTATGCAAGTGCCACCTCCGAATGAATGTTACTCCGTCCAACCAAGTGTCACAATTTCTCAGAATACATTAGACCTAATATATTTTGAAGGCAATGGACTTGAGGGTGTGTCTTAATTATGTCACTGTTGTTATGCCAACATGCACGAGGCACTGGTTTTAACCTTATAGTAGGCCTACTGTTGCACAAAACATGACTTATGACCGTATAAGCAACTGAAGATGAGTTAGTAAATAAAAGTTGTTTTGAAGAAAATAGATTTTTTGTCGTTCTAATTTATGTGTTTTTATCTTGTAATTGATGTTTCGACAAGTATTGTTAATTCTACGTGAATTAAAATATTTAATATGTATTTAACTTTTCGTACAAAATCTGATATCTTATTGTGGTTTTGGGCTAATTTATGAAATCGCTAAAAATGTTCAGATAATTAATTTTCAGTAGGCTGAGTTGTGTGGATTTTTTTTTTTTTTTTTTTTTTTTTACAGTCTTGTAGATAAATTCAAAACATCCAAATAGTTGTTAATCTGTATAACGGCCTGTTTATAAAATTGTCACGGGAAGTGAAAAGCGATGTTTATGACCCAATTGGACTTGACTCGAAATGAAAGTTGGTTGGCTAGTGGAAGATACCCTATTTATAACAAGTTGATGGACGCTATCTTGGTACTTACTCAGCCCTATATTATGAAGATTCTCAAAATGTAATGTACAAAAGTTGATTAACTTGTAGGAAAATATTAAATTCTATTGGTTCACAGTTTGTTTGATACACTGGTTACATAGGTATTCTGGTCCTCGTCAATTGTGTATATCACTACTTTCTTATAGTCAGCTGGACACTAACTGGTCTCTTAGATGTGTTTATATTAAAAAGTCTCCACTCGCTTCGTTAGTAAAACTAGCTTCAGTCCTGCCGAATCTCGTAGCTATATGAAAATCACATTTTCTATTGAAGTCAGGGTTCCAAATTTCATTTTTTGACACTATATAAGCATTTTACAATAGTAGAGATGTGGGTGTGGTATCATTATGTAAAGTTTAAATAAGTAAATTTCTATCTAATTTAGTCTACTGTATTACAAATTGAATAACACAGGAGATATGAACAACAATTGTGTAAAATGGCCGCTATTTTGATATTTCCAAAGAGTTTTATATGAGACTAATACCAAATTGCATGTTTCTTATCTTTGTGCCCGTATCGTGCTTACGTATAGACCACAACAACGACGGATGGACGACATAACGAAATCACTTTTTGGATTTTCTGAGGCCATAAAACGTGAGATTATATATGCCATAAACATCATAAAACTTTACTAGATAAGTAAATAGTGGCTAAAAACATTTTAATGAGATAAATTTATAAAATAAAGTAATCACATTTAATTTTAACCGATTTTTACAAAATGTTATACCTCATTTTCGATTTATTTTTGCATGTAGAATCTGATTCTGCATATCTCGCTACAAAAATAACTAAATAAATTGTTAAATTTAAAAAAAAAAAAATGATGGTTTTAGGCTAATTTTGATTGTTGTAGACAATTACGAAGAAATTATGTTTTTAGTTTTTTGTTGATAACTCGGTTATCCTTTGACCTACTGAAACTACAAAAAAAGCATTGTATCTGTTGTTAAAAAATAAAAATATTTTGTCTCTTGTACATTTTTTGTAACGTTAACGGTTTTCAAGATATTCCACGTTAAAAATTTGTAACGGCCGCCATTTTGAAAATTATAAAACCAAATTCTTTGTATTTGGTACACTTGTAAATCGTAACATACAAAATGCTTATTCCAAATTTGAACTCGATATCTTATCTATTTCCAGAGTTACAGTGAGTTTTTGTAAAAAAACAAAATGGCGTCTAGCTGATAAACAAAGTGGAAATTGAAAAAATTGTATTCTTCATTTTTAGCTTAGAATCACACATAAAATATGAAAATGCATAGCCAGCCCAACCTTTTTGTAACACCCTATATAGGGGCCTACTTATTAAAGCGATTTTTTGTTTGGTTTGACAATTTTAAATTTATGTCAGTTTACAATACAATGATTTATTCATGAGGTCTGAAATAAAAAGAATAAGTCATAAAATTATCAAAATTTGGAAATGTTTTTTCGTTTAATTTTGAGTAGTCTATTTTATCGTATACAATTCCCAAGAAATGAAATGCTTAGTTTTTGTTGATAAATCAGATTGACCGATAATTTTAACCTATAGAATAAATCTAAGTGCAATTTTGTTTAACGTTAAAAAAGGCTATTTTTTTTGTAAAGTTAACAGTTTTCGAGATATCGGACTTTAAACATTTTAAACTCAACCATTTATAAAATATAAAGTTTTGGTTTTTGTATAATTGTTATACAAAGTACGTGTACTAAATTGTAAAAAACAAATCGTTACGTGCTTTGTAAAAAAACAACAAAATAAACTAAAAACTAAGTGTGTTCGGAGCCATGTTTATATGAATTTTTATTTAGTTTTACGAGTAGAACAGGTCCTGATAATTTTTTTTCGATTTTCTTGGTGAATCATCCTATATATTTAGACTGTCAAGTTACTCCTATGTGTTTGATCTGTCGACATTTCATATTGTCAGAGGTTAGCATTTCATAATATCTAGATCTTGAAATTACAATCACAATTCGTCAATAACATTCGAAAACAAATCATAAACATCGACTAAGAATTATATTACTTAATGTTAAGCCTATACTAAACGATGTTTAGAATAACGAATCCTAAGTGAAAGTGTCGTCCAGTTACAAAGTTGATTTGCTTCAATGTGGTCGTTTAGTGGCGGGTGTAGGCCTATTGGAGGTCAACGTGTGCTCAATGTCGTCTGGTATTTGCGAACCTTTTAACCACACATAAATCATAACAGAACCTTGTCAGAATGACCTCAATATCTGCAGTTACATTCATTGTTGATTTAAAGTATATTAGGCGTGTATTTAAATCAGAAGGTTCACACGTTGAATAGGCAATATGTGTGACAACTTATGTTCACAAGCAGAGTTCATCGCATAAAACATTTATTTTATTAATAAAAAAATTCTAAATGTTGACATTATAATACTAAACTAACCACACTTTTTACAGTGGAAGAGATTTACAATTTTCTTATAAATGTCTGCGATGGAATAGTATTCAAATTCATTACCTGACATTACTATCTTTGTTTAGGCCTACATCAAAGTAGAAACGTCAAAACTTTAAAGTAGATTAATATCATTTGTCTACAGTTGTTGACAAAGTGGCATTTTGTTCAATTAAATTAGTTTGCAAAACAGCTGATTTCTCAACAGTTTCACTTTGCCCACTACTTTGCTCACTCCGAATGGCAACCGAACAAAACTAAATTTAGGTTAAGTTTATTTGAATTGATTTATAATATACAGGAAATGTCCCGTTGGTATGTTAGAATAATTCTTACATGTAAAATAACATAAATAAACAACAAAACAACGTTTTAAAGTTGAAAAGGGAAGTAATTATTCATGAAGATGATTGACAGTGTATGTACACGGAGAGTATTTTTCGTTTGCCGAGTTTTGAAGTTGGCAATCTCGTTCCCTCAACAATACACCTAAGTTATTTGTAATATTCATAAATAACCTCAGTTTTGACGTGAGGTTGAACACTATTGTACTAAATTAATGTTTTATTAAATTGTGTTACTGCTGAAGTATGTGTTTGTCACAAAATAACAACTGTAGACAAAGTATAATGTGCAATTCGTGAGCAAAGTGTCTTTTTTAAACTCGATAAAATTGACGCACTCGGCAAGCCTCGTGCGTCAACATTTTTCTCTCTTTTAAAAAAGTGCCACTTTGCTCACTAGTTGCACAAATAACTATTTCCATTCTCATGTCTTTTTTATTTCTTTTCTTTTTAAATAGTTTTTAAATTTTATGCAAATTAAAGACTCTGTGATATAGGCCTAAACAAAAACATACATAGGCCTATTGTACATGTAAAAGTTTCATTAGAGAGCAACTGTCTTAGGATTTGAATAGGCCTATGTTTTTGTTGTATAGCAAGTAGAATGAGAGATACAGAATGAATAATTATATCTTATAAAATCCTGATTTGTTCGTATCATAGTCGTAAATCGGTTGCAAAATATAAAAAACAAATTGACATATCTTAATGCTTCCACAGCCCTAACATTTAACGGCCTAGTAGGAAAAATAAATTACATTGGTAGATCAAGAGGACTTTACCAATATAAGGTGAGATTGTTCAAAACAGTTGTTACACAAGTTTTCTGATACTCGTAATTGTGTATATCACAACTTTCTTGACGTCTTAAATGTGTAAAAGTTTCCACTCTATTCTCTTATGTCAGTGCCACGGCCTTGGCGACCATCGAAGCTAGGCTATAGATTACGTGAAGAAACCTCCACTCGTGTTGATGACTCGGATTTCACTTTAAGATCAGGATTCGTAACTTGTTATTTCTCATTGTAAAGAACTGACGCATAGGCCTATTATATGCAAATTGAAATCTGCAAATTTTTATCACATTTAGTGTTTTACGAGTTACAAGTTGAACAGGAGTAACATAGTCTACGAGATATAAACTTACAAAATGTGTAAAACAGCCTCCATTTTCTTATATTTAGCTAGATTTTTCTGTATTTCAATAGGGTTCTGTACCAAATTGCATGTTAATTTCTTTGTGGCCGAGGTCACAAATTATTTCGCTTTTCCGTGGTCATGAAATGTGAAGATCAGTAAAAAATAAATGGGGGTCAAATTATTTTGTGATTGCCAAACTCAACCTTTACGTCGTATAGGCCTACTGGGTACGTTAGATAGAGAACATTGAAAGAAAAATAAATTGAGTTATTAGTACATAAATTCTTCTAATACAAATACACATTCAAAGAGGATTTTGAGAAAATAATATTAATAAACAATAATTTTAAATTTAATTTTAGTGCGAATATGTAGTTAATGAAAAGAGAAAATACCATAAATGGTGGGCAAAGCCTGATTTTTGAAGATAAGCCTACATTGGGAGAAGGGATAAATTGGATATTTAAGGGGGTGGGGGTGAGAACAATAAACTAATTTTTATTTGAAGACTCCAAAATTATATTAAACCACTTTGGTTTCTTTAGGCAAACTAATTATAGAAATGGCATGTAATAATATAGGCTCTAGGTTTAACAATATCTAATAAACATTTTGCCAAATCCCATATTATTTTGTATAGTATTAGTCTACACTATTTCCATTAAAGATAGTAAATTGCAAGTTCAAGTTTCTCTTCACAAAGTGTCCTCTCATATTGTCTAAAAATATGTATTGAAATGGCCTAAAATATAGCCTATATAATAGTAGGCTATACACAGACAATCGACGTCAAATATTTGCTAAATAATTCGAATGGAATCGAATTATCAGTTTCTGACAAGAGATAATAGGCTAGACAGGTGTTTTACACAAAGATAAAAAATCTGATATTTCCAAAAAAAAATTGAAAATTTTATATGTTGAACAGTATAAAACAAAAAATTGGACACTGCAAACTTTCACTCAGAGCTGTTTTAACGGTTCATGTATTTTACGAATAATTCCCATAATTCTTTTTCACATGTTAAGTTTATTCTTTTGCTCTGAAATATTAACCATGAAACCTTTTAAAGTTGAATTATATTGGCCAAATGGTGTTGATGGGACTATAGGGCTACACTTGTTCCTTTTTATCAGTAATTGATAAACGATTTGAAATTAGTGATCTGCAAGACGAGACTTAGATTATTCTGTCTCAATCTCGTCTGGTGACTAAAAATTCAAATTAATTGTCTCAATTTTTGTTTTATTTCATAATCTTTAATTATGCTAGTGATTAAAATAAATTAAAAATTTTCCCTCCATTAAGTTTTTAATATCGTAACATATTGAATAATATGACATTAATGTTTGTTACGATGTTATTAAATGTTATATTATGATAGCCTTATTTCAAGGAAATACCAACAGGTTTGTTTCATGTTTCATGTACCCTACATAAATAATAGAAATAGTATACAAATAGATATAAGCTAAAGAAAGTTTTATTTAATTTTCCAACATCAACTGATCACATTGTTTCACACTTCATTTAGGCTAAGTTATAGTTTTCCTAGTAATTGATATCTTCTATTGTGTTGCTAAGTTTGTAATAAACGAAATATTAGCTAAAACATTCTGTTTAGTTTTTCTGTGACTTACCTATATATTATAGTACAAGGAAAAAATATTATACAACATTTGTAATCGAATCTTTGAGTAGAATTACTTCTGTGCTTACTCAAAAACAAAATTACTCACACTCCTGTCTTTTTTTTCTCTCTTACATGACGATAGTTTAAACGAAGAGAAGGAACGATCGTCAAGTAAAAAACAAACAAAGGTAGGACTATGAGCTGTGGAATGAAGATAATTTATGTAAAAATGAAATTTCAAAGACAAAAATATTCCTCATACAATTAACTGAAAATAGGTTTTATTAGTTTATTTTATAGCATAATTTAGTGACAAATTGCTTTTATTAATTCATTTCTTCTACAAATTACTTATAATTAAACTGAACACCTCCTCAAGCTTCATTTTGTAGTAATTTGTATTAGACCTACTTTTATCAACTCTTTATCACATTTTTGTAATAATCTACACATCATCTAAAACACATATATAGCCTAATGATGAATCTTCTTCCATAAATCAAATGGAAGGAAAACTTAGTTTTCTTTAAATGAAAATATAAATTTCAATGAGGAACGACTTTATAAAACCTAATATACAAATATTTTAATTCATTACAAATAGCCTATTTAGCTATTTTATTTTTATAGGCCTACTACTAATTAGCCTATATATTTTATTTACTCTCTAATAAAATATATTTAAAATGTTTTGTTCCAGTATAAGGGTTCTAACTTTTTATCTTATGTCAAAATATATCTGATTTGATGTTGTTTTACTTAAATCTCCACAAATTGGTTTTTTTCCTAAGAACTTGTCTAAAAAATTAATTGTCCAACGTTATTTAAAGTACCAAATAAATCTTAAATCACTTCAGCAATTAAACGTTAGATAACATTCAGTATCAAAACATTAACATGTATAAAGATAAAAAATAAGTTTTTAATAATTCAATTAAAAGTTTTTGGCAATTAGTAGCAAAGTCAGCCATACACTAGCGAAAGGATTGGGCGTGGGGTGGGACTGACTGACAACAACCAATCACAAGACAGGCCATATTGTGAAAAGGCGTGGTCTAAGTTATGTGACGTAACTTGTAGCATCTCAACATTCTTTTCATTAGGTTTGCAATTTCAAAGATTCTTGCCAATAACAGCAGAAAGAACTGTTTGCTTCTTTTTTTTTGTTGTCGTTTTATCAGAATTCTACTTCTTTTGGAGACATCTGTTTCTTTCTTTGATTCACATTTGAATAAAGTAAACCAAAGATTTTTGTTATTGTTTTATTTTTTGGTTGTTAAAATAAATCATCAGTATGTTAAACAAAACTTCCAGTTTTTTTAAATATTTTATAGAAGATATTAATGTACAAAATTTGTGGGTTTATATATTTTAAACACAAAATATTAGTATTTAACTGTCATTCTTACTTAAGTGTATTCAATACGTCTTATTTATTGTAATTTAAGGAACCTGTTCCTGTGAAAGCCTAATACAGTGGTGTCGTAACATCTCGTCCCGGTAACATCTCGTCCCGATTCCACGAGCGTGGGGTTGGGGATGAACTCTCTTAGTAACATCTCGTCCCGGTAACATCTCGTCCCGATTCCACGAGCGTGGGGTTGGGGATGAACTCTCTTAGTAACATCTCGTCCCGGTAACATCTCGTCCCGATTCCACGAGCGTGGGGTTGGGGATGAACTCTCTTAGTAACATCTCGTCCCGGTAACATCTCGTCCCGATTCCACGAGCGTGGGGTTGGGGATGAACTCTCTTAGTAACATCTCGTCCCGGTAACATCTCGTCCCGATTCCACGAGCGTGGGGTTGGGGATGAACTCTCTTAGTAACATCTCGTCCCGGTAACATCTCGTCCCGATTCCACGAGCGTGGGGTTGGGGATGAACTCTCTTAGTAACATCTCGTCGTGGCACATAGCCTACTCTAGGTTAAGTTAGGTTATAATATAATATAAAAAATAATTGTTTTTACAAATTTAAAAATATGTTAATAGTAATAACACTTCTCTTATGAAAATGTTTTTATCGAATTTGGTAAAACTAGATAAAATACTTTTAAATTTATTCAATTTATTAAATTTTGTCTCCCCAACGGGCAAAAAAGAAATATATTACCTTACTAACAAGCAAAATATACAAATTTACTCCACCTCACTTCTTCTTGGTAAAACGATAGCCGTTTAACAGCAAACAGGGACGAGATGATGTAATTAGTTTGTTCTAATGTTCTAGGAAATTGGCAGCGGGACGAAATGTTACTGAACCAATACAGTAAGGTCTAGTAGCCTACTAGTAGTCAAGCCCATAAAAAATGACTCACTAGAACTCAAGTTCATTTTTTCATATATTTATTTATAAGGAATAAATTTATTCCTTATTTATTTCTTTTAAAAGTTATTTATTATTTCAAGAGGTCCCCATCTCCTCCTGTAGAGTAAATCTCCTCTTCTCCAATCCAACCCCCCGCACTATTTATTAATATGTAACCATGAGAAAATGTTCATGTTTAAATTTAGAATTAAGTCTATACCTCTATCAATATCTCTTTATACAAATTTATGTCAATACAAAATGTAATTAGACCCTAATTACATTCCCTGTTTCGAGTAAACAATGTCCTTCCTTCATTCATTTCATGCGGTCATCTACTGGGCAAGAAAAATAAGTAAATGAAAAAGAATTGGACAGTAAAAGTCAATGAAAAGCAAACTTTTTGAAATAATAATGTTATTATCTTTTTAGTAGACAATTTTTTAAAACTGAAAACTACACCATTATAAAAACTCTTCAATATTTAAATCTTATAGATATATCGATATTAATGAAACGTAATACAAAATATCCTCCCCTCCCCCCCTACACATGAGGCACTTTTATGGTATAGGCCTAATAATTTTAAGAACAATATAGACAAAATTAAGAGAAGTATATTTACCAATTCAAAACAAAATAACGAATCAATTGAGTCGATATTAATAGGCTAGGTTTAAGCCTATTTTGAAAGTAGTCTACATGTTAGATAATATAGCCTATTACTAGACCTATATTACATAAATTTTAAAAGTCAAAACTACTCAACAAGATCTATTCGAAATTTGAAAAATACAATAACCTAAATCCCCATCCTAATCCTCCAATATAACACATGCACAATAATAAAACACTTGAATATTTTTAGATTTAATTTATAGTCTTAGTGGTAAAATTATAAAATACCATAACTAACCCCTCAGGGGTTCACTGGGGGTAGCAATCTCGAGATACATAAATGGATCAACACCTTTTGTCAATCTTTCATGAGTTAGATTCATCTCTTCCATCTTTCCTACCAAATCTCTCTGGACAAACTCTTTTTCGCTTCTGAAAGGTAGGGATTTATTTTCTTTTCTTAGTAGTTTTTTATGTTTCTTATACTTTAGTTTCTCAATTTAAAAAAGTTGTTGGTTTTATATTGACGAGCATTTTATACTCTGTTTTTAAGACGATGATGGTTTTAAAGGCTTTGGTTTTTAACTTTAATAAAATAATATACTAAAAATAGAGTTCATTTTCAATTTTTAAACTTTTATAAAAGAAATCATGTTGGGCGTAATTGAAATATAGGGTGAGCTAGATTAAGGTACCTAGTTTATTTTTATGACATTGTGGCTTGGTTATATGAAATATCAAAATTTAAAGTAATGGAGAGAATATCATGATCAAGATTGTCCATCACGAACTCCAAAAAAATTGATATATAATCATAATATAGTTAATAAAATTGAAGAATAGGAGTGAATTTATTATTAGGTGATCGACCACCTGTCAGACCACGTGGTAGGCGGGAGTCGAAGGTGGCGTACCGTACGTGTGTCCCAATTAACTTTTTCATTAAGGACCGTTTTAAATCAAATTTTCGTTTGTATAAAAATATGGCCATTTAGAGCATTGGTAAGAAGGAAATATTATGTTTAACATTTAAATAAGAATATATAAATTTTGATTGTCTATAACAATTGAATATAACTTATAGGCTAAAAAAAAATGATGTAGTCACAAGAAAATTTTTCAAGATTTAGTCACAGAAAAGACATTCAGATTAGAAATCAGAAATTGGTAAAAATTTTTGAGGAGGCGGAGGAATAAATAAAACGAGTGAAATTATGTAGTCATTGTTATATATAAATCAATAAATGATATTGGAATTTAGGTAAGTTATAGAGTAGGAAAATTTGATTAGCCTATGTGTTTCATTAAAGACTCATTAGTCTTAAGCCTAATGTTATTTTTTTAACAATTTTATATATGAGAGCCTAAACAGACTTTCAATTTCTATGTATTTTACATTTAGAGATTGCATTTTAAAACATAGGTCTATAACCTATATTTAACATATAAAATTATATGTATTTAAGTTATTCTACGTACAGCTGTTGAAGCATTTTATAATAATTGACATGTTTCTTTATAGGCTATATATAGGCTACTGGGTGTTTCTGTATTGTACGGAGATAATTCAGGGGGTGGTTTATGGGTCAAAATAAAAAAAAATTGTTCCTTTAAACATATGTAAAGAAACGCTTAGGCCTATTTTACCAGATATCCGCCATTTTGTATGTTTACTAACCAATTTATATTTCTAAAACGGGTTAACCTATTGAGTTGACATTTTGCTCGATAGTCATCAATAAAAAGACGTAGATTAAAAAATCATCTTGTTACAAAGACACCTTTCTAAATGGCGACCATTTAAGTATATTAAAGTTATATTCATTTTAAATGTTTAAATTACCACCATTTTGAAATGGATTATTGGAACAATTTGATTATTTTTTTTCAAACTAGATCTTTACATTGATGACTACATAGCTAAATTTCAACTCAATCTGTTAAGTTCTTTTAGAGATGCAAGATTATTTAGTAAAAAACAAAAACAAAATGGTGGATAGATGGTAAAAGAAGCGTTTCCGGAGATATGTTTAAAAAGATCTTTTTTCTTTATCTCGACCCATGTAACCACCTCCTGTATTATCTCCACGCATTGCAGAAACACTCTGTTTAGGGTAACGAGACATATTCATAAATGTGGGCGACATTTATTTTACGAAACTATTCTTTTGTCTACTTGTTTACGACCTGATTTACTACTACACACGACTAAATTACCGTCATATTTCCTATGTCACATAGTTTACCCCTCCCTCCTCTTCCAAAAAAATCTAACTTTTGACATTAGTCAAAATAGCTTTGGTTGTAATTTGTGAAAACTAGCCTTCTCATTTAATAATTTTACTTTTTTCGTTTACAAAAAATACATTTCTTACTAAGACGCGACACGCTCCATCTTCTACGTCTAAACGAAATTTGCTTTGAAAAGAGTCAACTGTTGGATTCAGCCTCATGAGTATACTCGTAATGACTGGTCTATTTATTGCGATAAATCTGAATTTAATCTTATTTGCTGCTTTTGTATCAAGAACTACTTGGTTAATGAACAATCCTTTTTAGTCACGTCTACAGTGTTTAAAAGTTAATGATCATAAGACAAAGTATCATTATGCAGAGTAGTTAATGATAGGAATCAAATAACATGTCTATTATAAAAAGTCTTAACTTGACATACAGAAATAATAATATATATATATATATATATATATATATATATATTGTAATAGTATTTTCACATTCTCACATGTCCAGTCAAATTAGGGAATAACTTCTGAAGTGGAATAACTTCCAGGAGTGAATAAAATATAAGGGAACATTCGTAGCTTCAATAGCATTTATATGCAACACACAAAAATAGAATATAATTCAATGCTCCAATGTATATCCTATCATAGTAATAAACTATAATTTGTTTAAATATTTTACCCACATACTAAACAGTAATAACATTACCCTATAGGGTTTTTGACTGTATAACATTTATTATTTAAAAAAAAATTTTTTGTTATTTAATTTAAATATAATTTTCATGGATATCTAAAATTATATTATACAATTGTTCATTATTTTTAACATGAACTAATATCATGCTTTAATTATCAGGGCAAAGCCGCTCGGAAATTAACCTTTTGAAAAAGTTTTTAAGGCACCAAAAAAAAAAGAAGGAAAAAGAAATGTTAGGAAACGTAAAACATATTTCTTTGACCTTTAATTTTCGCCATTTTTGCCGATTTTCCAGGAAAATATCAAGTTTTTTCTAAAATAACTTTTATGTTTGGCTTCGTCATTTTAAATTTTTCAGATTTCTTGACAACTCTTTGATTTCCTTCTATAACATTTTGGAATTTTTCAAATGTTTATTTCTCGGAAAACACACATTTATTATCTTATTTTGGGTTAAATGATCTAAAATAGCCATTTTCGGACCTTTATTTTAACTCTTTGCTATATAAAAAAAATATAAACAATTTTGTTGCTTATAAAAACGATATATATATTGATACTCCAGTGTCTACTATTTATTTTGTATTGTTGTTTTTTTTTAATTCGATCATAAATGTTATTAAGGAGCAAATACCCATTTTATTTCATTCACTTTTGGATATTTATGAAGTTCGACGCTAAAAATGGATAATTTGACACGAATAATACACAAAACCAAAGTATAGACAGACACAAATTAATCTGAGTCAAGATTGATCTAAAACTGAAAACAATCAACAGTCTTCTTAGATATTAAAATATATAAACACCAGCTATAACGATTTTATAAAATTTGTAGGTTTATGTGATCAAATTAACAAGAAAGACTGATCGTAGGCCTAAAAGAAAATCAAGTCTCGCGACTAATTTGGAAAGGTCGATTAGGGATTATTTGAGTATTTACCAATTTACATGCAAACCATAGGGCCATATTTTACTTGCAGTTTCTACAATAAGGTTTCATATATCACCAAAATTTAGCGAAATAGTAGGCTTATTTGTTTCGTTTGAGACTACGAAAATTTAGCAAAATTTTATCAAAATCGTTGAGGCATTTTCAAAAAAATCTGTTTTTTCGTCATACCCACCGAATGTTAAGCCATTATAAAAAATGAAAAATTATAGCAAAATTCAGCAAAATCTACAATAGTGATTGCTCTGAAGAAAAAAACTGATATAAACGTACAACACCCGTCATTCCAGAAATAACTTATTTGACCTTAGTTCTCCACGGATATAACAGTTAAAATCTAGAAGTATTTTTTTCTTCATGAAAACAACTCTCTCTTAGCTTATTGCATACCTTACCTTAGCTGGAATAAAATATATATTAATGATAATACTTATTTGTAATTATAATCTTTCTTGTCATAGCCACTAAAGTTTATAGACAAGTTATGTTCGATTCAATACTTATAACTGTCGATACATTTACTTTAAGGTTATTTTTATTATTTATAAAGGATTTTATTAAAGTTTCCTACATCGTTTAAGATATGTTAAACGGTAAAAAAAGGGGGGAAAAAGTAATGTAAAAGTTGTGGGGTAGTGAGATATTCTAGGTAATTCCTTAATAGCAAATAATAAGGCTATAATAATGAGATATTCATTTATAATTTAAAAATTCCTTCTGTGATTTATTACAGTTCAGTCAGACTAGCTACTAGGTATAGAGGATAGAGTTAATCCGAAACGCGTCAAATAAGGAAATTAAAAAGACACAGCTTACAATTGCAGAAAATTAAATTCAACTAATCATGGAAATCCTAACAGAAACATAGCCAGTATACATTTTTGTACAATCGGAGGTAAAGAAAAATTGTCTTTATTAGCCTATATCATTCATATTTTACAACAGAGTCCCTCTGCAATGCAGCCATGGGAATCCCTAGGGATACTAGTTCACGGAGTCTTGGGTTAGATCCCTCTCTTATCAAGTTTCTCTTGATCAAGTATCGTTCTCTTATGACGTTGAGGCTATTATGGGGTTAGGAGTTTATCTTTTCTTTCTTGTTTAATAAGGCGATGCTAATCGAGAAGTTTTTCGCCTTTAAACAACAAGGAAAAGAAAAGGAAAAAGTGCCATTTGTTGACAAAGTGGCACTTTGCCCACTACTTTGCTCACTCCGAATGACAACCGAACAAAACGAAATTTAGGTTAAGTTTATTTGAATTGATTTATAATATACAGGAAATGTCCCGTATTTAGGTTAGATTATTTCTTACATGTAAAATAACACAAATAAACAACAAAACAACGTTTTAAAGTTGAAAAAGGAAGTAATTATTCATGAAGATGATTGACAGTGTATGTACACGGAGAGTATTTTTCGTTTGCCGAGTTTTGAAGTTGGCAATCCCGTTTCTTCAACAATACACCTAAGTTATTTGTAATATTCATAAATAACCTCAGCTTTGACGTGAGAACTTCTACTCAGTGTTGATGTGTTGTTTAGCACTACTGCTATAATTTGTGTAGTTAGTTTTTAAAATATGGACAGTTCAGAGGATGAAAACCTGTCAAATACCCCGCCTAAATTAGCGGAAATAGCTAACAACGTTGTACTAAATCTCCTTCCTGTCAAATCAAGGAAAAAGTACGACCGCCAGTATGAACTGTTTTTTGTCATGGCTAAAGGAAAACAATGGTAACAAGATATCTGTAAAAATAACAACTGTAGACAAAGTATAATGTGCAATTCGTGAGCAAAGTGTCTTTTTAAACTCGATAAAATTGACGCACTCGGCAAGCCTCGTGCGTCAACATTTTTCTCTCGTTTAAAAAAGTGCCACTTTGCTCACTAGTTGCACAAATAACTATTCTTCTGTAATTAAAAAACCTAAGAAAATAAAATGCTTCCACTAATATCGTAAAGATTTAGAACTAATTAAAAATTTGCATTTTTAATCTTTTTGAAGACCAGAATTATAATTTCAACAATGGTTTAAAACATTTTGTTTTCTTGTTTGCCTCTCTAAAATAATACAAATTTTTAAAATGATAATGTGAGACCCTTTTTTAAACATAGTATACTCTATGTTTTTTTAGGCATTAGTTCCAATTCACACACCATTTTACATCATTTGAAGGCCCCCAGCGCCCCTAAATACATCTCAAAACGAAAAATCTATATTTTAATTTTGAACCGATGTTTATAAAAAAATATTATATTTTTGGGGATGTAGGCTTTGTGTTTAATTTATTATTGTTTATAACCCATACTTGAGTAAGAATTTATATATTTAATTTTGATAGCCATTATTAGTTTAGTTTCATTGTAGTTTTTTCGTGGTGGTAGGAATAAGTGATGGTTTGTCACATAAAAAAAAAACTAAGGCTGTAAGTTGAGGTCAGTATTTGAAGAACAGAGCAACCGATCTCTCAGGGAGAGGTATTAAAAAGTGCAAATAAAGCGTTTCCCTAAAACATATTATAGATTAAAATACATCTTCCGAGGGACAAGTTGATTGACTACAAACAAGTGGAATGAGTTTTACTTGCTGAGGTGGACATGATGTAGGCTGTGCTATAATCGATGCCTGAGGCTTAGTCAGGAGAGAGTTTGCAAAATGAAAACAAAAAAAGGGAAAGACGAGACTAGCTAGCAACGTCAATAATTTGTCTTTCACGACAAAACAACTTATAAGTAGACTAATGGAAATAATTAGCTTTTATCTCACATTTTTTTTATAAATATGTGGATACATACGTAATTAATATTATCCTTTTTTCCATAAAATCGTTATAATTTTATTTCAACATAACGACTTGGTGGTTTTATTATTAAAAATATAATAATAATACACATAAAATAAGGGAACGTGTAAAACGAATCATGTAAAATAATATGTTTATACATAAGATTTTACGTAAACTTGTATTATGTTTATGTCAACTGAAAGGGAAACAATTATATAATGACTTACCTTGAAAGGTACGAATTTTAACTAGATACGGATCCAGTAAATTTTTTCCCCGCTTAATACTTGTTAGACTAATGAAGTCGGGGGTAATTGAAGTACGCATCTTCTTGAGACAGATCTGAAGATAGCCCTAAAGTTCCATAGAAAATGGCCATTCGTTGTAAAAGATAATTATTTTTATTAAATTTAAATATCAACGCAATCCTGGTGGATATATTGGCGTATGAAAAAGATGATTAACGCAAACTCCTACACCAAAGCCTGCACACAACCTGAGAAAATGTTTATCTAAACATTACATAAATTGAAATTACATATCCGTGGTCGAGATGTTTGCTACATCACAAATCGTGTGTGTGTTTACAAGGACGCAGATATCATTTGCATAACCTTGTTTTTACAATCAACGATCTGTTAGACTTGTCATGAGGTCATCCACCACGAGGAACTATATCAGAAGTGAAAGTTTTCTTTCCTGCGGCAATCCTCTTACATACGTCACACCTTCTTATCATTTGCCTGCATTATGAACGGTTTAGTAGGTGGTGTTTTGAAAGCACCACTACATCCAATAATGTCACGCAGCGCTTTTTGAGATCAAGTACCCTATATATTCACGTAATGAGTTTTGCTGTTTCTATTGATTTACCGAAGAGCTGTGGTTGGTGGTTTAGTGATCAGAATTAGTAAACCTTGCACAATCTATAAGCCTTGATAAGATTTTTTATGGGATAGAGGAGATGTTGTTTACAGAGAGGATTTAAATTTTTAGCCGGGTCTTATCGAGCCTGATATACACTTGCCAAGTCTAAGGAAAAGATATAAATTTGCGAAAAAGGCTACACTAATTGTGGGAATCAGGAGAGCTGTGAAGTTTGTGTAGAGCAAGCTCATATGAAAGTTGGTGTCTTTGATTAACAATCCTGTTTAGCAGTTAAAACAATCAAAGCTATGAAACCAAAATTGTGTGACTCATCGTCAATCTAACCTAACCTAACCTAACCTAACTTGACAATTAAGTTGGAAAGAGAAATCTAGAGAAGACAAAACCGGAGATACTCAACTGTTAAACTATTATTTAATTATAGTTAATGTGCCTCCAATAGCTTCTATGATAGCTAATTTTTGTAACAGCAGCATCTTTAACACAGAAAGACAAAGACTCCTTCATGAAGATCTGTAGGTTATTGTTATTGCATTCTCTAGTTACGCTGTATCTCTGTTATGATTCCTAGCTGGAGTGGCCTGAAAATTAGTACTTTCTAATAATATATTCAGACCTGGCCTCCCAAAGTTTTTTACTTAGTGTAGGGCTTTCTTTAAATGGTGTGTTAAGCTTATTTACACGTATCCAACAATCCAACTAAAATCTTTATGTTACCAAGACTTATGTTGGAATCTGAAGAGCATAAAGTGCTTTCCTAAATACTACTCCGACTAAAGCTTCATTCTGAACATTACGTTCTCATAATAAGTAAAGGAAATTCATAATGTGAAAGGTAAGTGTTTCTCCATAATTCTCTACGAAACATTTACAAATAATCTCTGTCTGTGAGATCAATCTGTGTGTCAAGAAATTTGTGAGCACGATACCTGAAATATTCGTTAAAATGCAAATTTCTGCTTTTGCCTTATACCAAGATCTCTTTTATGTTATAATGCAATCATTACGTAAATGTTAACTAGTAAAATTAAACTATTTGAGGTTAATACTAAAATATTTTGTACAATCGTTAGATGTAGAAAATAATGGTAAAATCAACAATAACAATAACAGTTAGTAAGATATATATTTTAAAAGATAAACAATTGACAACTAATGTAACTAATTGAAGGTTTATTTTCAAAAATAATAGTGAAAATATTTTTTTATTTTTAATTCAAGAAAATATGGGACCAAAAATAAAACAATTAAAATAACGTAGGTTATAATACTAAGTAATATTTCAGATGGTATTTTTTATTATTTTCAGTATTTTATGTTGTTTAAAGATAAACATTATAAATTTCACAACAATACTGTTAAGATATATCTTTATTACTTGAAATTATTAGTATTGTTATTTTAACATGATTATTTCTAAAGCAGTGGAAATAAATGAGTTGTAAAAAACACAAAAATCCACTTTAATTCATATTTCATGTATACATCAGGATAGAAGTAATCATGGGGAGAGATATAATAATATTTATACCACGTGGCATGGGATATAAGTATGGATATTCTTCTAATATCTACTTTATTTCAAACCCAAATCGTCATTGGTGTTTTTTTAGATTGTACTAATATTTTTATTCACTCAAACATATTTTGTTTTTCTATTTGTAAACTTTAAATAATGTCTGTGGACTTGCTAATTAAGAATCCACTTGAATAAAAATGATTTAATGGTGGATTCAATAGTAATTTAAATAATCAATAAAATTAAGAATTATTTATTGAACTTTCTAATGTACATTCTCTAATTGGTTATTCCAAAGCATAAAGAAAATTAAAATATATCCTGTCTCTTACTGAAACAATATCCTAAATGTGAATGCTATGAGTTGTTATTTCACTTACAGGAGTTTAAAACATACAATTCTTTGTATTTAGTCATAAATTGAAGATCACAAATTTCCTCACGTGTTTGGAATGAATGTTCTACACGATGGTCTTGTAATACTTCCAAAGAAAAATAGATGTTAAATAAAAGTATTAAACAAATTATAAAAAACCGTTCTAATAAGTAAAACTTTACTCTTTTCAATTATTACAATCAATTCTGTATAAAAGAATTTTAAATCCAGCCAGCATAAACTACAAATTAATTTTAAATTATTATTAAATCTCATTCAAAAATCACTATATTTGTATTACTTCATTAAAACCAAATAATTAATTATATCGTACTGTCAATCTCTGTTATTTTTTCCCATATGGTTCCAATAGTATCTGCTAGGAACATCACCCTTAAATATATTATGATTTAAACAGTTAGTGCATTTTAAGCGATAATGTGACATTAAATCTCCATTATCTGTATTTCACATATGCTATATTCTCGTTTATACTTAATTTCATGAATAAAAATCTTATAAAAATTAGTCTTAGTCGTTTGTAAGTGTCCATAGGTCAATCGAACCGCATATGCTGCAAGTCATGTTCAGTTTACTAAATTTAAATTTGTTGTCTCCAATTCATTGAATTTTAAAACAATAATATCAGTTTTATAGCAAAGGTTCATCTACGTTTGAATAGATTATAATTTAAACAAAGATAATCACTCGTTTCCCACAATTTAGCAGGCTTTGAAAAGCCATGTAAATATGAAAGAGGAGTACTAGAAAAAAAACTAGCATATGCTGATTGGCTATCATATTTCTAGATTTACAAAACACTTAAAAAGTCTCGTTATTTATCAATTATTGATCGAAATACTATCATAAAACCACCTGTTTGTCACCATCAACCTGACAGGCTTCAAGAGAAAAATAAATATTATTTGTTAATATTGCCACTAAGCTCTATTGATAATAAACACAAGTTAGGACTATAAATCTGTCAGGTTTTTCGAGGGATTATAAAAAGGACTTAAAAAACACCTGCAGTTGTTTCTCTTCGTACATTTAAGCTACGCGGAAAACATTATGATCCGCGTTTAAAGTATTCAGAAGCTTCTGTTGTGTCCCGTTTTGGCCAGTTTATCGACTTAAAATTATAATTATTATTTAAATGAATAATAAAACACATTTACTGAAGTTATTGTTTTTTTTGTTAGGTTATGAGACAAGTGTTCCGAGCCCACAAACTGCAGGTGCGAAGCGGTCATAAAAGTGAATTTTTATGGCCTTAGTTATCATTACCAATCCAAAGCCTTCCGACATTGAACGTTGATAGCTGGCATTAGCTATGAATTGCATATAAATTACATAATTTTCAGTAACGACAATATCATGTAAGCACACACAGATATCTTGGTTTATATATTCGTTGTGTTGCCCTTGTTAAAGATGTTATATATTATTGATAACATTTTAAAAAATATATACGATATTACATTAAATTAATAATAAATAAGAATATTTAAAAACTTTTTAATAAAAATAGGATCTTGAAAAGAAATCCAATTTGGAAAAAAAAATCTGAACTAGATGAAATTCAACAGCGAGTTAAAAATTGTAATCACATGTAATAACCTAATATGTAATGTAAATTACTACATTTGAATTTTAAGGGGAAAAGAAGTAAAAGTACAGGATGATAATGTCGAAACGATAATAATATATTATGTTTCAAGTGATCATAGTAATATTTATGTAAGTTTTATTAATGTTATTTTCTAAAAAATATTTTATCTATTCACAAAGCTACGAAAGTTAAAATATCTTTAGAAATATCGTTTATTGAATTATTTTTCACAAACATTATAAATTACTGTAGGTAAACAACCAGTATCAAAATATACTGCTCATTTATTAAGACTATCCATTTTGAAGAAATGAAATTATAAATACGTTTAGATTTGTACGCAATGTGGTTCATCATGTAAACGAATTTAAAATAATTAATGTGCTGAAAATACTTTAGAATTATTTACAGCATAGTAAAATTGTACTTAGTGCTTAAAAAACACAATTTTGAGTTAATGAAATAATTTTTGAAATTTTTGAGTTTCTGTTTAAGGATTTAAGGACTAAAATTATTAGAAAATGATTTCACTCCAAATTAAAAAAATTACATAAATATTAAATTTTAAACAAAATGTAGATCAAATGTAGTCACACTGAAAATTATACACAAAATTAAATTCTTCGATAAACCTAATATACAACAAAAATGTCGAGTCAAACAGACAACCCATTCTTTAGATAATGCAAGGAAATGATACTACAGGCTAAGGAAAAACTTATCGTTTATTTATTATAATCTAAGTCAATATCATAATTATTGTCTAATATTGTTTGGTCCCCAAATCCCCTAGCAGATACTAAAAAATTTCGAAAATGTTTCGTTAACTTGAAATTGTGTTCTTTAAGCTCTAAGTACAATTTTACTACTACTACTAGTCTTTGACTAGGCTGTAAATAATTCTAAAGACATGTGTTTTCCACGCCCTAATTATTTCAAATTCGTTTACATGATGAAGCATAACGCAAACGTCTTTATAATCTCTTTAAAATGTAGTCTTAGTAATTGAGCAGTATATTTTGACAGTGGTAGTCAATCAATATTTTAGATTTTGTTTTTAAATTTCTGCCGGGGGGATCTAAAATATATAGAAAAAGGGAAAATACGCGTCATAATTAAGTCATACCCAGAATTATACACAACTACTGCATAGTCAATTGAGTACAAGTACTACAAAATTTAATCAAGAGAAATCTAAAATACATGTCTAAAAGATTCAACACATTTTTGAGATAATGCAAGAAACCAATTACCACGAGTAAACAGAGAAACATTAGTTTGAAAAAAAGGAATCATTGAAACAAATGAAACATGATATCGAAAATGTACGCAATATCACAATATTTTCGTTACAAGCTAATTGAAAACTAAAACCAAGATGTATTTATAGTTGACAGTAGCACAGGTCTACATATTTAATTGGAGTCGGTAAATATCAAAATGTTTGTAATAGTATTTCGATCATGAATAGACGTCATGGGCTGTTGTGAAGAAACAGAATTTAAAATTTTGACGTGCGTCAATAGATTTACTAAGTAGTTCAATACACTAGGTTTATTGAAACTTTAATTGAAATAAAACTTTTAATACGCTCGTTTTTTGAGACGTTTAATTTAGAAGCTGTCGTCTCTATGATTTTATTTGATGACAACCTAATAAATTACATTATTTCTGGAAATGAGATTCCTCTTATTTAAAATAACTCATGAGCTAAATGTCGAGGATGTTAGCAAAGTGATCATCTCAAATTGTAACTTAGACTTCCAATAGTTTTGTATCTTTTTATCTGTTACTCTGTGTTTTGTCTGTTGATTTGTTGAAATGTCTGCAATGAGTTATAATATCTCTCGATTTTATTGGTTCCTGGTTAACTTTGTTGAAATTAATGTTAAAAAATTGCTGTTTTTACCATGAAGAGTGATGAAGATTTAGGCTAAAAAATATAGCGAAATACAAAACCATACGTTTATATTTTAATACATAATAGGCTACAAGATTTGTAAAACTTATAAAACAAATTTTTTACTATTTATATTACTATTTTTTCATATAAATTACTATCTAATTTTATATTGTCTTTTAATAGCAGACAATTTTAAATAGTTGTGACTATAACATCGTAAAATAATTTATACGATTACCTTACACAACTTAATCTGCAATGTTACAATTTGTTAGTTGAGGCTGAATTAGTTGTTTTGTATTATTTTTAGATATTATTAATATATACTCGACTATCACGAGGGTACAATCAGTAAAGAAGTAATTTAGTTAAAATAAACATGTAGGCTATATTTAATTGTTATCATTCAACCAGACCATAACAATTTTAATTTAAAAGAACTAACAAATAAAATGAATAATATTTAGATAAAGAAGCCTAAATAACCAGTTAACATGAACATTTAGTTGGAAAAATAAAGTAAAACATTTATGGGACCATCATGGTATTTACCCACCCACATCAAACAATATAGTACAATCTAAACGTAATGCCTTAAAGCTTGTAAGAAATATTAAATTGTATTGGTAGATCAAGCAACATAGGGTAAGTTTGTTTAAAATAGTTGTTACTAAGGTTGTAATAAAATATATTGTCGTAGACGTGTTAAACATTTATTTTCAATTCTCTTCACTCGGCCAGTGTCAGTGTTTCGGCATTGGCGGACCTCAAACTTGTACATAATATATGAAGAAGCTTCCACACATTAGCCTACACATAACTCATAAGTGTATGAACATCACAACTTCTTGGAAGGTCAGAATTCGAAAATACGTTTATGACAATGCAAGATTAGTATTAATACCTTTATAATTGAAATCTGCAAATTTTTCTAATTATAAATAAATTAAAATTATAAGTTGAACAGGATCCGGTATATTAATAAAAAAGCTATATAAAATGACCCCCATTTTAACAATTTTAATTAGATTTTTCTGAACTTCAATAGGATGTTCATGTATTTCTTCTTTTACCAATATTTCTCTAAAGGATTGTTAAAATTTACATAGCTCAATTTTTTTGTCTTAAAAATGTTTCTTTTATTATTGCCAAGTAAAAGTTTCAAGAATAACGTAACTTATAATGGAGAATCATTTTCTTATTTAAAAATATGTTTGCTGTTATTTAAGCGCTTCCAAACTTTCCTAATTTAAAACTACACGGTGAAACAAAATTTAATTTAAATTTTAGTATCCTTAATTTTTATCTGTTTAGATATATTAGTCTAAAGTTTATAGGATATTGCCAATTATAGCTTGATCTAAACTTGGATTACGTTTATTTTTAATCAATTAATATCGTCCATTGTTTTTCTAAATCAAGTCAATATTTTATATTTTTATGTTCTTTTAATATGTCATAATGCTACTAGGTTATAATGTTTTTGCTGATACTCTATGGACTGAATCGCTATTTCGTACAATGTTTCAGTTCAAAAAAAGAAAGCAGGATATTTTTATTACTTTGCTTTTTTGTTATGTTTGTACAAAATTATGTTTTTTATGTATATATTTTAAGTTAGGACATGTTAGATAACATTTACTTCGTTGATGTAATTATTCAATACGGTTGACAAATATATTTTAATATTCTATCTTTACTATATTGTACTTTTCTTTCATTGCATTATTTCTCCTTTATGTTTTAACAATGGCGTCTTTTCTGTTGGAGTAGTTTTCAATAAAATTTTATAAAAAATTATATGCAGTAGGTATTCATAACATTTAAAAAGCCTTAAAAAGGTTTCCATTGCATCAAAAGATTTTGCAGTGAATGAGTCACTAATTAGGAACTTGTCTGGGGCTGGGAGTCTGTGTGTGTGCGTGTGTGAGAGAGAGTTTTACCAGGTAGCTAGCCGTCTTCGATCGTTTTACATACGACAACGACTACAAGATAGATGGCATCTAGAAAAGAACTTTTTTAGTTTCCTGAAGCAAGGAAAAGTGAAAATCATTAAAAGAACGGAGGTCGAAATTAATTTTGTACGATTATAAAAGTTCCACATAGGCCTACACGGATACTGGATAAGTAAAAATATATAATGTAGAGCCTTTATTAACACCCTAAGAAATACGTTTGGAATTACAATATGACTATAAAGCGATAAAACTGTGTTTTTTTCATTTGGAATCTTTCAGTGTGAAAAATATTTGTATTTATACTGTAGTATAAACATAACAAATTTCAAAACAATTACACATAGACAAAGGAAAAAGACACATCTCTTAAACACATAAACCCGAACACAACCAAAATATACAGGAATAAATTTATATACAAGTTATATTAAAGATATGTTTTATATTTTAATGACTAGGATGTTACGGCATGTCTTTGAGAAAGTGGAGAACAACTCTTGAAAGAATCATCATCGAATGTTTCTTCACTAATAAAGAATGTATGCAATTTGTTGTTATTGCTAATATAGACGTGATGACTGTTATGTTATGACATGTTAGATAATCATCCAAGGAAATTATACCTCCTTCGAAGTTTGATTGTTTACGATAACGGATATGTCATGACATGTTTGTGTAAGACTGAGGATTGTTGTCAGTAAACATTTGAAAAGTAAACTTATATTTCAAACGAGTGAAGTAATGTGAGTGAATGTTTTCCTTTAAGAGATGTTACAGTGATGGCTTTACATCCCAGGTAACAGGACGGTATCAGTAATTAGAAAAAGAATATTTACCTCCTTTCAAATGAAGCAAATTTTTCTTGAAATTTTATTCCCTAGTATCTCATACTCATGTAATAACATCCCAGTGATGAGAGTAATGTCAACAACCAAACGAACCCGTATACACTTCCCAAGCGAAGCAAACTTAAAAGGATGGTAAGCGTTCTTGGACTCTTCTTGCATGGTAGCATTAGTTGCTAACGTTGTGTCATATCATCCTTTGTCCTTGCTAGAGAAATTAATTTGTAGGGTGTTATTTCTCCTCTTTTCTTGGAGGGTTATTTCATAATTTCGTACGTTTATATCATAACATCAAGATGATATTAATAACTAAACGAAGATTACTTACTTTTTAAAAGGATAGTTCAAGGGTGGCATGTTTTTGTCTAAAGATCACTAAGAGCCATGCTAACATAACTCACTATAATATTCACCAGAACATTGGCCGTAATAAAAGGGAAGAGTACTTTCTACTAAAGTCCCTAACAATCTGTCCACAAGGGAAAGCCGGAATAGAAACTGTGCGTGATTTTTCTATCCTAGTAGAGCGAAGACCGACGATGGAAGAGCCTATCTACATTTTCCAGTCATCAGAACGTTACAAGCCAACATACCATGAGTATTCGCTACCACTAAAGTAATGTTTACAGGTTGATATGGTTTTCTTGAAAAGTTATGCCATTGTTTCTCACAGACATGTCGTTTTAGATATCTTCATATCATAGAAACGATATCAACAAACCAACAAAGACTATCAAGCATATCAATGTTTAAGTTTTGTTGTGTGACAAATCGTGTAGGTGGTTGGTATTATTTTAAAGGAGGTTCATTAGTCTTTTATGAACATTGTCATCACATTCTTATCCTTAGAATTATGTCACTTATTAAACGAGAATTATTTATTGAAATGTACGTGTGAATGAAGTATCTAGTATGTGTTATAAGGTAGTTTCTACGAAAAAAGAAAACTTCGAGTGTGGTATTCATTTCTTAGAGAAACGTTGTCTGTTGTATACCATCTTTGGAGGTTTACCTTTCTTGGTGGTTTTGCTTTATAGTCATCAGAATAATGTCAGCAATTAAATGCTAAGTGTATTTTTCCTTATGAGAAAAATAAACTTCGACTGTGGTATCTCTTTCTTCGAGAGTTGCTTCAAAGTCTCTTAGAGATCTGTCAAAACACCCTAGTCTTAAGAGGAATGTCAGTAGTTTAACAGGACATGCATTTACTCTATGCAAGTAAAACGAATTTCCTGTTTAGTATTTTGGAGTTTCGCTCCATAGCTTCTCAGACCCATGTCAAAATATAACAGTATCAGCAATTAAACGCGACAAGTGTTTCCTCCTTACAAATAAGCAAACTGCGAATGTGAAATACCTTTTTTGGAGGTTTGCTCATAGTTTCTCTAGTTTCTAAGAGACATGTCCAAACATCCCAGTCCCCAGTCGTCAGAACAATGTCAATAATTAACAAAAGACGTGTATTTACTCTATACAAATAAGGCGAACTTCAAGTGTGATGTGACTTTCTTGGAGATTTGCTTATAATCTCTCGGAGACATTTCGGTCGTCAGTACGATTTCAGTAATTAAATAGGACCTGTACATACTTTATACCCGTAAAGCAAATGTCGAGTGTGGTAAGTTTTCCATGGTGGTTTGCTAAATAGTCTTTCAGATATATATAAAAACGATACAGTTTGCAAATCAATTTCTGTAATATAGCACGACGCGTACATACTATAAACAAGTAATGCAAACGTTGAGTGTGGAGTGTCGTCCTTGGAGGATTACTCATAGTACTTCAGAGACGTGTCGTGATGGTCCAGCGGTCATAACAACCTCTCCAATTAAACGGAGAGATAAATATATTCCCTAAGATAAAGCAGTCGTTTACTGTGGTATACCATCATTGGAAGTTACCTTTTCTTGGTGGTTGTGCGTCTTAGTCTCAAAGAATCGTTATTCGTAATAAACCAATCATCAGAACAATGTTAGCAATTAAACACGAAAAGTATTTACTACAAAGGAGATAGTGTAGTAAGAATATCTTGGAGGTTATCTTCATAGTCTCTCAGAAGCATGTATATATCCCAAACATCATATCAATGTCAGGAATTAAACGAGAAGTGCATTAAACCAAACGAGGTAAACAAACTCCGAGTGTAGTATGCCTTCCTAGAAGATTTGATTTTCCATCACATTCACCTCCGTAAGCTCTAAGAGACATTTTATAACATCTCAGTCATCAGAACAATGCCAACAATTAACTATGGAGAATATTTACTCTCTATGAGTGAAGTAAACGAAGTATGCGTTCCTTTATGTTTGCTTTTTTTTTAAGGTTTATCCCATAGTCCATCAGTGAATTGTCTAAATATCCTGTCATGACCACAATGCCAGCAATTAGAAGGAAAGAGTATGTAATCCTTTGGAATGAAGAAGTATACTTGAAGTGTGGTATGCCTTCCTTGTAGGTTTGCTGTCCTATTATCGTCTCTCAGAGACAACATCCCAGTTATCAGAACAGTGTTAGTAATTAAATGTGAAGTATATTTACGAGTAAAGTCAACTTCGAATAGCTGTGCGTTCATTAGAGGTTTTACTCCATAATCTCTAAGAGACATGTCATAACATAACAGTCATCCTGTTACCAATAAAACGTTGTCACGTCCTACGAAGGAAAACAATTTGGTGGATGATATTCGTTCTATGAATAGTTATACCATATTCGTTCACAGTCATGTCTTAACATCACAGAACAATGGGAGCAATTAGACGAAGATTATGTATTAATTATAATTAAAACAGGATTAGAATTTGTTGTTTAAGATTGGAGTATGTGCAAACAAAACTTATACATATGCTTGAATTGAAATAGTGTGAAAAAGTGGTTTCGAAAGGAACAATATGAACTATTTAGAAAGATAAATTGAGAACATATCTATAGGAATAATTCTAATTTACTCGACCGATAAATTCTATTGAGTACTTGCTGAATTTTAATATTACAGAGATAGCTTCAATCTACGATGAGATGCTTATATTATGAATTATTGTTATAAAATATTTAGCTATATATCATCAGTGCTAAAATTTTGTTTCGTTTTAGTACAGTGGATGGTATTCGCTTCTTGAAGCGTTTTCCCCTGGTCTCTCACAGACATGTCCCATCATTACAGTCATCAGTTCATTGTCAGCAACCAAACGGTGAGTATTTACTCTTTACGAATGATGCAAATTTCGATGTTGGTGTACTTCCCTTCGACGGTTGTTCCCTGGTCTCTCACAGACATGTCATAACATCAGAATAATCTCAGCAAAGGGAGCGTATTCTCTACGATTAAAGCTTAGTTCGATGAAGCTATGCTTTCCCTGAAGAAGATTTGTTTTTTTAATTTCTCACAGACTTTCAAGAGCATGTAAGTTATCAGAATCACATTAGCAAACAAACGGACTGGATGTACTGCCTACGCGTGAAGGAATTAATCGAGGATAATATTCGTTTCATTATGAAGGGGTTTTCTAAACTCTTACTTTATCCCAATCGACGGAGCAATATTAGCAATAAAACGGAAAGATCAAAATATATTCGGTATAGAGGTTTTTCCTTATTCCCCAAAGTGTTGTGATAATACCCAATTATAAGAACAACTCTAGGAATCAAACTGTGGTTATTTATTTACTTCTCAAAAGCAAACCAAAGTTCAATCATGATATTCGTTTCACGAAGAGTTATTTTCTAGTCTGGTACAGGCTTGTCATCATGACAATGTCAACAATCAAACAAAGACTTTTATTCTTTACGTGTGCATCAAGGTCCATTAGAACAATGTTAGTAATTAAAGTTATGTATTTATTCGTTATTAAAAATGCAATGTTTGACCTTAGACGGGAGTTCTCTAATGTCCGCAGAAACTGTCACCTCGGTTGCGATCTGGGATCATCGTGGTTGGGTTCCGATATGAACTTTGGTTTTCGCCAAGACTCATCGTGTTCCCAAACGGTTCCGAAGATTCACGGACACGTACGAAAATACTTAACTTTCAGCAAGCAACATCAGACGTGGAAACCAAAACCTATGGAATTGGTGTTAAAACAGTGAACAAAATGGAGGTACTTTAAGTGCGTAACCTGTTTTAGTTTCTGAAGTGAAAAAATGTATCAAAATCTTGGGTAATTTAACAGAGATTTGTGTCGTTTGGGATGTTTTCGGTGGGCCTATTAACTCGAGTTCTAGTAACTCTATAGATCGGAGATGGGTACGGGCGGTGGTGTAAATGGGATTAACCCAGAGAGTTCCATCGTACTGTGCCTAGGCAAGCATGCTCCTGTTTTCCAAGCAGAAGTAGGTGCAATCTCTGAATGTATCAAGGAGAATCTAAGAATGGAATACACAGGTAAGAACATTCTGATCTTCACAGACAGTCAAACTGCAATTAAGGCACTTAACACGACTAGAGTAAAGTCGAAGCTGGTATAGGACTGCATCTCATCATTGATAAAGCTTAGTCAGGTGAACACTGGTCACTGTGGGCTGGGTTCCTGGCCATTCAGGTATCGATGAAAATAAGACAGCAGATGAATTAGTCAGGGTAGGTTCACAATTCCCTTTCGTGGGCCCGGAACCGGTGTTCGGGATCTCCTATGGACATGCCAGAGCAGCGGTAGATACATGGATACGGGAGGGGATGATTAGGGCCTGGACGAATCAACTACAAGTAGACTTGCAAAGAGGCTACTTAGACCAAGCAAGAAACATGCTGAACAACTCATCTCTCTTAGAAGGGATAACATGAGGTGGGTGGTTGGGCTCTTAACGAGCCGCTGTCACCTCAGAAAACACCTACAAAGGATAGGGATTGCTGCAGAAAATATTTGCAGAAAATGTGGTTTGGCTGAACAGTCCGCAGATCACATTCTCTTAGAGTGCGAGGCGTTAGGACGAGCCAGGCTATACTCTCTAGGCCCTCCAGGGAAGGAGATGGAAACCATCCTAGACAACCCTATAGGTAGCATTTGTTCCTTCATAAGGATGACAGGTATTACCGAGTGGGTGTAGGGTGGAACTTGGGGCGGCAAAAGACCTTTAGGTCGACGCCGGTGAGGCCTCTGATGGAGGCTATCACAGCCCAATACAAAAAAAAAACTCGCTAGATCTATGGTGTACCTGTGCATAGGCCTAAAATGCGCAGAACTAGGTCCAGTGAATTTGTAATGATAAGCTGATGTTTTAAGTATAGAGAGATCCATGGCCGTAATATGAAAAACGTGGTAGGTTAGGTAGGCATTTTGTTAATTTACGCTATTGCCGTTGCCTTTAAAAGTAACTACGTCGTTACACTTGGTCGCCCTCCCCGCGACATTAAAGCGTTACACAGTATTTTAGTCCTTATGAGTGAAGCAAAGTTTTATTGGTATAAGTTTCTTGAAGACTTGTTCCCATTTATCATTATCCCAATCATTGGGCGATGTTAGCTATCAAAAGAAGTGTCCTCGGAAAATTGCCATGAATACACGAAGCGTCACTAAAAAAATGACTGGCACCTTTTGCTGCGTAAATCAAACAGAGTGTATTCCTTACTCCTTATTTATGTAGCAAATTTCGTTGGTGGTGTATGTTCCTTGATCAGCTATTCTTAGTATTTTACAAACATGTTATAACAACTTAGTATCAGGCCGATGTCAACAATCAAGCCAAGCGTATCAAGTCTCATAGAGTGAAGTCATTTTCAAGTGGTTTGCAAGTTTCTTTAATGTTTCTTCTCTAGTCTCACATAATGCTCTGTGTCATCAGGACACCTCAACAAGTCGTATTACTTTCATATGAGTACAGAAAGAAACGAGATTTGGTTTATGAATCACGTTTTATTCAAGTTAGGAATTATCAATTTAAAAGTGAAAATATCAGAATTTATTAAATACCTCTTACTCTCGTTAAAAAATTTTTTTTAAATAATAATGAAAAAATATGACTGAGCAAAATGTAATCACTATTACAGTTTCCAATAATTTAAACGTTCAAAAACTGACCAACCATGGTTTATTTTACAACATGTGCTCTGAAAGTAATGGTCACCTAACAGATGGCGACGAAGACATTGTGTTTGGGTTCTTAGTAGTTATATTTTAGTAAAATCATTCAACTTGTTTAAAGTAAATAGAAACTCAATATTTTGTGTATGTAAAAACAATTTGTCTATTAAATAACCAAACATTTATTTCTTTGTATTGATGATAGTGTAAGTGGTCAATGAAACGTTTCAGAAAAATGAATAAAAATGTAGACGGTATAAGTACAAAATTAATTGCTTTGTATAAAAATCAATAAATCTCATCTGGGGCTTAATATAGTGAGTAGATGGTTCGAACTTCCGATCTACACCTTTCTTCATGTGGTCTTAGCTTAGACCATTCCTACTTTGTCTATATTGAACAACTCATGTTTTCTTTTGAGTATGACACTATTAGTGAATTACCGGTGTTTGGGTATTTTATTTTATGTTCTTTTATGACTTACATACGAATATTATTTAATAAACTTACGTTTTAAACTTTCTTGAACTGGAGGTAAAGGACTAGGAATTAAATGGGGAAATAATATAATATGTTTATTATTCTAGCTTTGCCATGAAAGTAAACAATAGTAATAGGAAAGTGCTTTGGTTGAAAAACTAAAATACGTTGTCCACAGACTTTAATAAATCCCAACCAGCCCTATATTTTGCATTTGTATTTACAAAAACATTTTAAGAATTCTGAAAGTATAGTAGAAATATGTCCATATACCTTATTGTGCGTTTTGATACAGTAGCCTACGACGATAGACGACAGACACTGTTGTAAGAAATTCTTTTTGTGGTAGACAACCCTTAAATATCGTCTATGGTAACTATTAATACAGTACCATTGGTTTGAAGACATTAATCTGAAAAAAAAATAAAAATCATTTGCTAGATCTAGAGCTAAAAAGGTATTGGGAAAAATCATTTTTGATTGTAATTTTGAACGGATTTAAAAAAATGTTAGGAGTCTAACTCATTTGTACCACTATCGATACGAAAATATGCGGATGGTTTGGAATAGTGTTAGTATTTTCTGAGAAAATTAACCCAATACAGACGGACGTCTCAGCAGAGCCTAAATATGTGTGCTAAAGACTCCTTCGCGCCATTCTCAGTGATGGGAATGGTCTCGCTGAAAAACTTACAGAGGGTTTACTAATATAGAATGGATTTTGTAACCTAACCCATGGTCACAACTCCACTTTTGCGAGTTTCTTTAAAATGGTTTTTGCCGATGCCTATTTCAGAAATTTTACCGGGTCGATTTACATGAACTTTTCTTAATTGAAATAACATTTTGCCATTATTTGCAAAAAAAAAAAAAAAAAAATATGAAATATCAATTTAATTTCATTTTTATACTGAAAAAATATTCTTTTAAAACATACATTAATAGTCCTATTCTGTAAATAGCCACAATACACAACACAGTCACTATTATTAGGCTATATTTTATGTATTTGACCAAATCAGCTGTTTTAAGTATCCATTGTTATATAGATTGATATGGTAACTTAATTAGTATAAAATCACAAAATAAAATCTTAAATTGTAAAGTCATTTTGCAAATTGTTTCACATTCGCCTATGCTAGGGCTTTGTGCGCTATAGAACTCTTTCGCGTCTACTCAACCTGCAGAGATGGGGATGGTCTCATTGGAAAGCTTAGGGTCTGAGTATCAATAGTATATATTGAACGTGACCGTGTGATATAACCTACGGCCAAAAAGGCACTTTTGAGAGGTTTTTTGATTTTTTTGACGACAACCCTGGAGTTCTATCAGGCCGATTTTCATGCGATTGGTTTTAAATGAAAGGACATTTAAAACAAATCACTTGAATCTCTTCCTTATTATGCATATATGCTAAAAAAATTCTATTTTTCGAAATAATTATAAGAACGCAGAATACAAAATCAGGAAGACGTATCATTAATTAATCAATTAATTGTGGCTGTAAAGCCAAAATAGGGGTGTAAATGCAAACTAAAGTTAACTGAGTTACACATTCTACAAAGTGATCTCTCACAGGCCTATAAAAAAATTTATTTTAAAAATACTGAAATACGGAAGACATCGACCAATTCATTTATACGCAAAAAAAAATTCCTGACTTAAAATTTATCTGTTAAATGTGTAAAATAATAATTATTATAATAAAGGTAATATGGAATGTAAATATTGTACCTCTCTAATTTATTACCAAATTAGTTTTTATTACTGAAACTTTTTATAACGTTTTGAAATGTTATTTTGCTCTGTTTGATGTTTAATTATTTCATTTAGTTTGTTATTACAACCAGTGAAAGAAAACAATCATATTTGAAAACCTAGGATTGTAATATTGAGGTATCAGTATATTAAATTTTCTATTTATACAACCTATAAAAATATTTAATAATTTTTTAAAATACGAAATGCAAAAATGAGGAATCATTCTGAAGTAGTGTAGTCCCTAGGACAATTTTTCCCTAACACTTCTGAATAGATAGCCGAAATCGGGAGGTTTTTTTACTTAGTTTAACCTAATCTATAAAAATCATTATCGTCCAATCAGTTACTTCTATAAAATAAACGTTCCACTCTGTGATTTGTCCGTCCAGGTTGTACTTTTCAATCGAATCCTAACGCACACTACCTAATTGTCTCTCAAATATTTTGAAAGGTCAAAAACTATGTAGTGACATAAATTGCATTTGTCACTAATAATTTATTTGTTTATCCTTAAATTTATGACTTCCTATTTGTTGACATTGTAAAATTGTCAGATTTACGTCAACAGATAGATATGACACGTTCAGATTTCCTGCTACCTAGTTGACCGAGCTATCTGATGTTATGGTTGAGTAGCCTAATGCCTAAATAGCACGCATCATCGTTATATAGGCACCAGCTAGTTTCATATCACACATAAATAAATATTCTAGGTTGTAGACGATACTGTTAACATCATATTTAGATGCAACATGGTCAGGGTAAAATGCTAGTAGCCTATATTATGGTTCCCGCTTTTCAAAATTTATCGATGACGATTAATATATTTTTTAAATAATTGTTTCGTTTCATATTATGAAAACAAATTCATACAAAAATCGGGGTGTGCCCGAATGAATTGTCTCTATACACCAAACGGGTAAACTTATTTTCATGTCATTTCCCTTATCTCTTTTTTTTATGGTCTATTTAACACTAAAAACCTGACGTTTTAGAATTTTTGTTTTTAATTTTACCAAGAAATCAAAAACATTCAAACAATTTTACACTAAGTACATAACAGGGGGTCTTCTATACCTACTTTTCTCCGATAAAAAAAATACAAAGAGGGAAGACAAATTTGAAAATTCGTTTTTTCTTTATATTACTATGGTTTGCTCGAACTCTGAACAAATATTTGGGACTAACTTTCTCGTCTTTTTCACTTCTACTTTAAATTACAGCCAGATCAGAAATTCTACAATTACTTAAAGGCCTCATTGTATATTACAGATTAATAGCACAGTAAGTGTGATGTCATACTATAGTATAGACCCCAGCGCATTGCAAGTTGTCTTTCCGGGAAAATGTAGGGGCTAGATGAAAGTAATAAATACTTTTATTTTTATTCCCACTAAATAGTAAAAGTGAATATTGAACTTTTTTTTTTAATATATCCATTTTGGGCACCTATTGAGCTCTTTCAACATGTGTTTTTACATATGTTTTTTTTTTACATGTATGCCATATCGTACCGATTTCTCGGAAAGAGTTTAAAAGTTTTTGTTAATTAGGGTGTTTATGAATACTATTTGTGTATTATGTAATAATCACAGTAACCACAAATTTGTTCCTCCTTTCTAAGTGTAAAAATTTTGATTTATATATAAACATCTGGTAGGCCTGTTAAACCGAATTTACATCTTTGTATAACATCTCAAGCATTAATTTAGATATGATATCCAAATTTGACGATAACATTCTTTGTATGTTTCAAGTAAAGTTTATAAATTTAAAAATAAATCAAAATGACGCCAATTTGAAAATGTGTAAGTCGAATATCGCAAAAATAGTTAATGATATAAAAATTTATATTATATGAAGTGTATGTTGTTTTGACAATAAACAGAGACTTTTTAAATTTTGTGTTGTAGCTCCAAAACGGATAACCGAGAATTTAGTCAAACTAGAACTAATATTTATTAATAGTGACTACAATAAATTAACAATTTAATTGGTATCAACTATGTAATAGGTATGACTTGATTTAATTTTAGGAGGTAAAAAATCGTAATAGGGTAAACAAAGGTTTTAAAGGATAATAGATTTAATTGTAAAATTATTCTATACAACTACCAAGATTTATTTATTTTTTTGATAAATGATAAAATTTCGGAATCATGTGTTCATCGTTAAAAACAAAAATTAAGAAATCGTTCACTTCAATTTTGTTGTATCCCTAAAATTTTGAAGATATTCAAAAAACAAAGTTTCAAATTTTGAAACTGTACATCGAAAATGATCGAATTTAGAAACAGTATGAAAATCTGTGCCGAATTTTAACTTTATAACTTAATTAATTCTTGATATAATTATAAGTAAACAAGAATAGACAGAGAGAATCAAAAATAATTACATATACAAACTATTGCTCTTACTCCATAACAAACTGTAACCTACAGTGGTGGGAAATGGTCCCTTTAAATGAAAACTGTAATCAAAGGTATTGATTGTGTTTACATGTTGTAAAATAATTATAGTTTAAAATAATTGTTGATATGGCCAGCATTTATAATATTCCGAATATAAACTTATATAACTTGATATTAAATAGGAACACACAGAGAATAAAATGAACACAGGGACTCATTTTCGTGAGTACGGGCTTCCGCAGGACCATATCTGGATCGTATCCTTTTTCCATGCAATCTTGGAATCCCTCTCTTTCATCCTTTCTATTTGTTCTCTTTTGACCAACTTTTATTCTTTTCCGACCCTAAAAATATTAAAGTATTTGAGGGTAAGGAGTCTTTATTTTATGTTATTTTCTTACTGTTTTTTGTAAGGCGGGGTTTTTGCCTTTGAACAACAACAAAAAAGGAACACAAATAATGTAAATATTTTGAGTTTCATCAAAGTCAAATCATTATTTTAAACTTTTATAAATTTTATGGCAACCTAAATTTCCTTAACTCACTTCTTAACAGTTTTTGACCAAAATCTAAATAATCCAAGTGACACTAACCGAATAATATTACCATTTGTTGTCATTCAAACTTTACGTTCCTAAAATAATGCGTAACAACTCATTTTCAATCTGATGCTATTTCCACTTCATCCTTTTTGTGATATTTCCCACCTTACTTCTAACTTTAAATTTTTAGTTAAACTTTTTTCTAGAGATAACAAATGTCCCACAGATTGAGAGATATCATTTTGAAATTTCAAGAACTGAAAACGTGATATCGACATTTTACCATCTACCCTCTTCGAAATTAAAAATTAATAAATCACACAAAACTCAATTTTTGTTTTTTGAATAATTGTGTTCAAAGCGGGTAATTATATAGCAGAGTAGCCTCACTTCAAAATCAATTTTTATGGGTTTTATTCGTCAAATAAATGTTGGAAAAATATTTTATTATCGAAAAAAAGTGTCGGAAAGATGATTACATAATATAATTACACAAGTTGTTTTTTCGTGAAAAAATTAACTCTGTGTTATCTTTCATACTCATGACATTCACTTCAATAAACGTAAGGAAGGTTTGGCCAGGTGGTTTTATATATATATAGCAACCTGGCCAAACCTTTCGTGACATATAATAATACAGCCCTACATATTTACAGCAAAGAAAACATTATTTATTCTTATGAAGTAAGGTATGTATTAGAGGATAAAAAAATTAATTTGCAGCAGAATTTGACTCTGATTAAGATTTTCTTGTGTAGGCCTAATCTTGTGTAATTATATTATGTAATCATCTTTCCGACACTTTTTTCGATAATAAAATATTTTTCCAACATTTATTTGACGAATAAAACCCATAAAAATTTATTTTGAAGTGAGGCTACTCTGCTATATAATTACCTCAAAGCGTAACATACATAATCTTTGAAATATTCCACTTATGTATAACAACAATTTCAGAATTGTTATTATTTGATCCCTTCCAAAATTTATAAAAAAATCCTATGTCAACATTTACATTTTATAATGTTAAATTACTTTTGATGGGAATACAAAATATCTTAGGCGATATTTTGCTATTCATGTATCGTCCTATATTGTTTTCATAATTAATTTTAGAGTTTTCCTTTACCCCCCCCCCCCCCACTTCTCCAAAACTACTGTATTTTATAAAAAATTTAAAACGTAGAATAATTCAATTATTACAATACCAAATACATTGAAGTTGATAACCTTTTAAATTAGCTCAAGTATACGTTGATCACTTTCTCCCAGATTGATTAGAATTATCTTTAAATGAAATTATTAATGTACCGGTATTTGAATACCTACGCCATCACAGATTGGTCGACACTCGATGTCTACTTTCTCCATATGGACATTGATGTTTGTATAATTGCGTTTAGATTGTGCCGTTGCATCGCTAAGTGTTGATAAGTGCAACATAGCAGTTTACAATAATAGAAGGCTAGACCTAATGACTTTATAAATGTTGCTGTCAGAAGTTTTGATTGAAATTGAAGGTACTCACAAGGAAACCAGAAATTATTATTTATAATTACATCAGTAATGAGGTCGATTAATCTGCGTCATCTAGCGTAAACTATGATAATTGTGTGATTAATCTTGTTAAACGTGATGTCGGCAATTTTATAAGAACGTTTTGTTGTTAAAATTGAATTGTTTTATTAGTATGATCTTGTTAGGAAACTATTCTTTATAAGTAACCGCAGTTAAGTTGGATTATTCATTGGAAAAACTTGTGGAATTTTATTTTCTGTTCTGTAAAATTCTATTTTATATAACCTGTATTAATTAATTATCTCATTAGAGATAAATGAAGGACAGATTCAATTAAATAAATCATCTTTAACTCATCAAATTTTACTAATTTTAATATTTATTTAGATAGCGAACGTGTATGGCCATAGAACAGTAACTCAAGGCAGAACATTTAGGTCGAATTTGGAATATAAGAACTGTTTAACAATAATTAAGATTATTTTTAACGACTAAATATACAAAACCATATTTAAAAGAAATAGAATTTCAATTTTTGTCACTTTCCAGTTTAAAGTAAAACACAAAATTAAATTATTTTCTAGGTCATAGATAAGAAAGAACCTACGAAACCGTCGCCAATTTCTATTAATTTTTTTAATTTATTGAAGAAATTGTAAAACCAATTAAATATAGCTATTAGGACATAAAGCTAATTTATTAGTTTTTTTTCTGATTAAGATCATTATGGATGTTTTAACAATTTGTAATCCAGATTTTAAAGCAGCGCGAAATGAGGTTATAATCTCCCTGTTGTAAAACCTAGAAGTTATTATAGAAAATACGTAATTTTCAACTGACCGCCTTTTTGAAATTGATTTTCCCCGCTAAGAACTTCATCAACGATTGGTAAAACCGAACTTACAGATTTGAGCAAATTCCTGCCAAACCTGTGAGCCTTATATCGTCTACTAACTTATATAAGCATACCGCATTTATGAAATTACAGTATCATATTATTTCTATAAGTAGGATCGGAGAATATTACATACTCTTGGTAGAGTGCGCTTGTAGGCAAACTTTAGACTAGATAAACTGACTTAAATTTTTACTAGGGAATGTAGAAATCTTAAAGATATCAATAGAGTCCCTACTCTAGATAATTTGAGACTAATAAAAATCGTAACTCACTAAAATTTTCAGTCTTCCAACACCTCGCGGTATCGTCATAAGAAATTACTTCACGACAGTAGCCGAAGTTCTTCTATTTTGCTTTAATAGAAATCAAGTTCTTCGCCTTTTATAATTAATAATTTTAATTATAAAACTTTCTATGATAGTCCACTTTTCTTCTAACTTTGTTATTCCTCGTCGTGACTGCAGAACCAAGTTTCGAGTTTTCTTTCCACTAACCTCTCGTTTCTGGCCCAGTGCTTGAGGAAGGTCATCATTTTCACCTCCCGGTACGTATTGTCTATCCACGTTTACAACTACAGTTTGAACTGACTTGCTTTACGATAAGCCAGCGCTCTTCCTTCTTTCTGACATTCTGGTATGTATCTCTTTTCTCCGGAATTAGAAGGACTAAGGATACTACTTCACTAGCCAAAACCAGAACTGAAATGTCTGATATCGTTTGATAGCCACAAATAATCTTTATAGCAGTATATTGACTTATTGACGATAATTTCTAGAATTGTTTTTCAACAGTTCTTCATCCCAAATCGGATACGAGTACAACACTTGTGACAACACAACTTTAGCCAGTATTTTTTTCTTTCGTTTTTTCTAGATCCTCTTAAATTCGGCATGTGTTTTGATAAACACACCAATACTATTATTTGTCTTTTTGTTTTATCAAATATGAAAACTGGCTAGTATTGTGAATTCCGAATGATAAATAATATTTGTCTTTTTTTATTAAACCTTTTCAGAAATCTCCAACTCAACAGAGAATTATAAAGGCCTGCAGTAGATTAATTTTAAATCTTACTTATATAAAATGAACTACTTAACCTACATGTGCGAGCGGTTTGCTTTGATCTCCATTAAATGTATTATTACTTAAATTTTATTGTTAAAGTTTACTTGACCACATGCATTATCTATTACCTTCAATAAGTCAGTGAACTAATTAACGTTTCAAGCAGAACAAACTTTCAAACACCTGTTTGGAAAAAACCTTCGATTCCCAATTTGTACATGTGAAAGTTGTGCTATGTATTTACAGAACAGAGAAACTTCTTGTCATGTCAGAAAGTGAATATTCTAAAACGTGATGATTTCTAGGCCTATGTGTTTATATAAAGCCTAAGTATAATTAAATATAAATCAAACAATATGGGGACTCAATGAACCCGGAATTAATCTATTATGGTCTTAAATTCTGTGGAAAGTCGTGGATTTATTTTTGTTAATCTCTTTATATTGTTAGTTTGTATTTATAATTCTTCGATATGTTTTCTCTTCACTGCAGGCATATGACAGTATGTTGATTAGTCATCACCTTTTACAGTCTTCTTCCCCCGCATTTAATTTTCTCTAATGGGTTAATATAATAGTTCTAAATAAAATCAACTTTAATTAAATTAATGGGAGATTGCATTACAATTCTCTAGTTTTCATAGTCACGTTTAAAACACAGCAAAAATGACTACTGAGATTTTATTTTTTCTACTTTCTGGATATATATTAATTATTCCTTCAATCAATTTTTATCTTAAGGAAAAACAAAACAAAATCCGACCTAATTCGGTTTGAACCTAGATCTCTAGTTTTACGCGATAGCATTCCACCCATTAATATAAAACTTCATGACAAACTTACTCATGACCTTGTATTACTCTTTATCTTGTCGAATAAAAATTAGCTGGAATGTAGCCATGCAAATACAGAATTTACTACCAGTCAAGTCTAGTACCATCTTTGCTTCGGAAATGTAAAAAGCAGTAAATTATTCTAAATAAAATTAAATAATAATTTATATAATTTCTAAATGAGGTAGTGAAATAATTTGTTGCCTGGAAGAAAACAGATATTGGTTCACTAACAATTTAAATAAGTAACTTAGTCCTTCTATAAGAGGAGAATTCATCGTTCAAAATAATAAAACAAGAAGTATCAATATTATTTTACAACTACATGATTAGTCGGTTTATAGCTAAAATAAGGATTCAGCCTGTTAGTGTTTTTATTAGAATATTATTTCCAATTTTTAAGAATATGGCTTTTGTGTTCTCAAATTTGAATTTCTATAGTAATTTCAAGAAACTTATCATTTTCCTTCCGTGTATTATTTTTGAAGTAGTGTCTGTAATATTTCGAAAACCTCATCGGTACCTAGTTAAATTACCAATAAATACGAGATTTAATTACTTATAAATAAGTAACATTATTTACTTATAAGTAATAATATTTCTCTTTAAAAATAATTAAACCCCAGTCTAGTTAATATATATTTCACTAGTTCATCCTATTAAATCATAAACCGATATTTTATGAAGTACAGACAACTGTGTATACCTGTTTGAACTGCCTAGTGCGGTGGCTTTACAAGTTGAACACTATCTTGTTATGTAAACCCACCCTTTATCATACTAATTCTGGTAATTATGCATTTCGCTACCCTTCTGACGAGGACTCAGCCCTGTCGGGTCTCGTTGCTATACATCCTCGCTCTCGTAAGCGTCTTGACCTAAAGGGGCATTTAATATATATGTTGAAGCATAATTTATTATGCTCTTGTCAATTTCTCAGCTATAGCTGGTTTTGTAACTATTATATTATATATATATCTTCTTTGGATGAGGTCAGGATTTCGAAAAATCGACAATAAGTTTATTATTTTTCATCGGAGATGGGTGGGGTTGGACCATTACAATATGCAATTTTCGATCTATTTTAGTGTTTTGTAAATTACTTAAACTATATGGACAAAAGACTGATTGAAATTTGTCTGTTTTTTTTTTAACTTTAAGACACAAGAGTAACTCGTATAAAATGTCAAATTTTAATTTTAATTTTTGTTGTTGCTGTAGTGATTACTTATAAAGAACTATCAGACGGACAGTAAAAAAGATATGTTTAGCTTCCTTAGACTATAAAACTTAAAAATCAGTTAAAACACTGAGCTAAAATTTGTTTTTAAAATTGGCCAATACCAGGTTCACTGGATGAAACAAATATTTAACAACATGGTGGAAGGAAAATAAATAAATATGTATTTACTCATTCGAAATGAGCAACATTCGATGAAACTTTAATCATAACATGAATGCAAACGCACAATGTTTCACTTAAAACACTTTATTTGAAACAAAATAACGTATCAATGTATTTGTCATCTTTAGTTGTTACATATACACAAAGTATACATACTTTAGTTATAGTTTTGTTATTGTAGCTCATGTACCACTGAGGATGGCTACTTTGCCGTTGAAACGCGTTTGATTGAATAAACGTAATGTTTGTGAGATCTTCTGTTCGAGGTTTTGTTCTACATATACCCTACACAAACGTTTGTTACGTATTACAACTGGAAATAAATGACTTAATCCTTTAAATTCAACAGTTTCTTACTTAAATAGTGTCTTTTCTTTCATTTGGTGAAATAGTTAGGGGCCTATTACGTTTAATATATTTCACACTAACTGCTCTATTTTATGAATAATATACCTTCTTTATAATCTCAATTATTTTTTTATTTGATTTGATAAGAGGCTTATAATCTTTAAAATTTGAACTTGTATGTCATAACGTAACGTATTTTAAGTAGGCTGTTATACACAAATGTACGAATTTCTAATTAATAAATCTCGCTCGTGTAAACGTCGGCATCCAATTACTATGAAATAGTCACCAATCTTATCCATATGAGTAATTTAAAACTATTTTTGTCTGTATTAAATACTTTTATAATTTAGCGTAAAATAGATATGTGGTTAACACTCTAGAGGTTACAATTTACGTGTAGTAAACAAGGAAAGCTATTTTTCAACAGCCTAATTTCAAAAATAATATTTCCACCAGTAGATCCTTCAACATCACCAAATAGAACATTGATTGGATCTTAAATAAAATATGCATTCAGTGATGTTTTCGACAAAATATCATTAATGTAAAACACAATTTATTACTTAACCTCAAACTAAAAATAAAATACAAAAAAAACAATATTAACTAATTTATTTATCGTAAGACAACGCCATGAATTATTTTCACCTTGTAACGGCTATTGTTTGGAGAGTAATCTTTGTTGCTTTGGTTTTAATTAGGATTGTCGGAGTTGTGTGTTAGCACCGTGTATTTTAAAATTTTGAAGTTAAGCTATTATGTATTAGGAATGTCTCTCATTTTGTATTGTACAACATTAATGTGGTATTTATTATATCTTAATTTTAAAATTACAATTTTGTCTACTGTAATCTATTTATTAAGGTCCCTGTTAAGGTCCCTGAAAACTTTCATAAAATCGTGTTCAATCGTAAACATGAGCTAAATGGTAGACCTACCTCATTTTCAAGCTATACCATGAGTTGAGTTGTCACTATTTTGATCTGTTTCTATTCCCGGGAAACTTGCTGTAAAATTGATTTTTTCTTAATTTTATTTGTCTGAGTTCTTGATCGATCGATCGTACTGTATATAGTTTGTTGCCTGTTGTTTAGCTCTGAATGAGATTTCGCTCAATTGCTTTTCAATAAACAAATGTCTCCTTTATTAAACGATATTTATCTTTATTTTAAATAGTCATTAAAACAAATTTTTCAATATGAAACATGATTTTTCAATAAATATATTTCATTATTATTATATTATTTATTTTGCATGTGCACTTTGTACATTGTAATGTAACAATTTTAAGGACATTCTTCATTAATATAAAACCAAAAACATATATAACGATAACATACGAACAATCATACAAAAGAAAGATAGAAGGTCCTGCGATTAAGCCTCTATCGGATCCCCCTTCAATACAGACAAGAAACACAGATTACAGACAATTCCTTTTGCAATGAATAAACAAAACGATTGTGATTAGGAAAGCAAAACAAAAAAACAAAATTATATTTCAAAGTAGAAGTCATTTAATAAAATTCACAGTCCGATATTAGCACTTATTTTCTCATAAATATCATCATTCCCATAATCATAATTATATGTTACATCACCAATAAAAAAAATTCTTAATGAAACCGTGGGTGTTGGTTCATATTAAAATACCTGGGTGTTGTATAAACATAGAAATGTTTGTATGCTGTTTTCTGAGGATTATACTTTATAATATTATAAAGAAAATAATCTATAGTTATAAGAGCATCTGACCAATGTTGGGCAAAAAAAAAAATTAAAATGATTTATTCTTAAATAGACCTTTTATTCGACCATTTACATTTGACAATTTTATATAAATATAGTAACTAAGGGGTTACAAAATGATATCGGACCTGATTTAACTGGAATAAGAAAATATATTTATTTCTTAATAATTTAAATTTGATGTATAGTAGAAACAAATTATGTGATTAAATTTAACAATGATTTTTAATAGAAATTCTCAAAGCTTAGTGAATGGAAATAAGTTGAATTTTTCACTCAAGTCAAAATTCATAAAATTATACTGCTTAAAAATTGTAAATTATTATGTCACAACAATTGTGTGCAAAAAATCACTACGATATGTCCAATCATTTTCAAACTTATAGTGTTTCTTATATTTCAGATAAATACTTTCTTTACTACGGAAACTACATTGATTTATAATTTTCAATTCGAAAAATCGTACTGTTGCTCGAAAACACAGAGAAAATGTAGAAATGTTTGTTTCTGAACTCAAACCCACATTGTACATAACGTTGAATATTCTTTTATCTTATAAAAGAATTAGTTTTGGTGGTTTGTGTTCCGTTATTTTGGTGACTTCTACAATATAATAAATATGTGTTTAGAAGTTCAAGCTGCACAAAAATAAATATCATAAGTCCTAGAGACGGAAAGAAATTATGAGTTTCATTCCAGCTACTTACAATTTGCAACCGTTTCTTAAACCTTATACAACGAATAGTAAAAACTAGTATACTTATTTAATATGATCAAAATTCCAACTACAGGAGTTTATTTTTTTCTAAATTAGTGATTATGTTTTTAATAATTTAGTTTACAGTGATAACTCCCTCATTTATGTTAGTAGAAAATCTTTCAGATATTTTTGGGTACAGATTTTAGAGCTGTATTGAATTAATTATTATGGTGCATTAAAGGACCTAAGATCATTTTTTTATATTTGAAAATTTATAGCTTTATTGAAATTTAGCAACAAATTTTTCTGGTCTTGAACTTGTCCAGCAATTGGTAGCAGCTTACATGCAAAATTTGAGTAAAATCTGAAGATATTTCGAAGTTTAGAGCTTTTACAAACACACATACACAGAGAAGAACAATTGTTTATGTATCAAATATTATATATAAATGTGTTTATGTGCGAGTCACCCAAAAAATGCCATATTAATTTTATGGGTTGAACGGGGTTGCAAGGAGAACTCATAAATTCGATGTTCTGTTATTGAAATTTCCTAATTTATGCACAACGTACGCAAACACTTAGGCATAAAAGGTGTAAATTCGACCTTTCGTCTTTGTATATAACGCTTCCATACACAACTAAAGACATTACCTTAATTCTAAACAGCTGATCGTCATTTAAGAAGTGAACTGTAAACACCGCTTGAAGTAACAATAGTAAAGGAATTTCAATAAGCAATGAACAGGTTGTGCCGACTTTGTAAGTACGTGTTAAAATTGTCCAACAACTACAATAGCAATACAAGGTAAGCCAAACCTTAACTCTATAATCAGTTTATTTTTAACTCAATAGAAAGGCGAGTCAGGTCTAATGAGGTCTTGTGTACCTTATAACAACATGTTTTTTGGTCACACGTGTGAGCCAGCTGAATGTGGAAAATAACAGTGTATGAAGAAATATTGATGTTGACAACAAGTGTGTGTTTATAACTTACTTTATACGAATAATCCAGCTAAAACAGATGTCGGACTAAAGTAAGTTTCCGTCTCTACAATGAATTTTCAAGATGTGAAGGAATATATTTTGTTATCTACATCAGAAAACTTTTTTAGTAGTTTTTGAGATTTAGTAATTGTGTCTTTAGTAATATCTGTTTACCTCAGACCATTGTTTAAGTTTGAAGCTGAAATAAAGAGCCAACGTTTATACTTTCAGATCACATCATAGCAGTACGGATGGACTAAGCCAATTAAAAACCCATATCTAATAAATTATATAAAGGTGAAAACGTGTTGCCAAGGGGCCATTTTTAAACATTCGAATCGATGATACCTGTATCTTACAAGACTTTGGATATGCTAATGCATTCTGTAACGAAATGTGTTGAAGAGAAAGAAGAAAATGCTATTTAAGTAGTTTGTTTGTACGTTTCTTTATTCGATCATTAGAAATACAAAGTAACAATTTACACGATTTTTCCCGGACTTTTTACATAGATAAATTTATCAAACTACAAAGCAATAGAAATTTTGTCCAGAAATTATGATCCGAAATATAAGACAAAATGAAAGCAGATAATAAATATTGTTTTATTGTATTGTGTAATTGTATTGTGTATTGTATTGGTGTAATTTTATATTTTTAAAAAGACAATAGTGGCCAGTGCTATCCCCCCCCACCGTGTTGTAAGAGGTTCAATGTAAAGACATGAAAAGTTTCGATACTGATTCAGCAGTAAGGAAAATGGTGATCTACGATTGATTGTAAATACTGGAGTTAGGGAAGCTGAACTACAATTAAAAAAGATAGTTCGTTAAAAAATTAACAATTTAAACTATTTTAATCTATAGGGGCATGATCAGTACTTGAAAAGGTTATTAATAAGATATAGATTCTTTCCAATTTTTCATATAAAGTTATTGTGTTTCAAAATATACAAATAAAATAATAATATTGTATCAATAAGATAAATTGTAAGAAAAATATATTCTATGTTATTTTATGTGTCCACAATATGTGTACTGTTCCGCAAGATAACTTTTAAATTTTGTATAGCCTACATTTTTGTATACCCTATAATTCTTCGACATGAGCTCATTACCCAGAAAAATATGAAATAAATATTTGTGTTTTTGTCATATTTGTACCAATTTTTTGTAATTTTTTTAAACTTTTTATGAATTCATGAAAATAGTCCGCGTTGTAACACTGTACTTTGAGTCGAAATTAAATCAAAAATTATTTTTGAGGTCTCCGGAAGACAAAATGGTAATTACTACCAGAACACAAAAATGTTAGGGATCAAAATTTTATTTTTAAGTGTATATTTGATAGCACGATTAATTTAGAAACTTTGTTCAATCTGAATGAAAATCTGTGATAAAATCATTCACGAAAATATTTCAGTCTCGTTCCTAAGCAAATCAAATCAAAATGAGTGCGCTCAAGTTATTGTTTTATTGTATTATCAGCGTGTATATACTAAATGTATTTTATAGTTAGGAATCAATTAACGGAATATTATGCTTGCGATAAATTTGTTTTTTGTAATTTTCGTAACAAAACTAAAAATGTTGGTTTTTATCGTGTCGCTATAATTTGCATGTATTAGCTTGTTAAATCGAACAATGCTAAATTAAACTTATAATGGGCAATGTGTTTACTTCTAGGTTGCATATATTATGTAACCTATGAATATTTCGTTTTTGTCATATGTTAGAGTAAATTCATAAAACAAATCGTAAGATGTCAGACATTTCTGCAGTTTTCACTGATCTTTTCATTTGGTTAAAGTACGCCCCGTGCTAAACATATTTTTTTCAAGAGCAAAGAATAAAACTATAAATCCCACGATTGCATAAAATATAAAAGACACGATAAATATAATCCTAAACAACCTCAATCTAATGTGAAATGAGTTCAGTATCCTTTAATTATATTACACCGATCAAACATAAATTAGGACCGAAAACGGAATGGATACAATGATTTGTATATTTCCCGACTGTGGGTTGCTCTCGATGGATGATTCACAAATGGAATTCGCAGCTTTTTGCTGATATTTCATTGGTTTTCTTAACAGTTTGCTTCAGTGTTAGGTCATTTCTTCTTAAAACGTATATGAAATTTTGCATGAACCCATGATCTTTTCATTCGGAAAATAAAATAGAAATTTGATTTGAGTTTAACCGCCCACATGCTAGTGGAGAATTTAAGATCCTTGGTTTGTGTACTTGTTTTCCGATAATTTTTGAAAATTTAATTTATAAATCACCAAAAACAAAATATATTAATACAAATATTTTGATTGGAAATTTAACATTTTTAAATGACATTGAGTTGTGTCATTTAGTTTTAAAACCCTCAGCCTCAGAGATGAAGCAGCATTTGCAGGTATGTCGTATCGTTAAGTGTATACATTACTTTCTTAATTTTTAATAATAATGTTAACTGAGTAAATTGGATAGGCTGCGTAATTCCTAGCAAAAGAATATATTTTAAATACAACTGATTTGGTTGAATAAACAAAAGATTTTTAACAAATTATAAAAATAAGGAAGACTGGCGGCTACCTGGATCGCAGAAGGGTCCCTTTAATAACACACACACACACACACACACGCGCGCAGTTCTCACTCACACAAACACAGGGGATTATACCTGGCTCTTGGAGGCCGGCGTACTGGACTCACCTCATTGCAAAATCTATTTTTTACTCTGCAAATCAAAGACAAAAATATCTGTTTTTGAGGATTCTGCGCAAAACTTTAAGTAAAATGATAACAACCAACAACCGATTTTTGACAGTTGCTGTCCTTTACTTGTCTTCTAAGGTGATGATTACACTGCTGTCGTCAAATTCATTACTTAAACTGTTGTATTAGTCATAGTCCACATTATATCTCATATGTGAATAAAAGACCTTACTTACTAAAGAGCAAATAGTACGACTCTATATATAAAATCATGTTATTCCAATTGACTAGTCTTATTGGAAAATCAGTTAAAATCCTGTTGTCTCTTTCGAAGTTTTTATATGTAACTTAGTGTGTATTTTGTGTCGTAGTATGTTTAATATCGTTCTTAGTTTTTTCATGGTTAGTTTTAGATTTTTCAGAGCATTACATAAATAATATGAGTTTAGTTAAACAAAAGTAAAGTGCTACATACGAAAGCATGGATTACGGTAGCTTCAGTGATTGAGTATTTTCCGAAAGAAAAATAAATCAATGGAAGTAAAGAAAGTGTTACAAAGAGTGGCCGATATTTTTGGTTGGACGTTACAATCACATCTTTTCAATCGTAGTCTTAGCGTAAATTTTTGGATCTGGTAAAATTATTTGTTTGCACTATGTAGTAGTCATTTCCCTGACTAAAACATATTTTCCAATACTCGTTTACACCATGTCATAATCTAGCACTCGAGATGCTAGCAGCCATCTAGCAGAACATGCTTCTCTACTCACGCAAACTAGTTATTTACGCAGCAAAGCCTTCACGTAACCAAACACACATTCCATTATTGAAAATTAGAGGATAAGATAATGGCTATGTGATACAATCAAGCACATTTTATTATATTAATAGACTAAAAGCCAAACTTAAATTAACACATTATTCTTTTCTTTTTTTTTTGTCTTCGTGGCATTCTAGTTGTATTTGCTCTTATAGTCAGGAAATGTAACAACCAACTTTACGTAATCAAGAACTTGTAAATAACGTAAGCTAACGGCCATACTTGATGCAAAATAGTATTAGGTATACTATGGCAATATATCGGCAACTTGATGCAAAGCAGTATTTGCTCTTATACTCGGACAATCAACGGTCAAATGCATAACTCATCAATAAGTTTCATAATATGGTAATATAACTAAAAAAAACTGGCAAACAAACAGCTGGTCTTATAGCCGAGTAATTTAACGGGCAAACGTGAAGCACATTTGCTAGTATACTTGGGAAAAGCTTGATACTAATTTGATATAACCCAACTTTTGGTCTTTTAATTAGCAATGTACAAATTTTGGTCTTATACTCGGAAAAGGTTCACTTGCTCCTATACACGGACATCTTATATTCCAACTAGACGTAACGCAGCTATTCCTCTTATATTTGAATCATCAACTTGGACATGTATAGCAATAACTGTACTCTAAGCAGCAATTCTTCGTATACTCGTGAAATATATAACTGGATATAAACTGTCTCACAGAATATATAAGAATTTAAAGATCGATTTTAAATTCGTAATGACCTAGATTTTTTTTGTATATTGAATTTAATATTTGTGTTTCCATGTTGACAACACTATTTATGGCTATTTATGTTATGTTTGCTAGAAATTAATAAATCAATAAACACCCATCATGGTTATGAAACAGTTTAATTTTACTCTCAAATAATATAGCGGCTAACTTGACGGAACTCAACATTTGTTATACTCCAGTTATCTAACGGCCAAACTTGACATAACCATATTACTCTAAGTTGTTTATCAGTCAATTTGAGGTAGTTTAGCATTTGTTCTTCTACATAAGGAATATAGCGGACCAAATAAATGAATCTCAACATTTGGTTTTGTCCTTGGATAATGTCTTACATCCAAATGTACATAACGCACCATTTGGTCATATACCCGAGGAATTTAACGGCTAAACTAGATTCAACACGACATGTAGTCCTATAATTTTTATTATGGCGGAAAAGTGCTAAAACTTAGCACTTGTTATTTTATTTATTCACTTTAACAGTTTAACATATAACTTGCCAGAATGTTCATGTTATCTCATACGATAGCAAGCTATCGGCCAACTTGAAGTAATAGGGGATTTGATATTATACTCTAGCAAACTAGTGACTATCGTGTTTTTATTTATGACCAACTTGGTGGCCCCAAACTAGAAGCAAAGCCGCAATGGGCAACCTAGAAGTTGGCACGATGAATTATTTGGTAAACAATTGACACAGAGGAGCTATTAGTTTTAAACTCGGGCAATCTAACGGTCCAACATTTGTTGTTTCGCTCGGTCAATCTAACAGATAATCTTCTTTTAACTCAGTATTTGGTTTTTAATAGGAATCAAACAGCCAAACTTGACGCAACACAAATTTTGAACATTCATTCGGGAACTTAGCATATTTTCTCGTATACATGAGATGGGAAATTTTTATTCTAACCAGACGAAACGCATTTTTTTTGTCTTATATTAGAGTCATCAATGGCCAAACCTGACGCAACTCAACATTTTGTCTTATCCTCGGCTACTCTAAGAATCAAACTTGACGCAAGGCAGCATTAATGGTCAATCTAACTGTCAAACATGATACAGTACTGTATTAGGTCTTATTCTCGGGCTATCAACAACCAAACCTGACCTAACACAGCAGTATTCGGGCTCTATCTAGGTCAACTTAACACGATGCTGGTAAACATAGAAACATCTATTTAACTCTATCCTGTTATTCGTAGGAGAGCAGCAGTAAAGGAAGAAAGTAACATAAAATAAAGACTCATAGCGCTCTAAAAGCATCAGGGTCGAAAGATAACAAGAGTTGGACAAGAGAGACCTGATGGGAAAGATAAAAGAGAGGGATCTAAGCCATGGCTACAGCTAGTATCCCCTAGGATTATAACGCCCTTGCTCCTTAGAGCAATTCGATTAATAATAAAAAGACCAAATTCGTGAATTCTGATGTTCCCTAGGCCTGCATGACCTTTTTGGACCAAAGCGTTATAGTAGGTAACAAATCAATATATAAAATATTTACAGACTGCATTTTGTTAGTAATTTCCTGAATGGTTGGTTTTCAAATTCTTACATTATAAAAATTTCAATGCTTCCCCTGATAATAAACAGGATGAAAAAACGAAATATGTTCGAATAAAGTAGCCTACATCAACTAATTATTGAAAGTGTCCTTTTAATTATAGATACAAATATAAAACGTAAAAAGTAGTTACAGCACATTCAATATTATGATGTAATACTTTTTACTTTGGAGTATAAAACAGGCGCCTTTTTTTAATTATAGTTTATTATTTAGTTCGAATGAAGTGTCCGTACAATTTGTGATGATATCCCAAATATTATTTAAATCTTATGCAATGCAATATGTTGTGTATTTTAAATAAAATTAGTGAACAGTTTTGCCACGATTGTGTCCTTAAATAAATATAGAACACTTACAAGGAGATAGTTTGTCTTAACGATAACTTCGCCACTTCAAACACTGCTATCAACCCCTCACCCCCACGCCCCAAGAGTAAATATTTGTTTTCTGTCAACCCATGTCTCTAATACAATATCACATACACACACTATTCAAACATATAACATAATATACAACGTAATGTAAGAGATAAAGTCTTATTCAAATAAAGAAAGTAATTGTACGTAACGGAAGTTAGTATAACCATTGTAAAACTATTAAAGCAAACATCCGCAGTGGTGTCCTTTACTTCGGAGACTTTAACGCTCGTGTAGGACAGTAGTGGTGTGAAGTGTAATGTGAATGAATCAAAACTGTTTGTTTGCGTATTCTCAGGTGATTATTAGTTTGAGTGTTTTAAAGTAGTATATTGAGCGTTTAAATGATAAGATATGAGACAATACACTATATTTTATGCCTAGTAAATGTAATCGCGTTGTTCCAATTGTATTTATAAACAAATATTAGAATCATATTTATTCTTTTAACATAAACGTTGATGAACTTCGTTGTTGATATTCATACGTTTTTATTAAGTAAAATTTATTATTTAATAACCTCATTTATACCTTTTTATATCTTCAGCGTATGAATTACAACTTAATGACTTTCATGATAATGATATTTTAGCTAAAATATCTTCTTAAAATAATTTTTGCTCTGTATTATAAACTATTTGCACATAAAATTTAGTTATTTTTCCCCAGATCTTTTAAATATTTTAATATTATTTCATTATATTTAATTTTGCATTGAAAATAAGACTGCATTCATAATCTCAAAAGTTTTTTTTTGTAGAAGTACAAAACAGCAAAATATTGACATATAACATATTTGACAACTTAACCTAGCCCCTCCCTAAGGCATTTTAAGCCATTTCATTTTAATTAAAATAATTCTATGTAAAGTTAGTTTGGTTTTAAAGATATGGATTTTAATCTTGTTTGCCCCAGAAAAAACAGTTAAACTATTTCATTTTAAAAATCATTTAATGGTGTCTACAATTGTATTACGTCATTGTGACTTTACAGATATTTTAGCGATATCATTCCAAAAGTCGAAGTTAAAACAATTTATTAATAACAAAATATTTCTGAAATTCTCTCAGCTATTTATTGTTATACATGTAAAATGATTTTTTTTATTAATATATGGATTTTATCCCATAGATACTTCAGCCTATAACACTTTTTGTGTACTTCTTAAATTCCTTATTAATATTATCATGCTCCTCCTTTACAATTAATTATTTTAATTCAACTGTAATAATATACTTTCTCAAATAGTGTGCATAACGTGTTTTTACATACATAGGCCTACACGGATTTTATATTTACACATCAGCAACTGAAAATAATGCTATAGAATAATTTTTTCTCAAATAAAAGTATTACCGTAATGTCCCCAATTTTCATTAAAGTATTCGGTTTAACAACTAATGATTCCTATGTGTATTTTAAACTAATTGCACTATTTTATTTATTATTAGGACCGTATATTAAAGGATGCATAATTATTGTATTAAATATAGAGGTGGTAGGAACAAAGAAAATGTATAAACTGTTAAAAAGAACTACGTAGTGACTAGATGTTGAAATAGTAGTTGACTCATTTCTCCTCCACATCTTAGCAGTGGTTTTGGATTAATGTCTTATATATATATTTCAGGTGTGGATTAAAATACTAATAAATGAGCACTTCTTATTTAAGAAACTCGAATAAACATTCTTGAACAAACTGAATATTTTAGTTTTTGACTAATCTATGAAAATATCGATATAGCATGTACGAGCTCCAGTTGTGCGCTTAGTTTTCTATTTTTTTGTTGTTGCTTAATCGCTTTAAAAAAAAGATATATTGACATTTTTTGTAAAAAAAAAAAAATCATTATTTAAAATAGCACCCCAGGTTATAATCTTTTTTATAATCGTACAAAGTAGATAAAGTATAAAGTATTATAGCATATAATCATACGAGTAAAGTACTGAAGATGAATTTAAGCCATATTTACACAAGTTTCAAAACTACTCTCTACAAATTCAAAATAGTAACAGTAAATACAAATTTGTTTGTTTCTTTTAAAATTGAATAAATGTAAATTTTTTAACTTTCGTTTATATAATTTAATTCTATAGTCGATTTTGATATAGGAACCAAAATTGTATACATCAAGAACCATTTTATTGGTGTATAAAGAAATGAAACAACTTAGAAATCCAAATATTTAATAAATAGACTTGTTGGAGGTTCCGAATGCAAGAAGGAGTCTCTATGGAGATACCATATGAAAAAGGATCCGGAATGTAACAAATGGTTAGAGTGATCATTAAAGCTAATAGAAAAATGTAATATAATCTAAGAAAACTATTTAATTTCTTATTTAATTTTCTGAGAGAGTTTACTCATAAACTGCGATGTAACTCGATGGAGCAGAGTAGGTGCCAAAGTTTTTGAGAGGAATTGATTACTAATCGAATCCATTTGACGGGTCACTCTGCGATATTGAACCCATGGGAAAGATATGGAGTAAATCTGTTGGATAATAAGATGAGTCGTTGTGTGGAATTAAGGGCAAGTATTCAAGAACGGATTTAGTCAATCCACTGGAATCTATTTATAGTCTCCACTCTCCGGAGGTTTTGGACCGAAACGATGCCTTGGATAAGTAAATATAAGGGTTGATATATTCTGCACGCACCATGGACAAAATGGATTAATAACAGACTTACGAGTAGTGCAGGAAATATATTGTTTATAACGATTAACTGTGTAAAATAGACTTGTATTAGATCAATATCGTAATTATTTTTGGGTTCTTTAATGAATTGGATTTAAATTAAACTTTGGTTACTGATAATTATCTCTTCTTTTTTTACATTTATCCGTGGAATGATATATGAATTACTTTCTCACAAAAAATATGAAGTATAGATTTTTTAACAGATTTTTCCGATTGGTGGAATAATCGATGATGAGTAATTTATTGAAATATTCGTTTTAAGAAATATCCTTTGAAAGAAAAAAAGTGCCCATCAAGGGCTTACTATAGTGAGTACGGGCTTGGCAATCTTCGATGGTCTCAGCTGGAGTGCCCATCAAGGGCTTACTATTGTAAGTACGGAATTGGCAATCTTCGATGGTCTCAGCTGGAGTGCCCATCAAGGGCTTACTATTGTGAATACGGAATTGGCAATCTTCGATGGTCTCAGCTGGAGTGCCCATCAAGGGCTTACTATTGTGAATACGGAATTGGCAATCTTCGATGGTCTCAGCTGGAGTGCCCATCAAGGGCTTACTATTGTAAGTACGGAATTGGCAATCTTCGATGGTCTCAGCTGGAGTGCCCATCAAGGGCTTACTATTGTAAGTACGGAATTGGCAATCTTCGATGGTCTCAGCTGGAGTGCCCATCAAGGGCTTACTATTGTGAATACGGAATTGGCAATCTTCGATGGTCTCAGCTGGAGTGCCCATCAAGGGCTTACTATTGTAAGTACGGAATTGGCAATCTTCGATGGTCTCAGCTGGAGTGCCCATCAAGGGCTTACTATTGTGAATACGGAATTGGCAATCTTCGATGGTCTCAGCTGGAGTGCCCATCAAGGGCTTACTATTGTGAATACGGAATTGGCAATCTTCGATGGTCTCAGTTGGAGTGCCCATCAAGGGCTTACTATAGTGAGTACGGGCTTGGCAATCTTAGATGGTCTCAGTTGGAGTGCCCATCAAGGGCTTACTATTGTGAATACGGAATTGGCAATCTTCGATGGTCTCAGCTGGAGTGCCCATCAAGGGCTTACTATTGTGAATACGGAATTGGCAATCTTCGATGGTCTCAGCTGGAGTGCCCATCAAGGGCTTACTATTGTGAATACGGAATTGGCAATCTTCGATGGTCTCAGCTGGATCTATAACCTTTTCATGTAGCCTATGGTTACATTTCTCCTTTTCATCTTTTAAATCGGGTTTCTCTTGAACAACTCTTGTTCTTTTTCGACCTTGACGCTATTAGAGTATTCGAAGGCTAGGAGTCTGTCTTTCCTTTATGTTCTTTTCTCCTGTTTCTTTTTGTTTTTTGAGGTGATGATGACCGAGAGGTCATAAGTGGTATTGGAAAGGATATTTATGTGTCGTCCGTAAGATCCGCTACAGTCTAAATGTCTGGAACAATTTTGATGAAATTTCTGTTTCCATTTTTTTGAACATTCCTCGATGCTATTTTGGGATTCATATTTTAGAGTAATTACCGTAAGACCATAACACAATATTTCAATTTACTCTTAAACTATTCTAACGAGGTTGGTTAAATCTTTCTTTCATATAGTTCCATAACGCCTTCAAAAAATGCTAGCTTCGGAGTTTCCAGTAAAAAATGTAGATGAATCATGGAGTTTATCGCAAATAAATTGGAGATAGCTGAAATGAGTTCTGACGTCATTGAGTCAATTTCCTATTGATTTGGGCCATAAAACTTTAATATGTCACCTAACGTTAATAAAATCACTTAGGCCCATTTTAACATATTAACAAAAATGTTAATATGCATGACTTGCATAAGCAAGTCTTTGTAGTTCATTTTAATTTATTGACTAACTACCCTTGAAGAAAGACTGTTTGGTTTCTCTGTGAATTTTTGAGATTTGGTTTTCTGTATGCATTTATTTTTATGTATATTACTTTTTAATGTAAAATTGAAACTTTAGTCCATTGTTGGCGTTTTATTTCGTAAAGATTTAATGAAAATGCTAACTATCAATAGTACTAACATTTTAGACTCACTCAAATTAGCTTTACAACGCATGCCAGTACAGTTCAAATACGATTTATGGAATTTAAAAAATATTTAATATATCTTTACATAATCATAATTTTTATATTATTTGTTCAATTAATTTCTTCTTTCTTCTATTCAAGTCGACGCCTAAAGACAGTTTAATGAATTATCTAAAATAAGTACAAAACACAACCACTAAAATAAATTTGTTTGGATCTACGATTTGTTCTAACAGTAGGTGATTTCATCAAAATTATAACAATCCAGGACAACAACCAAAGCTTACAAATAAATACAATAAATAACGGTCCTTAAAAATATTCAAAAATTAAACCTTTTAAAGGTCTAGTTTTTTAGGTTTTAGAAATAAATTTCATTACATACGAAATAAAAAAGTTACTGTCTATATTTGAAAACTTATATCCGAAAATAATGTATTGATTTTATTTGATTTATAAATGTGAAAATAGTAAATTTTGACATTGTGCTTATACACCAGACACAGCATTTAGAAATTTCATTTAAATTTGACCCACATTAATTCTTTCAATAATTTGATATTTTACGTGAGCAATTAGTTAGACGACCTTTTAGGTTAAGTTAGTTATGTGAGGATGGATTAAGTTATCACCTACGTGACATTTCTTTAGAAACAATAGAGTTTTAAAAGTAGCCTATAGTTAGTATAAAATCATCCTTAAATTATTAACATTAACATTTTTCTAATTTAATCTCTCATAATTACCGTATATAAATACAGTTTAAAGTAAATGAGAAAGAATTTTCACTAAAAAATTGCTTAAAATCTGTCAAGAAGTTATTAATGGTGCATCACTCATGTAGGCTACACTACAACAGCACAAACATTCTTAAAACATGAAAAGTCACGTTACATGGTTTGTCTCTTAACGACTTTGGATTAATAAGTACTCAATTTTAGCAAAAAAACTTTTGAAGAAAGCTAATTCACTCTCCCTTCATCTTTTTTATACTAAAAGCAATATTTCTAATACTATAGTTTTACTCCGTACCTACTAAAGTCCAGGTCACTGAACGGGTGGTATAGAACAGCAGTCCGATAGTCTTGGAAAGAAACCCTCCTCACTGCATCGATTGTTTGTTTGTTTGTTTGCCTTCACTTAATCCAACAAGGCTATAAATCTACATTACATAAACACTTGAAGTCCTCTGGCAGGCACAGGCACTGGGAAACGTTTTTAAAGCTTTGACAAGGCTGGAATTTACGTTCTCCTTGTTTCTTTAAACCGATCTCATTAAACTGTTGAGAAGTTTTTTCCACCCCACTTTTAAAATGTTTAAATGACATTTAATAGCAAAAAAACACAATACTATTGCTAGGTAGAACTGTTTGCTTTGGAAGAAAATAACAAGTACAATTATTGTACTGTAATTTAAAACAAGATTTGAAAAATCTGTTTATAGTGAATTGAATGTATTTAAATTTTCTGTTCCACATACCGTAAAACAGAAGAACGCCTTATACATTTTATTTACATCAGGGAATAAAAGTGTTTAGGATAAATAAAACAATTTTGGAGCAACGATTTTCACACATTCACACAAAAGTAAATTATAACAAAAAAATGTGTTACTTTTTTAAGGTAATAGTTACGTATTAACTTATCTGTAACAACAAAATCTGCAACAGTTCATAAGAAACTACATTGATATCTCCTCAAACAGTAATTGATCAAGTGAAGTCAAGTCCTGTTTTATCGGGATCATTTGGTAATTCGTCAGTAAATTTCTTAGTTGCTACCAATCATTAAGAAGATGTGTTCTTTGCAACCATATTGAACAATGAGTATACATGGTTTAAAAAAATTTATTTTCCGTTTTAAAAATGGCGGCCACTCAAAACAGTAACTACCCTGTTCCAAGGTACGCACGGATGTAATCCCACTAGGTTGCGCTAAGAATCATTCAGTATAATAGCATAAACGATGCATTACGAGCAGTCTACAAAAAACTTCTATTGCAAATGAAATTTGAACGGTTTTTTAAAATAATATCTCATAAAACTTTTACCTGAAAAAAAATGTAACAAATATTCTCACTATTTTATAATATTTTTGTTTATATGCATATTTCAATTTCATAGAATTACAAAAATATATAATAACTTATGATACCAGTTGTACTGTTTTGTTCCCTTTAAAATTTGATATAACATGTATTTTATATATCAGTGAATTAGAGTGAAATATAAACATTAGTCAGATCGTTTACGATTCAAACGAATTGGGTCACCAGCCACCGAGGCACACCAGGATCGAGGATAAATGTCAATAGCCTATTATTTACTAGCAATGGGAAAACCCAATGAATGGCGAGACACGTATAAAGCATTTAACTTTTATTATTTCTCTCTAAAAGCGGTGTTTTGTATACAGTATGTGTGGTATTATTTATTATTATTTCTTGGTCAATGAATGTCGTTTCTGGCTAGGCAGTAACCACTTTGGGCGTACAGGAACAATTTATTTAATGTATTAAAACATCCAAGGAGCGAATTAGAATCACTAATTATAAATGTGACGGTTTAAAATTAGTCGTAGTGAGAAAATACTAGTTTAATTTATCTAAAAAATTGTGGATGCAACTCAGAATATAACTGTCAGAAATGCACATCTTGCTGTGAAGTGTGTTTCAAAAGATGACAAATTATTGGAGATATAGGGGAAAGAAATTAGGAGCCCAGTAACATAGAAAAATCAAATATCTTATATAAATTATAAACAACTATTTAAGTTGTATTTGTGTAGTAATACATTACCATATTACAATACTAATTATTTTAGAGAAAAAAAAGAAAAAAAAAAAAAAAAAAAATACTCGACTAGTATTAACCTGGATCGGGCTTTAGTTTAGATGAAATAAAACATTTGGTAGTGTTTAGAACAGTCGATTTGACTTTTGAAGGGTACAGTAATAATGGGGGAGGAGGGTACAAAATGTAACTAAAAACAATGGTACACAAATGTGTTGTTTTCCTTTTCTTTTTTTTACAAATAGGTGAAATACTGAAGCATTTATGAAGATATCTAATCAAATCTTTTGGTAATTATACAATATTTTTCCTTATTAGCTTAACTTATATTTAAAAAGGCTATATAACACATTTCTTGTTCTACTTTCTGTTATCTTTTCTGTTACAAATGTTGTTTTATACTTTTGATAAAGGCTTTACTAAACTGAAAAATAAAACCTTTTTTTTTTCTTGTCTTTTTTATACAAATGTCTTTTGATATTTATGAAGCTATTTGTATATATTATTATTAACAGTGTGGGTTTACTTTATGACGTAAATGTTGCCATGAACAATAAATTCCAAATTTGAATTTTTCATGAAATATTAGTTTCAAGTTCCACTCTGACTATAAAAAAAGAGATTTGTTTGGAATTTTGTTTATTTTTATATCAGTTTGTTGTCCAAACGAATGGTCCGATTTTCATCAAATTTAGTATTTTGGAATTTTTTATCTCATCTAAATCATTTTTTAAATTACAAGTTACTTGAAATTAGATCAAAACATTAAATTCGATTATTCAAATCGGCCAAAACGTGTTTGATAAAATGTTATTCAAAACGTATTTGGTTGTCATCTTTTCAAACATAACGAACGGTTCGACCAGTTTGAGTACAAATATACAAATACAGTCTTATCTCAAAAGATCGAACATTTCAAAACTTACCCAAGCAATTTGGATAAAACTTTAGCGAGGTTCAAAATATGAAAGTATGGAACCAAATGAATTTGGAAACTCCAAAGTAATAGAAAATTACGTCAGTGTTTTGTTTAAATAATAAAATGAACCATTACAATAAATATTGATTTTTCTTTCTGCATTTTTTCGTGCTTTGCAACGGAAAACTTTATTTCTTTAAAATCCAAGTATTTTCTAATGGGACTGTTTTATCTATGTCTTTACTAATTTTTACGTACAAATTGTATTTTTTTCATTTTGTTCTGTTAGTTTACCGATCTCAATAATATACTCAGAACGACAAAATGAGTTATTCTAGACTGACATGTGATCTATAGGCTATATAACACACTAACCATGTTTTATTACTATTTTTTTTACCATTTTTTAAAGTAATAATCTTTAATAAGATATTAAAATCTGCCTTACCAACCAAATTTACCTTCAAATTCTGACTTCTTGAGCTATGTTCACGTTATTTGATTAATGATTGTGTTTATGTGTAACGATTATTTTATTGGAATAAGACAAAAAGCAGGATTGTACCTAGTTTTATAACTGATTCTTTTATTTTTATAGAGGACAAAGTATGGTCATCAATGAATACAAATTTTAAAGCTGCACAAATTAAGCTGTTTTGATAGTTAATCTCAAAAATTAAAATTCAAATTCGATTGCTATTTTAAAATATAGCAACAGTTTTTTACCCCCCCCCCCCTATTTTATGTACTTGATCAACTATTTGAAAACCGAGCAACCAAATTTAAATAAAGTCGGGGGGGGGGAGGGAATGCTAAATTTACTAACACACAAACATTATAATCTTTCATCTATCTCTCTGATTTTTTAAATAATTGGAATAATCTAAACTTTGGGACTCCCAGTTCAGGTATAGATACTATACTTTTTAGTATAGTAATTTGTTTTACCACTCTTTTGGCTGAGCTGGTACCTCGAATATCTCAATTGGTGGTGGGGATGATAATTTGGGGTACATGAGTAAATGATCCCTCCCGAACTTATCTGTCTTCTCATTACCAGCAATTCCACGAGGTTTCAACACCCATTAACGTACATCTCACCTTAGATAACCTCATGCCTGCAGTATCGCCTATCTACTAACCTAACCTTACCTGAACAGAACATTTCCTCCAGATTTGCACTTCTGAAGACTTGGAGGGCCGATGTGTCCATATAATTTTAGTTTAAGTTACTAACAAAGTTATGGTTTGGCATGACTGAACAGAAATATCACCAAACTTGCATTAACTCTCTCAGATGACATAACATCTCACTTTAAATACGAATAAAGTGGAAACGTGCTTCCATAATCAAGAATAAATTATTTAAAAAATTTCAACTATACTACATTCATATTGATCTAACCTTTAAAATGACATCACACGTAATTTTTCGATCAATATTGTTCAAGTGAAATGTTCACGCGATAAGGATTGTTATTATAGACATTGAATCAAAGATGACAGTTAGTCTGTAGATCCTTAACTGGCATTAAATTATTCCCAAATTTTCAGATTTTAATCCTGCGTCTAAAGATACGAACTTCAACTGAGAGTGTACAAACACAATTTCAAACTCCAACCTGGATAGAATTACAGGTTAGATTTGTAACTTACAACAGATGAAACACTTACAGTATAGATGAAACATTAAGAAGATCAGAGAGAGTGGTGGCTGTTTAACATTCCGAGATAAGATCTTCATCAGGGTAAAGTCGCCGATATGTACAAATACAAAAAATCAGTTGAGCTATGTAAGGATTGTAAGTACAATGATAGCACTCCACCAACTTACTCTTTTAATTGTAAACTTTATTTTGCTTGTAATAATTATTGTGTTCTTGATATATATGAGTTTCTCTCCCACACGTGTGGAGTATGTATGTGCATAATTGCTGAACATATTTTATTGTTCACTACCTTAGTGGCGACTGGATGTAATTTATTACGCTACGAATGTATAGTGGCGCCCTAGATATAGACAATATCCGATGTTTGGTGCCAAAACTACACTACACTAGTTTTAACAAAAGAGAAACTACAATTTTTAATGTATTCGTTTTGCATCAGGAAGTGTTGGCATTTAAAAGAATTGTAGATATCTTCGTGAATAATAAGTAATAATTTGTAATTGATAAATAATAAGCGGATATGATGAACAAATCTTATGTCTCTTTCTCTTAGTCTGCCTAGCACAATAGTTATATTTTAATTTTTTTTATGTGTACAAGACATTGGGAAACATGTTTGTTAAGAATATATTATCATATGACCTGTTCATGGTTACAAAATTTCTCTTCTGCGGATGACCTTCCGGAAATAATACCTTCGGGGCAACTCCTGTTAATTTGATGATTTTAGGGATGACATTAAAACAGAAGTCGTATGTTGAACGTTAAGTTGTTGATCTTCGGTTAGATGATTAAATTCGTAATACAATGTAACACCCAGCATGGGTATTCTTAACACAATGTGACACCCATCATAGATATTCGTAACACAATGTAACACCCACCATGGATATTCGTAACACAATGTAACACCCACCATGGATATTCGTAACACAATGTAACACCCACCATGGGTATTCGTAACACAATGTAACACCCACCATGGGTATTCTTAACACAATGTGACACCCATCATGGGTATTCGTAACACAATGAAACACCCAGCATGGGTATTCGTTACACAATGTAATATCAACCATGGCTATTCGTAACACAATGTAACACCCATCCTGAGTATTCGTAATACGATGTTACACCCACCATGAGTATTCGTAACACAATGTAACACACACCTAGGGTATTCTTAACACAATGTAACGCCCATCATGGGTCTTTGTAACACAATATAACACCCAGCATGGGTATTCGTAACACAATGTAACACTCATCATGTGTATTCTTAACACAATGTAACACTCACCTAGGGTATTCTTAACACAATGTAACGCCCATCATGGGTCTTTGTAACACAATATAACACCCAGCATGGGTATTCGTAACACAATGTAATATCCACCATGGGTATTCGTAACACTATGGGTGTTCGTTAACATATTGATTAAATTATTTCTCTTGGAATAAATGTGACTTTACTTCACCGAAATGGGGTAAACTTATGTTTATATGTATTATGCACCGTTAGTATACGAGAATATATTTGTTTTTGGTTTTTTTCAGATTTATTTTGTCTTGATTATTAATTTAAATGGTTGATATTTTTGTTTGAGCCGGGAAGAGAACTTTAAACCAAAGTAGTGACACTTAAATTAAATGAAATTTGACCAGAGATGGAATTTAGTTCCACTTGCACGAGTAACCCTTCCAGGAAATAATGAAGTTTGAGAATTTTATAAAATAATAATAGTAAATATATAAACTAACCTAACCTTTTCCCACTATATTATTCTTTTAATTCTTATTACAATATTAAATTTAGGCAATTTAAAAAGGAAATATAAAAGGCTCAATTGGTATGATGGAGTGAGGTGACTGGTCATTCCAAGCAAGTGCCACAACCCGATGCGCGACGATCTTCGTGAATATATTCCAACTCCAGTGAAAACTATTTTGAAAATAGCTTTAGTCTAATCAACTTCCCTCTCTTCCCCTCCATCCCGACCTTCTCTTTATCTCTCTCCCTTCTCTTTTCCTCTTTCTTACTCTCCTACCATTACTCTTTATGATTTCAATAATTATAATGAACAATCTTCATTCTCATTGAAATAAAAACATGTACACCTTTGATTTTGTGAAATAAATTATTTGACAGCTTTAAAGAACATGAAAATAATTATTTGTTGTCTTTTTACAATGCGTCTTCTTTACATCTGTTCTAATTTTTTAGGTTCATCATGACAATATTAATTTAACTGTTAATTATAGAGACTTATAATTCTTGGTATCGGGTGTGCAGTTTCTTTATATTAAATGTTCCAGTTCTGGTTTTAGAACTAACTGTTTTACTTTCAAGTACCGATTATTCTATTTATAATAATATCTCATAAGGGAGGGAGGGTGGCGTATAAAAAAACCAACCCGGCCAAATGCAATGAATCACATGATCCCAATATTCACAAGACTACCGCCATTAATTTTACAATACCATAATTTGGAACGTCTTATCTCGCGCATACTTATAAAATACAATTTGAAGAAAGACGACTTGGAATGTTAACTTAGAATCGCTTTCCATTACTGAAACAACCAAATAGCTGCCACCTCTAACTTTGTTCCTGAGTTGTGTACTGGGAATGCTTTTCTGTCATACATTTCCGCAACAACCTGTTCCGAATCACTCGGAAGATTCCATAACGTCAAACTAACTTGATCCTTCAACCGTTATTATCTCACTGTGTTTCTATAATTTCACATGATGTCTGACAATTCTTTGGTTTTACACGGTAGTCGTTAACATATTTACTGCAATACATTGACTATAATTGGAAAACAATTCAATTGATTTCAGATTATTTAGAATTATAAACCGGTGTTTAGTATTAGCACACAAAGATTCTGATTGTAATATGTAAAGGGCATATTTATAAACACATAATTAGTTCTAGTAAACTTCATAGTTTATTTTCAAAGAGACAACTCCAGTATTAGCATACTGAGGAATGTCTCTTGTATAATATATGAACTGATCCTTCTCTAGACAATACACAATACATCCATTACAGATGTAAAGTAATTTCATAATGAAATGTTATGTACCTTGCAGACCCACGGTGCATTTAATTCGAGAGATTTAGTTTCGGTTCGCATAAACAGATATGTAAAGAGGCTACTGCGTGCAACCAAAAAGTCAAAAGGTTTTGTTTTCTATTGTAAAAGAAACCGGACTTTTCAAACATAAATCATCGAGGAATGGAGAAGGGGGAAGAAATAAAAAAAAGGGAGGATCACTTTGCCCTCAGTTGACGTAGAAAGAAAACTAAAAATCAAGTTTTTACTAACTTGTAGTCTAAACACCTCTCCATCGAGTCTCCCTCTCCCGGAACTTTCAAAAACATCCCCTTAAAATATTCAGATACAGCCCCTCATAAACACCATCTTCTATCCATCCCCTTCCAACATATAAATATTAAAGAATAGATTTACATTAACCAGAGCAAATTCAACCCTTACCTGGGGTAATAACAATATCATCAGATGTGTAGAGTGGAAGTCCTTTTGTTCGGACCCACTCCAGCTGCCAATCACGTTTCACATTGATTCTACAACAGTCGTTTAGAAACACGAACAGTGTGTTTATACACTTGTAGAGGTTTTAGCGCTCAAGGCTCTGACTGAAGTGAAAACATGCAGTTTGAGGTCTTCGTTATACTTTATTGTATAGAAGGAATTTTACTACTTAATAAAAAGAGAACAAAATATTTAAAATAATTTAAAGCATATTAAAGAATACCAGACAAACAATGACCCCTCTCGCTTTCTTGTAATTATTTATATCTTTAAAATAATTGTTGTTATTTTATTACTGTGAATGGGTAGTAACTAAAAAGTAAAACAAGTTTATTACTAGACGGTGTACATTTTATAACAACATGCCATAATATTTATTAGTAAATCGTAGAACTTGACATACTTTCAATACACGTACCGTGAAACTTAATATTGTATTTATTTTGGATAATATATAACTCCACTTGTCCCTTTACTTTGGAAAACCATCTAAAGACACCCTTAAAATAGTAAAATCACACCAACAACGAATGATAGTTTGTTATAATAGTATTGCACCAACATAACTTACGATTAATATACCATCTAATATATTATGGTTATCCTTCAATAGTTCACTTATAATGAATACGGGTTTAGCAAACCAGAAGAATCCTGTAGATTTACACATTTTCATGTAGTCTTGAGTTAGATCTCTCTCTTTCATCTTCTATTAACAATCTTAACCAATTCTTGTTCTCATCTGAACCTGACGGTATTTTCGTGGCTCGGGGGTTTTTTTAATGTTCATGTCTTCCTTATTTATAAGCGGATGAAAATCGCGAGATTTTTTGACTTTAAAAAAAAGGGTAAGAATTATTGAGGTTAGATTATTGGAATTATTAGCGAATTTTAAATATAGATATTTGTTTTTAATGTCCATTATTTTTATAATCCTACCCACAAGTCAGTTGGTACCATTTTGTACATGAAGATAAAATCTTCATTTTACCAAATTTTGTTTCATTTCGTCTTTAATAAAATAATTAATATATATATATATATATATATATATATATATATATATGTGAGTTTATGATCACTAGCCTATACATAACCAGCTATGTTATGTTTTCAGAGATGTTTTCAGATAACCAGAGATGTTTTCAGTGTAAAAATTTATTCATTCTCCTCAAGAAAACATTAAAAGAAACCGCCTGAGATGGGAATAATAGAATCTCTCAGAGAGTTATGTTTAAACAATGTTCAGTTTGTAATTAAAGACATCATTGACAAGCAATGACGTGGCATCAGATAGACTTGTCATTTCTTACACGCATATCTTAATCTGTGTCACTTCGTCCTCTATGATTGGCACTGATAAATTACAACTTTTTTTTTCCTTCTTAGGGACTTTGTCAAATTACCGGCTACGTATTCAGTAGGATTTATATTTATAGTTGTATTAGGGTTAAGCAGGAGTAAACGAAGATGTCATCGCCCTTCACAAATTGTCTCATACGGCGGAAACTCTACCAATAGGATGCAAATTCAGCGCGAATATACACAATACAGCAGATTTGTTCGCCAATTTTATCCCATGAATAAGGTAATTAAGTACGAATTGAAGAACAAGTGTTTAGATTTCTGATTTTCTTTTTTACATAAATGAATTGATTAAAAATGGAACTTTAACTTTTATTTTGAACTAAATAAAATTCAACTAATTTAAAAAATTTAAACTATATCACGTTATTATTTTTCTAACCTTTAAAATATCATGTTTCGCATAATTTTCCGATAATTATAATTTCAGTAATCAGTTCACGCGTTTAACAGTAACGCTGTTAAAGCGTTTTCGTTCTTATCAACATTGATACAAGATGGCGATTAGGTATGTAGAGCCGTAAGTACATCACAACATGAACTGTTGGTGAAGTTCTTGCACCTTAGTCATGAACATAGAATCCAAGATGGCGGTTAGGTATGTAGAGCCGTAAGTACATCACAACATGAACTGTTGGTGAAGTTCTTGTACCTTAGTCATGAACATAGAATCCAAGATGGCGGTTAGGTATGTAGAGCCGTAAGTACATCACAACATGAACTGTTGGTGAAGTTCTTGTACCTTAGTCATGAACATAGAATCCAAGATGGCGGTTAGGTATGTAGAGCCGTAAGTACATCACAACATGAACTGTTGGTGAAGTTCTTGTACCTTAGTCATGAACATAGAATCCAAGATGGCGGTTAGGTATGTAGAGCCGTAAGTACATCACAACATGAACTGTTGGTGAAGTTCTTGCACCTTAGTCATGAACATAGAATCCAAGATGGCGGTTAGGTATGTAGAGCCGTAAGTACATCACAACATGAACTGTTGGTGAAGTTCTTGCACCTTAGTCATGAACATAGAATCCAAGATGGCGGTTAGGTATGTAGAGCCGTAAGTACATCACAACATGAACTGTTGGTGAAGTTCTTGCACCTTAGTCATGAACATAGAATCCAAGATGGCGGTTAGGTATGTAGAGCCGTAAGTACATCACAACATGAACTGTTGGTGAAGTTCTTGCACCTTAGTCATGAACATAGAATCCAAGATGGCGGTTAGGTATGTAGAGCCGTAAGTACATCACAACATGAACTGTTGGTAAAGTTCTTGCACCTTAGTCATGAACATAGAATCCAAGATGGCGGTTAGGTATGTAGAGCCGTAAGTACATCACAACATGAACTGTTGGTGAAGTTCTTGCACCTTAGTCATGAACATAGAATCCAAGATGGCGGTTAGGTATGTAGAGCCGTAAGTACATCACAACATGAACTGTTGGTGAAGTTCTTGCACCTTAGTCATGAACATAGAATCCAAGATGGCGGTTAGGTATGTAGAGCCGTAAGTACATCACAACATGAACTGTTGGTGAAGTTCTTGCACCTTAGTCATGAACATAGAATCCAAGATGGCGGTTAGGTATGTAGAGCCGTAAGTACATCACAACATGAACTGTTGGTGAAGTTCTTGCACCTTAGTCATGAACATAGAATCCAAGATGGCGGTTAGGTATGTAGAGCCGTAAGTACATCACAACATGAACTGTTGGTGAAGTTCTTGCACCTTAGTCATGAACATAGAATCCAAGATGGCGGTTAGGTATGTAGAGCCGTAAGTACATCACAACATGAACTGTTGGTGAAGTTCTTGCACCTTAGTCATGAACATAGAATCCAAGATGGCGGTTAGGTATGTAGAGCCGTAAGTACATCACAACATGAACTGTTGGTGAAGTTCTTGCACCTTAGTCATGAACATAGAATCCAAGATGGCGGTTAGGTATGTAGAGCCGTAAGTACATCACAACATGAACTGTTGGTGAAGTTCTTGCACCTTAGTCATGAACATAGAATCCAAGATGGCGGTTAGGTATGTAGAGCCGTAAGTACATCACAACATGAACTGTTGGTGAAGTTCTTGCACCTTAGTCATGAACATAGAATCCAAGATGGCGGTTAGGTATGTAGAGCCGTAAGTACATCACAACATGAACTGTTGGTGAAGTTCTTGCACCTTAGTCATGAACATAGAATCCAAGATGGCGGTTAGGTATGTAGAGCCGTAAGTACATCACAACATGAACTGTTGGTGAAGTTCTTGCACCTTAGTCATGAACATAGAATCCAAGATGGCGGTTAGGTATGTAGAGCCGTAAGTACATCACAACATGAACTGTTGGTGAAGTTCTTGCACCTTAGTCATGAACATGTAGCATTCAAACTCTAAAAATCCATCCTGCAAAATAAATTTCATAAACTCGTTCTCCACATCCAACTTCCGTCGCTTGACAGATGCTGCCACCCGGCGAGATTATCCCAAACTAATGATCATATGACTTTAGAGGGTAAAGTACGACGGCAAGAGCCTATCTTCACTGATACCGGTATGCGAGTCTACCTGTAGTCACACAATGTCTGACATCCATATTTAGCTACGTTAGAGATAAATTTCTTTCTTGGACTTCAAAATTTCTACCTCAGTTCTTTGGCAATGTTAATCTACAAGTTTTGTGCGTTTTAGTTCTATAATGTTTAGTAAATTTTCGTTTACACGGCACAAGCTTACGTGAACTGCGACAGGATTTTCCAGGTACTCAACCTTACAGATTTTTTCATATTTAAAATTTTGTTAAATCCTTAAAATAATTTATTAATTATCATGTATTCTTTAAAATATGTATTACATGTTTTATTTAATATTCAATGTTCTTTTGAAACTGAATGATTATAAAAATTTACTTTTCTTAAAACATACTTTACAAAATCTTGTAAAGGCACATTTTGAGTTTGGAACAATTATGTGAAATAAGTGCAAACTAATGTTGAACTTTAACGATCGAAATATCTTATAGAACATGTCAAATATAAAACAATTGGAGAAATCTGTTCTAAATCAGAAAATTTCGTTTTACAGACTTGTGCAGATCCTTGCAAGTCTTATACAAGCTTTGTTTCAAACAAATTAAATATATATATATATAGATTTATAATCATCTAAGAAGCTTTTAAGTTCAATCTTAACGAATTTCTGTCATACAATCAATTTTCTTTAATTTTGGCAAATAACCAGATATTTTCTTTAATAATGAACATTAATGCTAAAACATGTCTGATTTTGTACAGACACTAAAAAACATGTTTTTTGCTATAGCTAATATGCTGGTAGAAGAAACACAGCGAAAGATCTAGACATGTTTCGTCCTGTTAACAAAACACGTTTTATCCAACATAGCTTCAGTTTCATGTGCACAAAAGTGATGTAAAAAAAAAAAAAAAAAAAAAAAAACTAACTTTATAGAACTTTAATTAAACTCATATTGTATATGTGCCTAAAATTTATTTCAGCGAATATGTTTTCTTAAAAACATTCTTTTAGATGTAGACTTGTGTAATTAATTATAAAATATATAAAAAATTATTGGGTGGAGCCTGCATGCAAACTTTCGGTCCTAACAACCTCCCAGAGGTTAGTTTCTAAATTAAAACAATTGACGTCAATTTAAAAATTTAATATTCAAAATTTCCTTCTTTTCTTTTAAAATAAACTACACATTTCATAATAAATTCTTTAGCTAAAACATAGATATATTTATTGGCCAATATAGCATTTAAGAAATTTATAAAATAAGTAATATTATGTAACTGTTTTAGAAAGCTATCATTTCATAAAGTTAAAAAGGGGGGGAATAAAAATCAGTATCTTTTCATCTTTTTTATTTTTGTAATTTTTACATTTAAGGGCATATAATCTTTTTTTTGGATTAATTATGATCCTGCTGATTGTTAAGCTGTGCTCATTGTCTTTGTTAAATTTTGTAACGATAAAATATATAAACTAAAAGGGGGGATAAATTTTCAGAATCTATTGACTAAATTTTTTTATTTAAATTATAATATTTTGTATTAAGGGCATATAACTTTACTAATTATAAGATTGTTTAATCATAAGCTGTTTATGATAATTTTGTCTCAGGATGTCTTTCTCAGATGTAAATGTTAAAATCTGAAACGTTGAAATTTCTTTGTTTAAATAAACTTGAGCCTTGTTAATCACTAAATTTGTTTTTGTCTTTTTAATTTTTTTTTTAATTTCTAAACATTGTTACCATTTTGGTTCCGCCTTTCTTAAATTTAAGTCCCCTGGTAACAAACATAGAATCCAAGATGGCGGTTAGGTATGTAGAGCCGTAAGTACATCACAACATGAACTGTTGGTGAAGTTCTTGCACCTTAGTCATGAACATAGAATCCAAGATGGCGGTTAGGTATGTAGAGCCGTAAGTACATCACAACATGAACTGTTGGTGAAGTTCTTGCACCTTAGTCATGAACATTGGATACAAAATGGCGGTTAGGTATGTAGAGCCGTAAGTACATCACAACGTGTACTAAAATTAACTGTTTGTGATGTGCACACATCTTAGTCATGAAGATTTAATCCAAGATGGCGGTTAGGCATGGGCAGCTTGGAAGTACATCACAACATGAACTAAAATGAACTGTTGGTGATGTTCATTCACCTTAGTTTTTCAAGTACTCTGTTCCCCTGATTCCAAGAATTTGCCTCAAAACCATTTTCTTGAAGTATATTACATTTATTTCTGGATAGAGGTAAAAAAAATTGTTTTATAATTATTTAAGAATTATTAATTGTAAATATTTAAAACATAGCACAACCTGTATACTTTCGTAAATACAAACCTGAAGGGAAAAGTATTTTAAAATTTCCATTGTTAGTGTGAAATAGTTTAAAACAATATGAGAAATATTAGTTAAATAAAGATTAAAATGCCGATTAAGATCGTTAAATTCTCTTATTTTTTTTATAGCCTTACTTTCAGTCATTGATTGTGCAGTAACAGTGAATGTCAGTTTTTATTTCAGAACAAAATTTCACTTTATATTAGGTTGAGTCCAAATTGTCAAATTTTATTTTTATCGTTGAAGGCTGTTTTGGACAGTCTTTTTCATAGTTTTAAAATAACTAATACCACAGATATAATTGATATTAATGTCAACTTATAAAAAAAAACATTGTGAATATGGGAAAGGAAGAGTCACGCTCTGTCAAGCACACTATTTTTTTTACTATCTGGGCACAAAATTGATGTAAGACCTTTCACCTTACAATTAGATATATGTAACAAAATTACAATAAACAGATCGATTTTTTGAGGTATTCTTTTTGAATATTTTGTTTAGCCCTGGGATAAGATATAATTTACCTTTAAACAACAAGACATTTTTTTGATAAGCTAACTACAATATCAAAAGGCCTCTAATTCCAGGTAGTTTCCTCGAGTCTGTTGGAGACTCTGACGTGACAAGCTGTTTGCTACTATTGAGGTTTTTTGTCTGCCCGTGTTGAAATTCACCTATTTTAATTATAGTACAGATGTAAACGATAAGAAACAGATATTCCTTTCTGAAATATATTTTATTCTCGCTAGTATAACTTGTTTTATTTTTATGCTTGATAAAAGACTCCAATAAACATATTTTTAAAATCTGAAAACTATGATTTTTACTACAACTCTTTAAAAAGAAGACTCTTTTTTTCTGTTCAACGCATTTGTCATAGCACAGAAAAAAATATTACAAAACAGTAAAAATCTATTTTTAAAGTAAAATTATTTAAATTAAAATAAAAACATTAAAATTATTTTTGAAAGTAAAGGGTTACCCTTTTTTGCCAATAACTTAATTTTTCCTAATTTACTAAGTAAAAATAATTAAACTCCTAATTAATTTAAAAAAATTTATTATTTGTAGTGAAAATAAATCTATCCTAAGCTAAAATGTAATTAAAAATGTTCTTACGTTTAAGAGTTAAAGTAAGAAACGAGGTTTTTAAGCGGTTTAATTCAATTCAGTATGAAGTTGAGTGTGAAATTCATCAAATCTATACTAGTCTTGATTACGTGTGCTTTTTATCGACATTTTACTACTACCGCATACATTATTTGAATACATTCGGTCAACCATTCATCGACAGAGAAACTGTATTCAAGATTTACGTATCTCCACGTGCAAGTCAATGTACCTAGATAGAATAATAGAGACCATATAAATGAACACTCTTACAGTTTCATGTCTGATAGTATTATATTCACAATGAAGCCGACTTCTTAATCCTATTTAAATAAACTGTCCGACAGCAGAAAAGTTTCTCACCTCGCCCAGGTGAAAGTTTATGCTTGAATTAACATCGACTGTAGACTGTAGGGCGACTATCGTCCTTTTGCACAGCTGCTGCGACTACGGGTCTTGTGTTGAGATAATGCCTTGTAATTAACTACTTTAACAGTATAACGAATTTATAATTTGGATATTCTTGTGAAAATGCCGACACTCCAGATTATGAAATGTCCATCTGTGTCACACATAGGAATAATTTATATATATTTTTTTATTTGCTGGAAGTCTGAAACAGTATAAGCAATTTCATTTGATTTTTTTAATATAAAATTTCGTTATCCTTTCGGTTTTACAAATCGTTGGCCAAGTTAGTTAACCAAAATATTGGCTGAAAATTTCATAATTTAAATGTGGAAAACTATATTTTTGTCAGAAATAATGATTCACTTACAAATTCCTCAACGATTCCTGTAAGTTTAATATTTACATCCAATGTTAACAAAATGTATTTTACGATGCAAAATGAAGAAGCTAATTTCTATCCGCATGACTTCGGTAATCAGTATTGTTCTAGTATACAAATGTAGTTTAATGATTAATGGAACTGTAGTCTAAGTTTTATTCTTCGTTAAATATGATTATTGATAAAAATTATTGACCAGGATTTTAAAATTGCAGCCTTTTGAATAGACGGTATTTCATTTTATCTTCTACATGAGTGTACAATAGTTCATTTATTTGACTTAGCTTAGGGTTTAGCATATATAATGCAAATGTTGAGACCAATGATTTGTGAACAAGCGAAAAAGTTAAAAGAAATTCGCCTTCCAACAAATCCGGCGAATTAGTTTGGTGTCGAGTATTGTATTAATCTCTTGTAGTTATTGAATATTTTCCTATTCAAAATTCCAAATATAAAATCATAAAATTATAAACATTTGTTGAAAAAAAAGAAGAAAAAATAATGCTATGATATTATGAAATCTTTATAAATATTTATTAAACTGTTAATATATTGTCAAATATTTGTTTATTTTTCCTGAAGATTTTTTTCTCTCTCTAATTAATTGATGTCGGTTTGTTTTATTTTAATCATTAAGATGGATTTAGTCTATGTTAAATATTTTAAAATAACAACTTTTAAATATCACTAAAAAACTAAAAATGTCTTTAAGCTATTACCCATAACTGTTTATTAGGACATAATATATTTCCTTAAATACCAATTTTAAAAAAAAGTCATTTTAAATTTTATTTCTTAATTTTCAAATATAATTAAAGACATTCAAAAATAATACAAAATTGTAAATATTATTTAAATCACAAAACACTTTATCGTGTATCTTAACGAGGCTTAAAAAAGATTGCTCGTAAAGAAATATTACTTAAGAAATTTAAGCAAGTAATTCATGGTTTTAAATTTTTTAAACCCTTTACTTACTTTAGAATTGGAATTCTATACAAATGTATTGAAATTTAACTTTTATTTCTTTAAAAATAACAATGAAGAGATAAATCAATTCTAACATGAACTCTACTTTTTTTTCATTTTAAAATGAAATCTATGATATGATTGTCAGTTATAGTCTAGTTACTGTAACTGGCTTACGAATCTTCTCAATAATTAATTGAAGCAGTCAAATCTGACAGTTAGATAACCAGTAACGATATAGTCTTGTTTTTCCCTTCTTTTTATTTAGATTTTTTTTCCAAATTCACGCTACTACGAACATAATTAATGTTCAGAAGATTTTGATGGCTCGAGAGTAAATACTTCAAACAACTCAATCAAAAAACCTCACAGAGTTCAACTTCTGTAAACTATAGTTTTAATTTTGATCCTTTACATCCTCACATTCAGTAGGCCAATATTTTATAAAATATTTGTCATTTCAATGAAGAATAATTTGTATTTTTAGGTTTTGATTTGTTGTACTAATATCTATGCAATCGTTCCTTCATGAGCATTGCGTATGTATTGACAAATGAAGCTAATTATTAAATTAAACCTTTAATAATTATGTGAGAAGAAAAAACAAAAACAGTGTTATAATCCACAATATAAAATAAGTTTCAACAGTTACTGATTATTTAAAAGTGACATAACAATTTGTTACTTGTAAATGACATATAAAGTTTGAAACCGATAGTGGTATTAACTCATTTTTGTGTGGATTGGGCTTATTGTGTGTTTGTATTTTCCTTCTTAGATAATGTTTTACTTTCACACAGTTAAAGTCTCAAACTTTAGTATTACATGAAAGCGCTCTGTAATAATCTGATTCAAGTAATTATTAGCAATAATAGTATTGTTTTGAGCTTCATGTTTTGTGGTATCCAAGTCACTTACATTAAGTGTGAAAAGTTCTAGTAGGTAAATATTATTAAATAAATATTATATTGCTTGACCAGTCCTTCGTATGATTTCGTTTCAGAAATGTATTTACACGCTTTTCGAGACTGCAATCACATCATCAGTCAAATGTTAATTGCTCGCTGGCTTGGGGTCGTTTAGTAAACAAAACATCAAAAACACTTACGAAAAGACACAAACACTTCACAATACATATATAAACATAAGCCAAAACGGGTAGGTGTTTTTGTTTACTCGACGACCTTTAACGAGCCTGCATTTAATCTTTAACTGATAATGGAGATTATAGTTCTTAGAAGCGTCTTAAAGTTTTTTTTAAAACTAAGTCACACGGCGGATTGTCCAAGTAATATAATATTTCTTACCAAATGAACTTTTAACATTATTGATATAGTTTAACCGGACAGTTGTCATTATTTGTAAATATAATATGTAATACTTGACTTTGTAGAGTATGAATCAATCCCCTTTATCCAGTGATAATCCTATAACGTGAAAAAATGTGGATAAAGACAACATAGTCTAGGACCATGTTGGAAACTTAAACTACTAATCTCAAAAGGAACCCAGGGATAAAAGTAGGTTTGAGTAACAGAATAACTAAGAATATATATACGAACGTGATCAGAAAAACCAGAAGTTACAGAACTCCAAAACTCTAGGAATAACAAACATCAAATTGAAACGAGAAATTATGTTGACCAATAATTTAATCGGGGTGAACAATCTTTGGTCCCCGATTTGAAACATGTTCAAAAGAGACCTTCTTATCACTTCTTGTGGAGATTTAATCTAAACTTTTCAGCTTTATTTGGTTTTAAATTTATATTGATTTCACTAACAGTATTTGCCGAAACTTTACAAGAGGCATCAAAATATAAATAAACCAGTTCTATAACATTTTGAAATATAAATAAACAGGTAAAATTATCCAATTTATTTGGGGATAATGCGTTGCCACTTAAATAATTAAGAAATTATAGTTACAAAATTCAAAATCTATATGATAATTTACAATTACGGAGGAGAATATTAAAGATAGCTTAAAAATAACTGTGTTGTGGAAACGTAAGAAAAAAATGTAAAAAATAGAGGTCAAACGTGAAAATGTCTTTTTGAAAATGTACAAATTTATCTGGGAAGAAAGATAGAAATAAGTTATACATTTATTTTAATCAACGTTCAGACAGTTTACGAACTTGTATTTCTAGAATGGTTTGAATATAAAAATTAAGTGTGCAAACGATTGTAAGCAAAAAAATAATATTACGGTTCGGGAACAGTTGACCAAAGAAAATATATATAAAATAGACAATAAATTTTAAGCTATAAATACATAGGTAATAAGTTTGGTTTTAGTGTGAGTAATGTAATTAAATTAATTATTTTTAAAACTTAATATATTGACTTTAACCTTCGGACTGAAAACTAACACAATTTGATATCTTAAATTATTTATAACAATTTGCTAAAACCAAAATGTTCACACATCTTTAATTCTCCAGAGCAGTTATGTGTAGCATACGGTTGAATGCCGACGACCATGTGTGTGAGCTACGGTCTGCTAACAATGCAAGCAATGGACGCCCCCGCACTATAAATTTCCTTTCTGTCAGGCCCACCTAAGAGCTTTACCACCGCCTTCACCATCACAATATATATAACTTTGCTTTTTGAGTTTAATTAGTTTTAGTCTAGTACACGTGGTTACAATCTTATTAAAACATTTATGATAACGAAACCAGTTTTACGGAATGATTTTAAAATAGCTAGACTTATATAATTAACTTTTTTTTAAATAATATCTGTGTTAGCTAAATAATTTTATTTTTGTTTTCATATGTAAAATTGGTTATTTTAAAAATTTGTTTCACGTTTCTAAGATTGAAGAATATATAATATATTTAAGTTTGTCATATTAGTTGTATAAGTATTTTTTTATGGTGAAATCATTTCTGAAAATTTATATATATATATATATATTTATTTATTTATTTAGTTTTAACAAATAGTTATTTTTAATAAATACTTATTTTAACAGAAATCCACTTAAAAAATCTTTCCATTTTTCCTCCTAACATTTATGACTATGTCATTTTAAACGAAAGTTTTCATACCAATATTGGTAAAACTCTGATAAAAAATACCCGCTGGACAAAATGATCCGAAATTGCGAAACTTCTTAAAAAAGTTATTGACAAAAAATTATTTGTTTTAAACAATATATAAAATTTCATCAACATCATCTATTTGGACAGATCTATTTAAATAAAAGTAAAATGTCATAAATTTTTGTATCTGAATGAACTAAGAAGTTGAAGTTGCCCTTTAAGTTAGCTCGTATGTGCTCAATCAAAAGGTTTTTAAAGATGTAACTCTTAAGAGTTTTAAATAGAGGTTAATAACTCGAAATCACTCAGTTATAAATTTCTATAAGGCTGTTATTCGACATTCTACAAGATCTAGTAATAAATACCAATCATTTCGAAAAAAACATTTAATTCTGTAAAAACTAAAATAAAATTTTTATATTTATTTAGGATGTTGGCCATCCCATGTAATGCTGGCCTGGTGATCATCATTAAACGATAATTTTTTATAGAAAATCTGGTTTTCATTCACGCTTATAAACATTATTTTTATCATATTAAATTCGCATTCCAAAAAAATTCAAAGTCGTTCTTTACAAAAATGACTTTTAGGAATTAAACAGAACGATATTGTACTAATTTCAAATAGCTCATTATATTTAAACCAAATTTAAAATACTTGCATGCCACAGCGAAGCACAAGTATCAATCTAGTAACTAGTATATATATATATAAAGGAACGTACCCACAAAGCTTGTTCTTGGGTATCAGGATTACATCTCTTGGGTTGCGCAAGTCAAATCTCTTCACCAGCTATTTATCAAAGACGATAATCTATATCTGTTGTAATCCATGAAATGGCAAATATCAGCTGTAGCAATAAAAATATTGAAATATTCGTTCAATATAAAATTGGGTTTTACTTGAAGCAAAATATATCTTATCTTAGAAAAAAATATAACAAAAATACATATCTGTCATGTGGAGTCATAGCAGACAGACAAAAAATTAAAACTACATTACGTTGCTTTACATTATATTGATGAGTTTTATGGCAGTGTATTATTTCTTAATATTTAGATTCCTGATAAATTTTTACGATTCTTATTCGTCTAATGTTTTAACTAAAACAAACATGGCAATGCAAATATCCCTTAAGGCGCCATCTTGACGAGGAAGAGCTAAACAGTAAGACAATGTGGGTGATTAAAAGGAGAAACTATTAATAAGATTAAAAACATTTATTAAACAAACTTAACCGTTTTTGAATTTGAAATATAAGTACTTCTAAAACACTTTCACAGTCTAAGGAACATAACGTCTCAAATGTAAGCTTATGGAATATTTCGGATAATACTTTTATTCACTTTAGCATAGATAAAAGATCTTAATATTTATGAAATTAATTAAACTGAATGTCATTTAACTATTTAATCAATGTAAAATTTGGTTAGGATTAAAACTAAAATACTTAATTTAATTAACTTTTCGTTTAATTATCTGCAAAGAAACGTGATAATCTAAAGAATTACAAGGTATTTTATATTTCCCATTGATCTGCTTTAAAGTCTCCCAAATAAGCTAATTACAATATACAGTGTTTCGTTTTATTATAAATTATAGAATGCAAGATAGAATAACAAAATTCTTATGAATAACATTGAAATAATATTTTTACATATTTGTACAATTTCCAACTCTTTAAGAAAGAATTCAAATATGGGATGTTCAACTTTGGGATGTCTAAATTGTTTGGTATCACATAAGTCAAATTTTACTGTTATAAGAAAAGATGAAAATTATAATAAAATAAAATAAAATGTTTATTGAACGAACCACTTAATTATATTTTTCGAAAACTTATTACACTTTCCAATACGTACTTTTAAAACTTTGTTTTAATATTGTATTATCATAAGAGACGAAATTTGAATTTAAACCCAGATTTAAGAAGTTCATTTGTATAAATTAAAAACTATTTTAAGCGTTACTAAAATTTATCTGTTTTTCACCAAACTTTATTAAACAAATGCAAAATATGTTTTGTAAATTTCAGTGTAATGTACGACAGTAGATTGTAACTATACACATTAATACGTCATCTGTTCCAAACCAAAACAGAAACAAAACTTTATTTTTTAAATAAAATCTTAATTAGATTAAAAAGATGTTAAATAAGTTTATAAAGTAAAATTTACCAAACTCATGTCATTTTTAACAACTAATTTTACTAAACAATTAAAAAAGGTTTGATTTAAAAAATGTTTAACGGGGTTAATTTTATTTTAATTGACATTTTTTTTTCAGATATGTTGCCTTTAACTAAATATGTTTAAAAGTTTAAAGCCGAATTTCACCTAAATTAAATTTAATTTGATGAATCAGCTGTTATAAATTTGGTTGCTAATCAACGATGTTAAATTGAATCTCAAATCTTTTCTGACATGTTTGGTTACGAATTTTTTTCTAAGTAATAATATTACTTCAAAATTCAGTTTATTTTTACCCGTAGGATTTGAACGGGTAATTTAACACTTGTATACTAATTAATTCTTCATAGAAATAACTTATGTCCGACAAAAACTAACTTTAAAATTAGATAATGATTTTTAGTGGAAGTTCTTTAGAGAAGGTCGACCACATTCATTTATTGGGATCAAATTCAAAAATATTCTTTTTTAACGAACTGTATATAATATCAAGTTCCATTTAAGTGTAAAAAATCATAACTATCGGTCGAATAGTTTTCAAGATACAAAGTTCGTTACATTTCTATTTTGATCCTCTAACCTTTTACATCAGATAAACCTAAAAGTATTTTTGTATTTGTATATTTTTTTAATCATTATGTAATGAGTAGAAGTCAGTAACTTTCAACGTTTCAGTGTTTAGGTAATGATTTGATTGAGATTCCAAGCAATGAAATTTCTGTGACCTTTGACATAACCTCAAATCTCGTTGTGGAGGTAGTCAAGGATTCTGGTAACCCTGGCAACCGGTTTAATAGCTTGTATACATCAAGCTTGACAATTGTTTGTGTAATGTATCATTGTATTCAATATTAAACATACATCCAAGATTTCTTTTTGGTTGAAGATTATTTCCTACATTTTTATGGAACATTACTAATCTAATAACTGAAATTCATGTGTGCATGTACTTTTCAAGTAGTCTACTCTTATTATCTTAAAAATCGTTTACATTTACATTTAAACACATACCCAGAAATCAAATCTATAACTGAATACAACCATTTATTTTAACGTGTACAATTTTCGGTACGATATACATTTTTTCGGTAATGGCAGTCGATTTTTATTTATTTATTTCTAATCCAATACAGTTGAAACGTAATTTTCTTTTATTGAGATTTGGCACATTGGTTGGAGTCATTAATCTTTATTTTTTACCAAAATCGGTTGAGTTTTTATAACAGCTTCTTACCGGTAACTTCCAATGACAAACTGACATTTTCAAGAGATAATGATCAATATGTTTTATTCGTGTTCTTAAGACTGCAATATAGTATGAGCAATATGAGATGAAAAATAGTTCAAATCCATACTACTGAGACAAAAATATTGAGATATAAATAATTTGATAATAATGAGTTCACTCGTATGGGCTGTGGCGCACTGAAGGAATACAAACATACGTCAATAAAGAGACACATAACCTCTTCTTTTGATTCAGGAAACCTAAAAATGAATATTTTAATGAAAAACTCAATAGATTTTTTGACACAAACGATATAACTTTAGTGATATGTATGTAATTTTTTCCTTACAGCTAAATTTATCTACATGTATGTCTTACAGCAGTCTTAGATATCAAGATATTAAAAAATTTAAATAAAACACAACTAACCCTACTACTTTTGTGTCAAGAAATCGTACTAAGCTCAAATCGTTTTTGATACAAATCGGGTTTTTAATGATGAAAAATCTATTTTTGTCATTCTTACTTTTTTTAACATACAAACTTCACTTTCCACATAAATATTAAAAGGATCATGAAATCATAATTATGTTTATTAGTCTTATTTGTTAATTTTGGATCTCAATAAATTCCCAAATTAAATTCAGGATAGTTGAAATTGATATTTTTAAAATCGTGCAAAAAAATCATTAAAATAGTTGTGAAATAGATATTTTTTTGACGCAAAAACATTAATTTATGAATTAATATTTAGATGTATTAAGCAACTATATTAGTGTGTATACTAATGTATATAACACTACTAAATATGAAAAGACTAATACTGTGTGTGAACATAAAATTTACAACCTAAAAAGATTACATTATTTTTGGAATTGAATTCATGTGTTCAGAATATAGTGTTGCGTTGTACATAAAAACTATAATTTTAAAAAGAAATAATAGTTTAATCCAAATATACACGTGTAATAGAAATATTTGATATCAAAATAACTTTTATACCAACTAATACAAAATACAAAATTTAATAATACAAGATATATGGTTTTGGTGTTGTATAAAGGTTGTAGACAGTATTGTAAGTTAAAGATTTGTTACATAACAAATGATTAATTAAATTATTTTAAAATTTGAAGCTTTTACTATCTCAAAGTCAAAAATATAGTAAATATTCTTTATCGTGTTATAAATAAAGAAAAACATTGTCACTTTTAGTTTGAGGTTCATGATGGTAAAGAGCATTTTCATTTCCCTGAAAGTTTCTTAATTTTTTTTAATTAATAGGAAAGCTAAACAAAAATAATTGTAAACTTTTGATTTTTCATATTAAACAATAACGTGTTCTAATTATGAAATGTACGCCAGTGGAAGACAGGTCATAACATACGGATTTAATATAAACTTTTTAAAAATGAAAAGAGAAAAAGAAATTTGTTTTGAAATTTTACTTTATTTTCAATTAAAACATGTTCGATTAGAAAGAAGAATAACCGTTGTATTGGACGTTGGCCAGGTTCCTTGGCAGCCATCTTGTGCACTTTATTTTAAAGGTGTTTGCTGTATTAGACAGGTGAATTGACAGACACAACGCTTATGAATACGTTTAGGAAATTATGTGTTTATATTGAGTTACATACACAAATGATTTATGTTACCGGTCAAATAAAGTGTGTAAAGTAAAGACAAGATGTTAGAGATATAAATTTAAATTTGCAAAAATATGAATTACTCTAATAATTTATGTATAACTAAATATTTCCTGTATAACATTATGACTAGTAGCAGCCGAATTATTAAATAATTATAATTTTAATACGCAATTACAAAATGCAAATTTAGTGACTGGATTATCCTAAAGTATGACTTAAATTAGTCGACCAAACTTCAGGAACTGATTGGATAAGGAAAAAAATACAAAAAATGCCAAATGACATAATAGTCCTAACGTGCTTAGTTTTCCGTCTATCCGCTATTTTGTTCCTTAAAAAAAAGTTATAAATTTGGGATAGATGGGATATTTAGCTCAGATTTGGAATACAAATTTTTTTTATGTAATATTTTAAAAGTATACCAAAAACAAACAACTTTTTTTCCTATATTTTCAAAATGGCTGCTGTTAAAATATTTACAAGAGATAAAAAGTTTTCCTTTTTAATAACAAACTAAATTTTTTTATTACTATTTCATGAAGAATGATCGAGTTTTCGACAAAAAACTGAAAACTTTATCTTTGGTAATTGTTTAAAACACCTAAGAAAACCAAAACCGAAAAATTCTGATAATTTTTAATAACAATATTACAAAATCCATGTATCTAATTTCAATTATACATAAATTTAGTCTTAGTAAAGAGAGCAAAGAAATATCTTACCAAACAGTTACTCTTATTAACTACATTTTTTGTAATATTAGAGTTCTGCTTTTAGGTCTATAATGAAAGAAAAACAATATAAATAAAATTTAAAAAGATTTCATAACAAAACTTTTATAAAGTTAACGGTCTACAAAATAGAAGTTAAAAATGTTTAACGGTAGACATTTTGAAAATAGTTCAAGCAAATTGTAATTTTATTTTACTTTCGTTTTTTACACATTGCATTCGTCGATAAATATTCAAATTCTACCAAAATAGGATCGATTTCGCTTTAAATTGATGGAATTGTTATTATTTTGAGATTAACAACTACATCAATTAATTGTTTATGGAACTTTTTAGCCGATTACACCCGAACAGCTGTTTGTAGGAGATATTTTTTCGAACACAACGGTAAAGTCGATTTTGAGAAAATAGAGATTGTGTGTTTTGTGTCGTTAAAACCTTTAAACGAGGATAAAATATAGTTACATGTTTTCAACAAAATAAACCTTTAAAATATTACATGACTACAAACGATCGATGTCAGACCATTCTTTAGACTAAAGAAACTCCATAATAGATATTTGTGTGGAAAACCTATCATGGTTTTTTTAACCGATCACACAAGTATCTTATACTACTTAGATTAGAGAAGTAAAGCATCGAACAGAAAATATCCTTCACGAGTTTTATTTTATATGATCAACATAGCAAAATCAACATTAATTTACGCAATATTCAATCTTTTCCCTCTCATTTACGACACGTTCCACCATTTTGGATTTTATCCTTACAATTTACGTTACTTTAATTCTAAGAAATACCGATACTGAGAAATCCAAGTTTAAACAGGTCAGCTTTTATCGCAGAGATAAGATTTGTTCTGACGTCATGGAGGAAGGGACTTTAGTTTTCTCCAGCATGTTGCGAAATTTATGTTCAATTTTACTGTAATCTTACTTTATATTTATTTAGGAAAGGAATTAAGGGAGGAAAATTTGTAACATGTCTTTCATGGTACATGTATTTAGTATTTCTGTCTTTTGTTTTATTCAGTTAATCGTTATTTTTTAAATGCTAATAATTTAAACTGTTATTATTAATATTATAATGATATTTATTTTCTTTGCAAGTTAATATTTATTACAATCTGTATTCAAATATTTTATTTACAGTTATTTTCTTACATATAGAAAATTAATTTTATTCCCTTTCGTTTTAAGTAATATTAATATAATTTTGTATCTTAATTTTATCTGTACTGAATTTAATTTTTATGGAGTTAAGATACGACTTATTGTCCTCCCTCCCCCTCCCGTCTGTCTTTCTCTGTGGCCTTAAAAACGAATTAAACATATTCATTAGTAGTTAATATTTAATAAAAAATCTAAATAACTCCAGGAAGTGATTTGAAGTGTTGTGTTATTTCACTGAATCATAGTCAATCTCCATCCCTCGACTGATTTATTTTAAAGTCAAAGTTCAATTCGAACTTGTTAACTGATTGAATTTTCCTGGTTAATGTTACTATAGCCTATTGGTCGTTAACAATGGCAGATGCAGCTAAATATTGTACTTTATACAAGGAAAATCTGAAACAAAATCAAAGTAGGCGTTAACGTAAATGATAATTTCGAAAGATATTCTAATCATAAGGAAAAATGTTTTGTATAAAATGTATAAAAAAACAACAACAAAAAATGTATAGTCAAAGAATTATTATGCATACATTTTTAGTTTTTTTACAAAACTAATCTGCTTAAGATATTTTAGAATAAGTGATAATTGAAATATATTATACAGTATAGTGTTTACGTGCAATGATTTACTTTTTTATTTCAGAAGTAATTTCGTAAATAATTTTTTTCTAATTTACTTATTCTCAGTAATATTAGCAAATACGGTTTAGTACATTGGTGTAGGTAATAAATAATTACATTCCAGGGCAACTTGTCTTTTATCGATTAAGTCTAGGCTATTTAGAGTTATTGGATCACCTAAAGCAGCATAAATGGGTTATTTTCACCTTTTGACAAACTTTTTATTTATTTAAATTTTTGTCTGACTGTGTAAGAAAGTTTATGTTTGAAAGCTGTTTACTTTTAATGTCTTCCAAAGATGTGAATGGAAGGTATCGACTAGGGTGATATATTTACAGGATGCATAGTTAATTTTTCTCACACTATAATAAACACACATCGAATACACTTTAAATATAAATTGTGTTTATTATAGTGTGAGAAAAATTATCTATGCATCCTGTAAATATATCACCCTAGTCGATACCTTCCATTCACATCTTTGGAAGACATTAAAAGTAAACCGCTTTGAAACATAAACTTTCTTATACATTCAGACAAAAATGTAAATAAATAAATAGTTTGTCAAAAGGTGAAAATGGCCCATTTAAGCTGCTTTAGGTGATCCAATAACTCTACATAGACTCAATCGATAAAGGACAAATTGCCCTGAAATGTAATTATTTATTACCTACTGTACACCAATGTACTGAACCGTATTTGCTAATATTACTGAGAATAAGTAAATTAGAAAAAAAATATTTACGAAATTACTTCTTCCTCACTTCTATAAACAGATAATATAACCAATAATACACTCCATAATAAAAATAAAATTAATAATTGTTTTCTTATTATATTAAACATATAATTATAATATTTGTTATATATATTACCAAAAAGAGTGTAAAAAGTTGATAGTACAAATCATAGGACTTATCCAGCATCGTATTACAATGTAATACTAGCAAATCTCCTAAATATAATACACAAAAGTTGATTTCTTGGGCCTTGTAGGAAATGTTAAACTATATTAGTAGATCAAGGGGTAATTTATTCAGTAGAGTAAGTTTGTTTAAAACAGTTGTTACCAAGGTTTTCTGAACCTCGTAATTGTATATATCACTATATCCTTGACGTCGAGGAAGCCCTAAAGGATACAGTAGATGTATACATATATTAACAAGTTTCCAATATCTTCGCTCGTGGCAGTATCTCGCTGTACTCGTGTTGGAAACTAATTATATATGGAAATTCTGAATATCAAATTTTCTTGGGAGGTCATCGTTCGAAATTACAATTTTGACAATAACCTACTATTTGTTATCGTTCCATTTCACTTGGATCATTGAAATCTGAAAATATTTATCTAATTTAGTGTGTTATAAGTGTCATACACGAGATATGAACAAAATATTGTTAAAATTGCTTCCATTTTAGCATTTTTAATCATATTTTGATGAATATCAATTGGGTTCAATATATGAGTAAACTATAGTCCCCTATATCAATTTGTGGTTACTATCGTGTCGTACATACGACACCTCGGAAGGGCGACATGTCCAAAGTCACTTTTTGGTTTCTTGAGACCTAGAAACTTTAACATCAATCAAAAGACTGAGGTTGTATCTTTTGAGACTACCAAACGTACCCTATGTACTTCTGGGTGAGTAAAAAATACCTTTAAATTATATCGAAATCGTATCTTAAAGTAAATAGGTTAAATTATCAAAATTGAATTAAATTTTATCAATATTATGTAACTTATCCATGATATTTTAATAGACTACTTCAATTTAGAAAAACTACTGTTTTCCGGTAACAAATAATTTGCATCTTTAAGAGCGAGGTTGCTACACTTGGTCTTCAATAACGGTGGTTCTGACATTACATGAGTCTCGCCGATGATTCATTCCGCATTGTGTAAAAAAAAGAACATTTCTTATAATAGTGGAGGCAAAGCAAAGTGTTTGTATGAAATCAATAACAAGTAAGCCTAGGTTGCGGTACCGGTTGGTACGGATTGTGGGTGTCGTGCTGGATTTGCATATGTATTGTACAATAACAATTACCTCCTCCTATAGGGTGAGTCCACTTATCCAGATTATTAATATTTTTATATCCCCTTATTTGTGGACGAAGAAAATTAGTCATAAATTACAAATTATTGGATCAATAAGTTAGATATAAGATGATATTTGTGTGTACGCTATATGCTGTATTTTTATTTATGATATAGTTTAAAATTTACGAATTTTATTAGAAATGATGGCATTTACTTTTCGTACATGTTAAAAAGAAACGTAATGAACTGAATCTCAAACTAAGGAAAATGCATTGGCTTCTTGGGCGGCATTCAGAACTGTCAGTGCACAATAAACTATTACTTTATAAACAAGTCCTAAAACCTATCTGGACATATTGTGTGCAACTATGGGGCTGTGCAAAAAGAAGCAACATCAAAATTATTCAAACATATCAAAATAAAGTACTGAGGGGTATTGTTAATGCCCCATGGTACATACGCAATGATGATCTCCATAAGGATTTACAAATTGCTACAGTTTATGAAGAGGTTCGGCGATTTGCTAGGAAGCATGAAGAAAGGCTACATAAGCACCATAACATCGAGATGCTACAAGTTCTCGACAATTCAGTTCAAGTTCGGCGGTTGGACAGGATAAAACTGTTTGATTTGGCCTAAGACAAGACTAATAATGTGAATAACACAAGAACAAGTGATTTTGTGTATTGGAGTGCGTCGTAGGATGTGCAGCCAACAAACGCTTTCATTTTATAGAAATATTGATAGATGGACTAAGCTCAGTTTCAATTGTTAAAAGGGGGGGGGAATACTTTTCAATAAACTCATTCTTTAGTTTTGAGCTTTGGTAGAATATCGAATGCTGAATTGTGTGACATTTAAAAATAAACTCTACTTCCTTCTTTTCTTGCCAAAAGTATTGTTTTTCTAGTTTCTTCATTCCGTCTCCATGACCTATGAATATTTTATATTGCTGTTCTATATTTTAGGATATTCACATTTTTTCTTAAAGCTCCGTTTATACTTGTAGAAGAACTTATATAAAAGTTACACCCGAGATATTTTATTCTGAAACAAATAAATTTCGTTAATGATATTGGATGCACGATCTTGTGGGGATCTAAAATACTTCATATTTCAGCTATTTTCGGAACAAGATGGGAAGGGAGAGAGAGAGAGAGAGAGAGAGAGAGAGGGGGGGGGGGAGATATGATGCGATGTTTTAAAAATGCGTTGTTTCTCTGAAAGTTAAAATGTGATTCTGAATAGGTTTTTGTAATTTATAACGATTTAATAAACTACGTATAGTAACTGAATAGTTTATTAATAAAAATCAACCAACATCAGAATTTTGTTTATAATAATAAAATTAAGTTTATAATGTATACGAAAATTGAGAAAAATACGAAAAAGCCAAAATACAAATTCGTCGTAACTCGCCAAGTGGTTTGTCAAGGAGTTGCCTAATTATGACGGTGGGTCCTACATGTTTAAACACATTACGCAAGAACTCGGTTTTTGCAACGTCTATTTATATATTTTATATATCCACGTCTCAAAAAATATATAATATACTAGTTACAACATTATTTTGGTGAAATGACATACCATGTTATGGTTAAAAATAAAGTACTAAAAATTTCATTTTGCTCGTTGAGATGCAGATATTTTCCGAGGTAACGATTTCTTTTAGACTTAGAAACACGTCTGTGAAGGACAACGCTAGATTCGAACACTCCATTCAAGGAGCACATATTAGGGCCTCATTCTATTAAAAGGTCTTAAAACTTGAAGATGGTGTTGGATTCAGAAACTGTTCAAGATGAGAATAATTTATTACAATATTTAGTTACAAATGGTAGGACTGAAGATATTTTTGAAAAACACTCAAAAGGGTTTGATATCACCCACAATGTGAATAACAACATTATATGAATATAATTTTTGATTATTTACAAAGAAAATACTCCTACGTTCTCAAGATTAAAAAAAAAAAGCGAAAACAACTAATCCTGTCAAAACCAACCCACCTTACAAGTCACAATTTTCTTCCTTTTACACGAAGCATTCTTCGAAACTGGATTTCGAACGCCGCCATTAACTGTTTGTCAATCTCATTATGAACGATAAAATGTGTAACGGCCAAAAGATTTCGACGAAAATGGAACTCCTACAGATTAATTTAATAGTATTGTAACATAGCTACACACTTATAATAATAGAAACTCAGCATTTGATTAAGACAGATGATGTTTACGACACAATTCACAGCGAAAGACTGATATCGAGAGCAAATCCAACTCGGTTGTTCCACACTGTATTGACAATCACATCCACGCATACAAATATTGTATCTTTTTATCCATTTGTAATACAAAACCAGAAACACTGTTTATTTCTCTCATAACACTAAAATTTTATTGTAAGTTTCTTTCTATTAGTTTAAAACTGCTTATAAACCATTTTTAAATATTTTTGTAAAATATGTATGAAATAAAAGAAACATGCTTGCAAACTATTTTTATAATGTTTCCAGAAATGAGTTCCAAGTGGACAAGGCTTGACGACAAACTTCTAACCAAATCTTCTGAATCGAAATTTTCAAAGTTGATAATACTGATGTAACTCAAAACTTTAAATTGTGTTTCTAGAGCTACCTTTGAGCTTAATTTATTCACAACACTAGTAATTTTTGGTAGGTACAACACAATTTTGATTTAGGACAATTATTTTAGGAACTTAGAACAAAATTTTAAAACATTTATTCAAAATTTAATCGGACGTTTTGGACTGCACAAAGGACAAACCTACATTTTGTAAAAATACTTTTCAAGGCACATGGAGGCACATCAATAAACGATTATGTTCTAAAAACTTTATAGCAATTTCCAATTTATATGCAATAAACCTTCTTTATAATAATGTATATACGTGGAAGTAAAAGATGTTGTCCTCCAAATAAAAGCTTAAGAAGTACCTCCTTCTGATATTAAGTTAATAAGTTTAATAATTCAACAATTTTATATACATTTCACTTTTCAAATATAATGTATATTAACAATAATTTCTATTGTGATAAGTTATTCATTTTTTATTAAGCAAGGTAAAATTTCCCTGTCACATTCCGTCTTTAGCTAAAGTCTTTACAAAATAACGTTTCTGTATGACGGAATAACAGGATAGAGAATCTATTTTTGTGGTTTCATTTCATGTACGTTTTTGGTTAAATTCGGTGGGCAGAATTAATCTGATAATCTGATTTTGTTTAAATATCCCATCTACGTATAAAAGCCTTCTAAATATACGAACGTTGCAATATAGTGTTCTCAGGTTTGTGAGTCTGTTACAGTAAGCCATGTTTAGTCTTATAAAATTGATAAGCCATAGACGAAAAGAAGTACAAAGGTAATAGAACAATAGACAATCTATCTGTGATAGATTAATAAGTTGAAATTTAATAAAGTAATTTAACTCCAAGACACCTGCTATGTCGCTTTCTACCTGTCTTTAATAATTGAGCGTATCACTCACACATTGTGACGCCCTATTGTCGATCATATCCTTCGATTGTATTAGCGTTTTCGATTGTCAATAGACTGCAGCTTATCTTACAACTTGATTTGCTTTAATGCGTCAGTAATTTCAATCTAAATTAGTCACAATCTAAGTAAATGCTTGGCTAAATGCCAGTATAATCTGGGTTCGTAATTACATTTAATTTTTACGTTCCGCCAACTGTTCTCACGTATTTCCTTGATAACTCCCCGTCTATTTATTAGAATGATCTCTTTTGATTTCAAATTGTTTTCTAATCGCAATGTTAATTGAAGTCGGTCGAAGTACCTGTTTGCGTTGGAATTTACGAGCGTTACGCTCGTCTACGGTTTAAAATGAAACTATAATGGAAATGTAATGAGCTCCGATGTAATTGTAACGCATAACTCAGAAAAACAATTACACGCCTAGTAAAGTGGAATAGATGGAATTGCATATTGAGTTCTGACTTACGAATAGTCTCTCGTAGCTACGAAGTAATAAAAATAGATAACGTATTGTAAAATAATTGCGATCCGTAACTTTCTGATGCCATGCAAGTTTCAAGTTTTTATTTTTTGACGTAATACACACAATTTCTCGCTAGGAAAGAGCTCTAAGATATTATTCATAGCCATATTTCAATTACTATAGTAGGCTATATTAATATAACAATTTAAATTTTGAATGTTAGGGTTTCAGAAATATAACTATTTGGTGATAAAATTTTGACTTTAGATTATAGTTGCACATTCTTTCCTTACTGTTTACAGCTTTAAATTTACAAATGTTTCACTGCAATCAGCAACAACACTCAAGGAAACCCCAACTTCCAAATATAATAAAATTCAGTTTTCCACAATATATACTTCATCCGTACAGATAAATACAAGACGACATGACTTCAGTTGTTACATGAAGTATTTGTCATCTGCATGAAGCATTGGCCTTGCCACTCATATTTCGGTGTTATGAGGGTTTGTGTGCATGTAACAACTGAAGATGACGAGTAAGTCATTAAAACGTGTTCTTTTCTTTCTTTTTTTTTAAATTGTGTATTCTTTCATTTGGGTACACATGTTTATTCAATTTAGGAAACTGTTTGATTCAGAAAGATGCGATGCTGAAGTGAAATAATGAAAAAGTGACAGCAATACCACTGTGCAGAATGTACTAATTGTAAAACTTACACTGCTATATTATCTGAGTACAGGTGGAGTTGTTTATTAAAAATCGCCGTCCTAATGTTTAATTTTTCCATCTACGTGGTATGAAGAATGTTGTGTTGGGTCAAAAAATATATGACTGGTTTTCGCGTGTATATAGGATGAAAAGGTCCTCTGTACAAATGGTTTGGGAGTGATACCTATCTTCTGTCCAGTTCTTGCAATGAAACGATTTTTAACACATTCTGTACGTGGATATACTTTGGACATATTTTGACATTTCCCCTATTTAAAAATCAAAAATTAGTGGAAACTCTTATAAAATAGTTTGATTCTCAAAACAAAATTGAATGATTTCGATCATTTGATAGAATGTGAGTGGATTAAAGGACTAAAATAAAACATGTTAGTTGCCAACTACCTGAAAATACCGATACGGGAGGTATAGTAAAAACAACACAAACAACGATTTACTAGAAGAGACTTAATTTCTCAAAATCAGATCCACCATTATTGGTAAAATTTATGTGAAATATGAAGATTAATGTCACAGACCGGTGTGCTAAATCACAAGTAAAATAACATAAAGATTCTGGAAGAGTTAGCAAGAAATTAAATGTAACATTTACTGCGCCATTAACTCGATTTTCGAATTCAAATAGCGTTTTTGCTTATAAAGTGTTTTATAGTACAGGTAAAACAAACTTAAAAGCTTTATTGAAATGATAATTATCTTTTAAAATTTGTTTTAATTTCTCAGTTGATTAGAGGAGATTCTTCTATTTTAATTTAGCTCTCATAAGACATACATGGTTAAAAAGGTATGAATAAAAATTATCCTTTTTTCACTTAAAGTAGAACAGAAACATTTTCGGAGAGTTTGGGATTAATATTATTTTTGGTTTTGTGAATGGGTGTTTTAAGAAAGTATGTGCAATGTTTTTGGACAGTTATTTATATGATTTTATACCCTAATGAATTTAGAACCGTACCTGATTTAAGTATCATAAATATTGCTGTAAATATCATTCCTTAATGTATGTGTTCGCAATTTACAGCAAGTTCCACCAAATCACGATGGCTTTTAGCGTTCACACGATTGTGAATATCCAAAGTGATTTTTAGGTTGAGATTGAGATACAATGGTTGTGATCACACGTCGCATCGTCAATATTAACTTTTTTTACAAGATCAATTACCTATCATATCAACTTCAAGATACATTTCAAACAAATGTGTAAACATCATTTTTATTGATTATTCGAAAATACGTAGCACTGTATTTAGTTTTTATAAACATTGTTCAGTTTTCAAGTTTAAATATTAGTTTTGTATTAAATTCATTAAAAAAAAATTAAGCCCCAATTCTGGTTTCTTCATCCATAAAAGCTAAGAAATCTCATGTTGTTATGTTGTAAAAGTCAATTTTACAGCTATATTTTGACGTTACAGCTACTTTTGAAACCTTACTTCCAAGAAATGTCATCTTGCACACTAGCTCCAACACTGCATTCTGAAGGCTTAACAGCAGGTACCTTGAATACAATACAACCTAAAGGTTTTGTTTCGTTCAATACAGCCTAAAGGTTTTGTTTCGTACAAACACGTGTTACCAATTACTTTGTCTGTCTTTCTTAAACCGAAATGTTTAGAAGTTAACGACACTAAGGGTGTTTTACTTGTCCCCAAGAAACAATTGAGCCTTTGTGTTTCAATTCTTGGGAAAATAACTCTTTCTTTTTTTCTTTTCTTTCAGCTATGGAAAAGTTTAAATAGACTCAACATGTCCATATAGTAATAATTTTGTTTCCCTTAGTCTACGAAAGAATTTTTATCAACCAGAAATGCCAAAATAAGTTGTTTTTAAAAAAACAAAATACCCCTCTTTTATCAGAATTTGCCTTATAAGGAAATTCAGACCCATAGTTCTGGAATACTCTAATAGCGTCAGCGTCGAAAGAACAAAGTCTGGTCAAGAGAGACCTGAAAGAGTGAAATCTAACCCAAGATTACATGAAAATTGTTTACATCTAGTTAGGATTCCTCGAGATTTCCCATGAAAGGGAGGAATCTAACCTAAGGTACCTCGGGATTACCAAGTGAGCTCTTGGGGTAGCCTATACCAGAACAAGAGCTCCACATAACATCTGCTAGTCGTATATTAATTACTTTCTCCGTTGTATCTGGTTGGAAATAATGCCATTAAAATAACTTTCCAATTCGAATTGTTATATTCAACTACTTAAACAAATCTAAGAAAATTCGTAGAAATGTATCTGTATCTGTGTGGGAATACTTCTATAGAAGCGGGGGAAATAAGGTCTTGCAGCAGCCATTACAGTAAATCTGCAACCATAAATGTGAAATATAGATATGTTTGTCACAAAAAATCCCCGCCCAATTAAAAAATATGAACGAGTGAACACAAACTAGTTTTTCGACAACTTTACAAATAAAAAACGGCAATTCTATTCCTAAATTCCAAATTGGTATGTTTGGGGGGGGGGCAATATAAATTTTTTAAATGGTAACCCCTATTGAGTGACACATCAATTTAAAGAGAACAAGTAGAAAGAAACTGTGCAAAGTGTAGAGTACGTTGCTTTGTTAACTCTATCTAATGTGGGAGTGATCTAAAATTTGAAATAGAGGCTTGTACTTGAAGAAATTACATTGTAAAAGAGACAACAAAATTGGAGTACAATTCTAGTTTTCAGCAGTTTCTCAAAAGCACATTTTTTGTGTTCACTCCTTCGAAATTTAGAGGAGAAAGCCGATACTTTTGTGACAACGTGTACATATTTAATAAGTGTAAATCTCTTTTCACATTCTAGCTGTCACAAATTTTGTTTGCTTTTGCTCAGACAGTTTTTTTTTGCATTATTTTGGACAAGTTAAGAAATACGTAAAATCGTTGAAACAATTTCAAAATGGCGGTTCTTTAAAATAGTTTATAAGCTACTAAATGATCTAAGCTCCAAATTTATACGTTAACTAAAAACGTAACTTGTATCTTAAAATGAAATTTCGCTATTTGAACTCCCGTATTTTAAACCTAAGTAGTTAATATGTACAATCTATAAAACAAATTAATTATTGTTATTAATTTTTTATTGTTTTTTTTATTTGATACATTATTACAACTGAGTAAGTAACCCATCTAGTAATTCATACATCACTTTGAATAGGAATACCCAATGGTTATCACCCTAATTGTCCATCAAATCAGAAGGCTTAGTTCTCTGCAGTCTTCTAGCTGCCGTAGGTGTTGACATCAGTCCCCGAATCTCGGAGTATTCATGATGTGAGATGCGGTGTCTATGCTTCACTAATTGTTTTTTTTTTATTTCTACACTGACCAAGTCCATTTTCAGATCCTTATGCAGTTTGTCATTTCTCACATACCAAGGTGTATCGACAATGGCTCGAAGTACCTTAATTTGGAAAACTTGTATTGTTTTAATATTTGCATTATTGGTACAGCCTCACAACTGTATCTCAAAGCTCCACACCGGCTTCAATATCTGTTTATACGTGGGACATTTTTTAAGTAAGAACCGTTTTTAAGTGGAGTAACAGCAATTTTATTTATGAACATAAATTGTATCAACAACTTAAGTATGATCATATTTTTACTTTTCTACATAGCCACCAAGAATATCTAAGCATTTGTTAAGTCGTGGCACTAGCTTTTAGATACCCTCATCATAGAACTCTGCTGCCTGAGCATTTAACCAGTTAGTAACAGTTTCTTTCAAGACGTCGTATTTTCAAATCGCTTTCTCCACCAAGATATTCTTTGAGTTTAGGAAACACATGGAAGTCTGATGGTGCCAGGTCAGGGCTGTAGGGGGGATGGTCCAGTAATTTCCATCGAAAGTTGGTCAGTTGCGTCTTGGTCATTGCTGCAGCGTGAGGCCCAGCGTTTCGTGAAGAAGCATGACGCCGCTAGACAGAAGTCCCCGCCGCGCCGGCAGTTTTGAATAGCTCGTCTAAGCTTGGTTAGTGTTTCGCAATATCTCTCAGCATTTATGGTCATTCCACTTGGCAGAAAGTCAATTAGAAGAACGCCTTTCCGATCCCAAAAGACCGAGGCCATGATTTTCCGTGTTGAAGGTTCTTATTTGAATTTTCGTGGTTTCGTCGGTGAATTTGAGTGATGCCATTCACTAGATTGACGTTTAGTCTCTGGAGTGTAATATGCTACCCACGTTTCATCACCGCTAACAATATGATTCAAGAACTCATCACGACTGTTATCGTAGCGCTCCAAAAATGACAAAGAATGTGCCAAACGCATCTTTTTGTGTTCTTCTTTCAACATTTTTGGCACCCATCTCGCACATTTTTTTTGTAATGCAGTTTGTCAGAAACAATGTAATAAACCACCGATCTTGAAACTTGTGGAAATTTCTCATGAAGCTTGTCAATCGTAAAGCGCCGGTTTTAGCGAATTTCCTCATCAACTTTTTTTGTCAAGTCTTCATTAATGACAGTAGGTCACCCATATCGTTCTTCATCATGAACATTTGTTCTTCCTTCGTTAAAAAGCCTACACCATTTACGCACATTACTGTCTTTCATTACACCTTCACCATAAACTTCAACAAGCTGCCGGTGTATTTCGGCAGGACGGACTTGTTTTGCGTTTAAGAACCGAATAACCGAGCGCACTTCACAATCGGCGGGTTTATTGATTAACATGGCGACAAACAAAGCAGTGTTACGTTAGAACCAACAGTGGCAGAGACATGAAATCAACTGACTGCATAGTTGGGGACTGGGCAAGAGTAGCTAACCTTAAGCGGGCGTCACGTGACAGCCTGCGCGGTTGCTATGCGCAAACGGTTCTTACTTAAAAAATGACCTCTCGTATATTAGCAATTTATTATGGATTGACAATTTGGATTGCCTCCCAATCAACCAATACATTTTTTTGTACTTGAGGTTTAGTTCTTGTTTTTTTTTCTTTTTGACATGTTCCTTCCATTTCAATTTTGCATCCAATGTCATTCCCAAACAATTAGCATAAGGAATTGGCACAGATTTTATTGTAATTGGGGTTAGATGTTTGACTTTAAGGTTTGTAAAATTTACATTTACTGATTTCTTTTCATTTAAACTAATGAGTCATTTTCTGGTCCACTTATACACCTCATCAGTAGCCCACTGAAGTTTCAACACAACTTCTTCAGGTTTCTTACCTGACACCAAGGTTACTTTGTCATCTGCAAAAGTACCAGTGGTTGTATCTTCCGCAGTAGGAAGATCCTTTCTGAACAGCAAATACAGTACCGGTCCCAGGACGCTCCTCTGTGGCACTCCTGCTGCTATTGTTTTCAGTGCAGAGTATTCTCCTTCATACTTTACTCTAAAATGTCTATCAGTTATATAAGACTTCAGAATTTCATAGTATTGCGTTGATAGGTCTCTTTGCATTTTTCAAAGTAGTCCCTCATGCCATACTTTATCAAAGGTTTTTCCTACATCCGAGAAAATACCTGCACAAACCTCTTTTATCTCATATGTATCTTCTATAATATTTGTGATCCTATGAACTTGGTCTAAAGTAGAATGTCCACGTCGAAACCCAAACTGATGTTCAGGAATACGTTTTCTGTTTTCAATGATGGGACTAAGTCGCTTCAACAATAGTTTCTCAAACAGTTTTGAGAAAGTATTGTTATTAAATGTAAACACACAATTTAACGGTTCAAAACATTGCACAAACTTTCTTACTCACTCATCCCCAACACCAAATAAAACTATTCATCGCCAAAAATGTCAGTTCTATCATTGTCAGACAAAAAGTTAAATGAACCATAGAAGCTGTCTGAACATATTTCTATATGGCTTCGTTAATGCCATATCTATAGCGTAAATCGTATTTAATGACAGAGGTCAAAATAACTGAGGTTCGTTTTTGTTTTTACCATTATTCTTGAACCGTAATATTTTCTAATATTGTACACGTTTTTACATTATTAATCTTCACGTGACTCTAATATTTGAACGAAATCGGTAGTCACGAACGATCATTTTAGAGAGATTAAAATAAGTTTTAATCAGTTTTAGAGAGAGTTACAATAAGTTTTGTTTGGAACTTTATTTGTTTGTTAAAACTGCTTTACAAAAAGTTGAATTTTCTATTTTTTTCTTCCACATATCAAAAAAAAATCATATGATAAAAATCGGTCCACGCATTTTAGTTTTACACATACGAGATGATCTCAAAACGGAACGACATTGCTTCTGTTCACCTATCACATAACTCTATACTACATATATGTGAGAGTGTAAAAATCTCTGTAGCAAATTAGAACAAATTGGTAATTCCAGAATGCCAAAACACATATAGATACAATATTTCAAAACCTCTCTAAACACATTGTATGTGTAAAAATTAAATGACGAGATAGGTTAAATAGTTTTTTAAGTACATTTCTTCTACCGACCCCAACACCCATTTACGAAACTAACAAATAAACAACGCAAAATAAAATTTCCACCAGGAAATTTTGGTATTCACGGCCACAAGGCACCTCCGATACGTTTGAAAAGGCTTAAAATTTTGAAGATTTGCAAGGCTAATATCCATTTCAGGGATCCTTGACTGCGTTTTAAAGTCAATTTAATACATGTTTGTTCGTCAGTAATGCGCCTAGCGTTTGTAGTGTGTCAATAAACGCAAGTTTTTGTTTCAGCCTGTACTAAATACTAAACGCATGATTGAATTTTGATGAAATTTTGTGTTTCGACTTATTTCATAGCATTAAGGAAAAGGACATTAAAAGTGATATTCAGAAACTTATTAATAGAATTTAAGCTTAAAACAATTCTTCAGATTTAGTCAAAAATAATCTATCTGATTCAGAATTTTACAGGAATCAGAACATGTTTTGAAAAAATGAGAAACTGGAGGCCCTGATAATAAGAATAGATAGAAATTGAAATTGTGCGTAATTAGTAGGACAGTTGGTTTAGATTTTGAATGATCAAAATAAATATTTTTCTGGTTCTTTATTTAAATTCCGGCATACAAAATCTGTTGACCTCTTTACTACTAAGAACATTGCATTCATAATTTACACAAGAAGAATATTTGTAAAGAGATGAAAAGTCTTTTTTCAATGAATTTAGCCCAAAACAGATATAACGATTAAAATCTGAAAATAATTTTTTTGTTTTAAACATCTGATTATTTTATCTATAACAAACTACATGTGATAAATGTGTTAAAACGAAAATATAATATGACATTGAAAAGTAAATTTGAATAAAGCTAAAAGTCGCTATTTCAAAATAAAAATTTTAGTATCCAATAATTATGTAATAACTTTTAAGATTTTTTTGCATAAAAAAAATATCGCTGTGGACAGGATTCGAACCTGCGCGGGCATAGCCCATTGGATTTCGAGTCCAACTCCTTAACCACTCGGACACCGCAGCTAATAGTAAGAAGTATTACCTACTATTGTTCACGCACAATATAATTATCATTTATATTTATGAATTCAAAGTAAGATCGAGTAGCTTCAACATTTCATATTTTAGTAATATTATATTTCATGTTGTTACATTACTCGGCTGACTACATTCCCGCATGTGTCAAGCGTCAAATACTTAATTATTGTCCAAAGTAATAATTAAAATAACTACATGTACTTGGTAATCATAACACAATAAATAGTTATTAACCGCATGTATTTAGTAATCATAACACAAGTAATAGTGATAGTATAAAAGGGTCATTTGAAATGTTGGCGAAAGTACGAATTACGCAATTATTTTGATTTACTAGCAAATGAAAATACTTTTTGAAGATCCTGATTCTATAGAGACCAATATAAAATTGCTTTTTTTCGTTTACAAACCTTGACCTGCAGGCTTGATTGTTCTGCTCCTCTCAATTCTTTTACTAACCCTAACCTACGGCTTCGGATAAAATACATAGGGTAGCAATCAATGTAAAATAACATTTTACATAACATTTTATACCTAGTACTTTTTAGGGTCCAAAATGTGAAAACCAAAGATAAAAACTATTTTGAGAATATTTTCTACAGGTAAATATGGATTAGAAATATCACTAATACACGTAGATATCTCTAAAAAAATATAAAATGTCCAAAAATCTCAAAAATTTTGTGCAAGTTTCACAAATTTAGAATACTATTTTCATTTTTTTAACTCTGAACAAAATTATAATAACCAATATGATCAACGATTTTTTGTTATTTTCTTTTGTCCAAATTTTTAATCGCCAAATTACAAATACGAAACTTTATAGCAATATGTACATTTTAGGAATTTCAAAATGTCAAGAAACTTGGGCCCTAAAAACCCAAAATATACTCCAAAACATTTTTGATAGGCTAAATTTTGTTTAAATCAATAAAATCTTAGTTGTGTTACAGCTCATCGTTGTAGTTAACACCCCCTCCCAACCCCAACACACACACCCCCCCACACACACACACAATGAAAATATAGCATTCATGAAATGAAAACCAAATAAGTTCCAATATGTAGCTGAATACATGCAATGAATATCAAAATTATTAGACCTCCCCCCACATACATACATACAGAAATCGAACAGTGGTCCTTATTTAGTAAGAAACCGGGCTCTACAAAGTTGGAGAGGTAATATTTAATGTAACAGCAGATATTTCTTGTTGAAACTCCACATTCAAGGATAAATAAAGCAATAAAGCTAAAGTTTCAAAACTATTTTGTTATAATTGCTCTATTTATCCTTAGGAAGGTAAATTAAATTGCACAATTTTAGTTTCATAACTGATTATATTGTTCAGTGTAATTCATTGTTTTTCACCTACATTGATCTTGAATTTAGCTTTAGTTTTTATCCAACGTTAAGGAAATTCAGGTATGTTTAAAAGCTGTTGTCTAACTTTTACCATTGAAAACTATGTTTAAACTACAATGGTACTCTTCTTAGTACATCGTACATTAGAGTACATATTGTAAATGTTTTATTTTAAAATATAATATATATTGAGACTTATATTGAGTACGATAAGTGTCGCCTTAAAATGTTTTTTGTTCGAAACCATTAGGTGTTGAAAATTGCACCATCGAGTTTTTAAACCCATATTTTGGTAAATATAGTGCTAACAAACTTTTGTTTATGTATTAAATATAATATAACAATTATAAATATAAAATAATCATTATAGTATCCAAAATATGATGGCTAATTTAAAACTTTAATAAAATTAATAATGGAATTAGGGATGCACACGGACAGGTAGAAAATCGAACACAAGAAGAAATGTCAACAATTAAGAAGAGAATAACTATTGCTTCAGCATTCTCTTATGCTAGGTATTACAATAGGAAATACTTTCGGATCTAAATTGTTATTAAGTTTTTAAATTCCACAATAGGAAGAAAACATCCAATCTCGCCAAGATAAAACAACATTTTACCTGAATCTTCCACGTAAAGTTGAAGCGAAGAATCTCAAGCGTTTCCGAGAGAGAACAAGATTTGATCGCGAAAGAAGACATTTTGTTCGCTTTGGTATTTCAACTAAAATTCCATATTGAAAGCAGCACAGTGCCGTCAATAAATCGTCTCCCGGTTTGACGTCTGTCAAGGCAAAGTGTGAATCGGCAACCACGTGTCTGTCGATCTACCGACGTTGTAAATCGAGCTGAGAGAAAGCTTTATTTGTTGGATGATTGTTGCCTATGCAAATCGGACGAACAATAGAAGTGGCGGACTAATGTATGCGGACTGTGCGTTAATACATGCACACCAGATCTCCATACAACCGACCAAATTTATTCACTGATTCCACGTTTGTTTGTGTCTACCAGTTTTCCCCTCCTAATGTCCGCGCTATCCATTTCTGCATAAATTGGTTTAACTATACAAATGCTTATTTTTAAAACTGGAAACCGACTTTTTGGTTAAGTTTAGAGGCTGTGGTGAGACACAATCAAGAAGCACATCGAGAGCACATTGCTCGTGACGAACCCTACGTATATCTTTTAAAGGGTTTCTTTCTTGATACGAGTCAGGGAGGAAGACAAATAATAACAATCCAGACCTCTATTTCAAAATATTACAAGGATTAAATAAGACTTTAAAATCAAGTAATCAAAGAAAATAAAAATGTTATAAACGTGTAATTCCTAGAGAGAAACACCGAGGTAGGTAATATTTTATTTAGGGATGGGATTTATTTAAGTAAAGTTTTCTGGGAAAGGATACACCGTTTGGCCTAGTGACTACAGCTCTCGCCCTGTACGCATGAAGTCCTATGTTCGATCCTCCTAGTCTTGTCCTAGTGACTTCAAAAGTTTCAGAATTCTGGTTACGAAAGATAGAATTACGGTGATGGAAACTCTATGTGCTGACCATATGTCACCTGATGAAAAACTGTGTACTATGCCACAACGGACTGTAGTGCTACAGATTAATAAATTCATTTTCCTGGTAAGGTTCTACAGTATAGGTGAAACTTCCAATAACAAGGGCCAAGGTTTTTATAATTTTAAATCGAAATAGGTCTTGAAAATAGTGATTTAAGATTTTTTGAGAACATTTAAAAGTAGTACATGAGTTACATGTATGAGTTCATAATAGCTAGTAGACATGAGTTTTTCTGCAGAATTTTAAGATAAAAAGGAAAATTCCTCATTTGTTTTAAGTTCTGCAAATAATTTAGAATGCAAATCATTTTTCCTTAGTCTACTAATTAGGTTATAGAATGAATGAAATCCAAGCAAACGTATTCATGGGATAACTTGCTTTTGATTGGTGAACAAGGGTCTAACTTTCATTTAAACTATATACCTTTTATAGTAAACTGCTTTATTTTAATACATAGATATTTCAGTAATTAGCTACAAACATAGAGAATTTGTAAACATCTATAATTTCAAATTGCAGTTTAGGCTAACGGCATTATATTGTTAAGCTGCTACTGCCAAAAAAAGTTTTTACATTTACCTATATTTATGAAGTTTATGAAATAATTTTTTTTTTATTGGAATTTTAGGATAGTTTAAAAATGTACCATAAATAATTTTGAAATTTAAATCAATTCCAATTCAGCAGTTTAAAATTTTTCAACAATCTCTCTTATCTGACTTTTACCAAAAAACTAATAATTCACGACGACATCAATCTGCATCAAACTTGAAAATTTTGAGTCATACCGACTACTTGTTAAGAAGATAACGTTTGACTGTCGCACCTCGCCCTCCCAAAATTGTACTCAGGTACTTTAATGTTACTAACTTGGGCGTCTGAGTATGTATATAAATGGAGGGAAATGAAGGGTACTGACAATATGGAGAAGGATGGAAGTCTGTTAATTGCTTTGGCGAATGACAAGGTTCTCCCTACTCTGTAGAAGATTGCGTTAAAGCCACACTCTGAGCTTTAGTCTTTGCACTATAGGGATTATTTTTAGAGCTATTTTTAATGTGAAGTAGTACAAAGACAGTTCATATTATATGAACACAAAAAGACACACGGAAGACTAACGTTATGAGATGCTGAATTGAAAAGGTATTGGTTGAACAAAGTATGGAGGCTTCTGTAAACTGAGAAGGTCAAAGAAAAAGATGACATCCCATAACTTGTATATAAATTTCTCTACTTGTGGTGTGCGAAATGGCATGTGTATAAACAAAATACACACGATTAAACCTAACGGATAAATAGAAAATAACTCAACATATTCGGTCCGAAAATCAAAAATTTTATTTAAAAAAAGGCAAAAATAATACACGGTAAAAAAACTAATATTGAAGCTTCATTTATAAAGCTATCGGATAATCCTATTAACCAAAGCAGTTTATAAACAAGGTCATTATGGCTTCCGTAAATAAAAACTGAATTAAAAATCGTAGGTAAAATTCTTCTACTTTAAAAAAAGGCTAACATTGTTTGTCTGCTTATTTTACAAATGGGAATCATGACTTGATCAAGGATTAAACTCTTGAATGAAATTGTTTCCCCCGATAAAAAGTTAAGACTAATTTCTTTTGGTTCCATCTCTCTAATAATCATTGCTTTCTGTCCTTTTGTAGTGTAGACCTGTGTGTTGTGGTTTTATTTGATCAAGTTTGTATTTAATCTTAGCTCTTTTCATAGGTTATAGATTTATTTCTAATTTCTAACACGGCACTAAACTACTATGTCATGTTAGTGTTTTTCTCATTCGTACCCTACTTTTACACTTGCTAACCAAAGTTGAAATACTCTCAAGAGTGTATTAGTTTTTATTTATAAAATCTTGGCAAATATCCAATTAAATCATATTAATAATAATGAACAATCTATCATTATCAAATAACTTTGAAACCAGAATAGAATAAATAGTCATGGTAGCACCGGTACTTGCAGAGGAATCGGGTAGTTGAGTTCCTTGGTTCATATTTGATATGAGGTATGAAGTAGTCTTCACACAAAGAACGACTTGACTGAGAGAAACCTGTTACATCCTGACAATGAGAAGATTGTCGTTTACGCAGATGTATCAAAGCGAATGAAAACGGCAGTTTAGATTTAAAAGTATTTATCGAGGAGTAGGATATCTGTAGGTTATACAAACTGTAGAGGTATGTCCATTTAATTATAGCCTCACTTAAAAGAGCTATATGCAATCAGGCCTTGTACCTATTTAGATGGAGTTTTCTTCAGAAAAGAGAAAGATCTGCTCAGATATTGAAGCCGTATTGTGAGAATTGATATCACCCAATTTTGTATCTACCTTAATATTTGAGAATAATAATGTTCTGATCAAATTGGCACAGATTAAGGAGGTCAACTTTATCGGGATGCCGGGATATTGTGATTTTCCTGACAAAATAAATGAGTAAGCCATGATGGATTCAGTAATTCTTTTAATAGGTGATGAACCGGCCTTGGAAAAATCAACACAGATCGGTAGAACTATAGGTAGGGTCTGGTTATAGGTGGAGAATAGAGTGGGCTAGGGGATCTTACAACGCTGATATATCGCAAAATGTATTACCAACTACACTAGATTTGGAAATAATGTCTTAAAGTTTTAACCATATTAAAACCTAGTATGTTTACATTAGTCGGTTTAGGTACCATAGCTAGATGACCTAATTTATAATTTTTAATCACTATCTAGTACATAGTCGACTAAAGTTCAATAACTTGGTGTTCTAACCAGTAACCACAAAGTATACTTGGTGTGTATACAGTGTCGACTAAGATACCATTGTTAAGTGTGCCTAATTCATAACTTTTAATTCATATCCATACATAGTTGACTAAAGGTCAATATCTTATGTTCTAACCAATAAAGTATACTTGTTGTATGTACATAAAGTCATTAAGGTAGCACACCTAGGCGATGATTTTCATAATTTAGAAATACTGTCCATAAAGACGTCTAATTTTTAACCAATAAGGTCTACTTTTTGTGTATACACACTAGACCAAAGTAGCGCATCTATTTCATAATTTTAAGTTACTATCCATACATATTGGACTAAAGTTCAATAACTTGATTTTCTAACAAACATTAACATTAAAAATGCCGGTGGTGCGAATTACTATTCTTAACAATAATACGCAGTAGCCAAGATTTTACGCTCTGGTAACTAGCAGTGAAACTATAAATCATATAAAATAATTAGTGAAAAAAACTCATATATAATAATTGAAATAAGTGAAGTTGGTGCGCTCTGGTAACCAACGTCTACAGAGTCTAAATGAAACTGAAAATAAATTACAACGGTTAAACTCCCAACAGCTCAAGGAGTAACCAACTTATATAGCTAAAATACATAAATTACAATAAACCAAGGTGGTGGTCAGCCCTGGTGTAGACAACGTAAATATTAATGACACTGTAATATCCACAACACTACAAACAGAGCATGGAGTAACCAACGTCTAATGTAGGTAAAATATATAAATAAAATAATCCAAGATGGTGATCCGCTCTAGTATCGACGAAATAAACTATTAAATGACACTGTAATAACAGCCACCACTACCAAGAGTGAATGGCGGCTTGTATCCTCCCTTAAGACTACAACAAGTAACATTATGCACAATAGCTCAGTCGATATAGTCTCTGGCTTCAAATCCAGGCTTGATTGGTTCGAATCTCACTGGGAAATAAATAGTTAACTGTGTAACGTCACATAGCATAACATCACGGTGTGAAATGTAACGTGAAACGTTTAGTGACGTCATTGGTGGGTGTGGCGTTATTGGAGAATGTGACGTCATAGGTGGGTGTGACAACCCTGTGAAGTCATAGGTGGATGTAACGTCATGGAGAGAGAGAGAGACGTCAGGAGTGTGTGACGTCATAGGGGGAGGGTGTAGTATTTCGTCGCTGGTTTCCAAGTGGACAACCCTCTACTGTTATTTACATATACTCAATCAGCTAGTGCTCTAACCAATAAGTATACTTGGTGTCTATACAGAGTCAATTAAGATAACATTGTTAGGTGACTTAATTAATAGGTTTGAAATATTATCTACACATAGTCAACTAGAGTAAAATAGCTGGTGCTGTAACCAGTAAGTATACTAGGTTTGTATACAGAGTTGACTAAGATACCATACATCGTTGACTATAGTTCAATAACTTAGTATTATAACCAATAAAGTATACTTGGTATGTATACAGAGTGACCAAGGTAGCATAGTTAGGCGATTTATTTCTTTATTTTGAAATGTTATACGTGGTACATTTTTAAGTAATAAACGTTTTTAGGTGGAGTAACAGCAACTTTATTTATGAACATAAATTGTATCAAAAACTTCAGTATGAACATATTTTTAGTTTTCTATATAGTCACCAATAATATCTAAGCATTTGTTACGTCGTGGCACTAGCTTTTAGATACCCTCATCATAGAACTCTGCCGAATGAGCATTTAACCAGTTAGTAACAGTTTCTTTCAACACGTCATCATTTTCAAATCGCTTTCCACCAAGATATTCTTGGAGTTTGGGAAACACAAGAAAGTCTGATGGTGCCAGGTCAGAGCTGTAAGGGGGATGGTCCAGTAATTCCCATCGAAAGTTGGCTAGTTGCGTCTTGGTCATTGCTGCAGCGTGAGGCCGAGCGTTATCGTGAAGCAGTTTTGAATAGCTCGCCTAAGCTTGGTTAGTGTTTCGCAATAACTCTCAGCATTTATGGTCATTCCTCTTGGCAGAAAGTCAATCAGAAGAACGCCTTTCCGATCCCAAATGACCGTGGCCATGATTTTCCGTGTTGAAGGTTCTTATTTGAATTTTCGTGGTTTCGTCGGTGAATTTGAGTGATGCCATTCACTGGATTGACGTTTAGTCTCTGGAGTGTAGTATGCTACCCGCGTTTCATCACCGGTAACAATATGATTCAAGAACTCATCACCACTGTTATCTATCGTAGTGCTCTAAAAATGACAAAGAATGTGCCTAACGCTTCTTTTTGTTTTCTTCTGTCAACATTTTTGGCACCCATCTCGCACATTTTTTTTTTGTAACGCAGTTTGTCGGAAAAATGTGAAAAACAACCGATCTTGAAACTTGTGGAAATTTCTCATGAAGCTTATCAATCGTAAAGCGCCGGTTTTGGCGAATTCCTCATCAACTTTTTTTGTCAAGTCTTCATCAATGACAGTCGGTCGCCCATATCGTTCTTCGTCATGAACATTTGTTCTTCCTTCATTGAAAAGCCTGCACCATTTACGCACATTCCTGTCATTCATTACACCTTGACCATAAACTTCAACAAGCTGCCGGTGAATTTCGGCGGGACGAACTTGTTTTGTGTTTAAAAACCGAATAACCAAGCGCACTTCACAATCGGCGGGTTTATTGATTAACATGGCGACAAACAAAGCAGTATTACGATACAACCAACAATGGCAGGGACATGAAATCAACTGACTGCATAGTTGGGGACTGGGCAAGAGTGGCTAACCTTGAGCGGGCGTCACGTGACAGCCTGCGCGGTTGCTATGCGCAAACGGTTCTTACTCAAAAATGACCTCTCATACATACATCGTTCACTATAGTTCAATAACTTGGTGTTCTAACCAATAAAGTATACTTGGTGTGTGTAAATAGTGACCAAAGTAGCATAGTTAGGGGATTTATTTCATAATTTTGAATTGTTATCAATACATTGCCAGCTATAGTTCAATAACTTGGAATTCTAACGAATAAGGTATACTTGGTGTGTATGCACAGTCGGCTGAGATACCATAATTAGGTGACCTAATTCATATTTTTGAAATCTTATTCATACATAGTCCTTTAGAGTTTAGAGTGTTAATAATGTATACTTGGTATGCATATAGAGTCGCGTGAAGTATAGCATAACTAGATTATAGAAATTATAATTTTGATTTACTATAAATTCTTATCTACTAGAATACCAAGGCTCGGTGTTATAACCGATATGGTACATGTTGTATACCATGACTCAATGTTCTTGTTAATAAGGTAAACTTGGTATGTATTTCAAGTAAGGCTACTTATTGCCATTGCACTTTGACTTATTTTATAATGTCTATACGTTTTAAATTACTGTGTATACATGGATAATATTATTAAATTCACCACTCTCTCTTTGTAGTGCTAATTCTTAAATCATTATTAATAATTAATAGTACGGTTGCATGTTATTAATTGTGTAAGATTTTTACGTCAACCGATACAAAATGGAGATCGTTCATAAGCATAATGGAGGCAAATTACTTTTTAATTAGCCTAGTTAATATTTAAATAGGTCCTGGTTTAATGTTTGAGGTTAACAATAAATACTGACGAAAATAATAATAAATATAATTAAATAATTCTGTAACTTTGTCGTGTAACCCACACAACTTATGAATTTCCGGTACTTTTCTAAAATTATCTTCCAACGAATAAACTAACAACGAATATAGTTTAAACGATAGAGAGAATACAAACTTAACTTTATCCAACACACACTTGCACCTGAATATTCCGTTTGTTCAGCTGTATTAGACAATGGTGTTTTAACTCCGGAAGTAGACTATGAAGTTGCTTTATCTGCATTTAGTGTGAACTGAATGCTATAGCTTGAATGAAAATGAAACTATAAAATGTTTCCTTTAGATAAGTCGTCTATTTAAAGATAAAAGAACACTCGATATGGTAGTAAATTTAAATTTAAAAATACATTAACTTTGCACCTGCTCTCCATTTACTAAATTTCCAACATCCAAACCTTACATGTTGTAGACCTACCCACTCATTCTACAGTATAACCATTATTTATTATACTATTTAATTGGGAGTAATAACTCTAAACAATTTACAATTTATCACTTCCTAATTTTTAAATAAAGAAATAGGTATGTAATTAAAAATAACTATTTTGGGAAATTTTTGTTGGGGCAGTCTCATCTATGTTTACAAACTTGGTTTCGTCTTGGTTCGTTTTTCTCGAAAACTACCGAAACAATTTCAATCAAACTCGGCAAATATATTCATTTCTATATTCAACGTACACAAACTAGTTAGAAAATTAAACAAATTCTTTTACGTGTTTCCAAATGACCGCTATTTGAATTGCATGGGGAACGTCAAGGCAATTTTACTGCAACTCGGACCACCATATTGCAAATGTTTAGCATAGTTGATGGCGTTCAGGTGCTTTTTTCTCCATTTACTCTTACATTAAAAACTTATTTATTTATTGATTTTAGTACAAAACTTTTTACTGATAGTAAAAACTTGATATATTTATATTCGATGTTAATTATGAATATCACTAAAATAGAAATCTCATAACCTACAAATTAGACTAAAATAACTATGACACTGTCTAGTACTTGCAGTTAAAGTTCGATTAAATTTAATATGGCATTTAGGCTTCATAACATGGTCTTGCATAAAGAAACATCAATACTAGCCGGATTTATTTTATAAAATTTGCTGAAGAAAGTAATGTATTCCGGTGGACATCCGTTATGTTCCAACTTCTGAGTCTCGAATAATGACTACAGTTGAGGTACAGATTCACAATGTGAACAAAATTTTTAATTAAAAACTTTTAACTTAAGCTATATTAGATACCAAAATGTATTTATTTTTTGTAATGTTTTTAAATTAGTGTTTAATTAATTAAGGCTTATTTTGCTTTTTTTAATTATCAAAGAAATTTATGTTGTATAATCTTGATATCACAGTTTCGACGACTGATTCATTTATGACTAAATTAGGGCCTATAATAAAAATCCTTAATTATTATATTCATCTTCTATAATCTGGCAGGCAGAGTTACGCAATATAGAACTCATGTCCTCAATAAGAACTCAATTTTCTTGTAAAGTAACCAAATGGTTTCTTCCTTTTTTTTCTTTTTTTTAGATACTTCTACAGTTGGTGTTTCAAACAATTTTCAGAAGACATTTAGATGTCTAAATTTTTCTTATTGTTTAAAGCCAAAAAACTGTTCAGTCTTCATTCCTTCCTAAAAAAAAGAAGAAATAGTATAAAAAACCCTCGATAGTAATAGCCCCAGGATCGGAAGAAGATGTCTAATTGTTCAAACATTAGTGCTAAAAATAAATTACAAAGAGTTTTAGGTTATTTATACTTTTCTTGTACAGCTATTTTCCAGGTGAAACAAAAACGTCCGAGTACAGTATATTATATCGAAATTGTGTTTAGATTCACCAAGACATCCGGACTATGAGATTCATTATCGTCTGGTGATTAATTGAAATCATTAGCCACAATTTCTATTTTAATTTTTTTTAAGCGGTTGAAAATTGAAAATTTCCCAATTCATTGTATTACTGTTGTATGAAATCTAATAGGAAACGAAGATTTTAATAACAAATTAAATTTTGTAGTAAAATTTAAAACATGGAATTGTAAGAGTACGCAACATTCCTTGATTACGTTAAGAAGTAAATAGTTGAAAACAGAATGTAAATAGGCCAGATAATTAAATACAATACGATTTGTTGTTAGCCTATTTGATCAATGAGAAATCTAATTTCGTGGGGGGGGAGGGTATGTTACCTTATAGGAGAAACTTTGAAAAACTGAACAGAAAATGTTAGCACATGTTCATGCAGAGCTCCATCTATAAATTTAGACCTATACAGCAATAATAGGTGCCTGCTCTTCCACTGCCACATTGGATTTAAAATCTGTAAGAATAATGTTAAAGTTCGGGGACTATGAAACTGCCCTGCTCATTAAAGAGGATCAAGATGGGTCGCCTAGCAAGACCAGAAATGCTGAAATTGCCCCGAGCGCAATTTCGGTAGTAGGCCTATGTGTTTAAATTTAACCTCAATCAAGCATATAAGCCTGTAAGGTTAGATTTGGTTAGGTTAGATTAGGTTAGGTTAGGTTAGGTCTCCTAGCGTAACATGTAAAATAAAATTTCAATATTATTTGAGCGCTCGGGGCAATTTTAGCATTTCTAGTCTTGCGAAGCGACCCATTCTAATCCTCTTTAATGAGCGGAGCAGTTTCATCGTTTCAAAAGTACCCAAAATGTCGGGGTAGTTTCACTACGTCCTAAAGTTCAATAGTTGTACTGGTGATATTTTTCATCTGACAATAATTATTTATAACTCATTTAAAATAACATGTGAACTTCAATATTTTACTTAGACATTTATTAAAAGTATGTTATTACGAAAATTTAGCAAACTTTAGTAAATAAAATATAAATTGAGTTAATTATTTAGGCGTCATTAGAAAAACATAAATTTATTTCGAAACTTTACGTTACATAAAAGAGAATTATATAAAGCCTCACGGATATTCCTAACTGATTTGTCTTCCGATTATAAAAACTTAATTAAAAATTTTAAATAATAATCTCTCTATTAGTAATACCGAAATGTTTTCAGTTGATTCCCTCCAGCAAGGTTTGACTATGAATAATTGTAGAGATAAATTCTAAAAAAATAAAATATTCTATTTTGGTAACCAGGTATAAGATACGATTGGTAATCGTCAAAAAATTCAACCTCTGTTTTTTGACTGATCACCTCGTTTCATGGCCTCAGGTTAACAAAAAGTCACTTTCGTCATACTGCTTTAAAAACAGCTGTTTTCAATACATACACTAAGATGCTAAAGTTGTTCTTTTTAGTCCTAGGACCTAAAAACATCTACTGAGGTCGAGGTCATCATCTGTTACTTCGCTTATACGAATTAATTATTAACGATTGTAAAGCATCTATAAAAACAACCGATACTCTCGATTGTAAATAACCAATAAAACAGCTGTTACCATCAATTTTATAAATAAGTAGCCTACCACCAACACAAACTAAACAGCTGTAATATCTGTAAACGTATGTAACTTGTCCAAACGTTTGAAGGTAAATAGGTTATAACATTTTAGTTTTTGTGAAATCGTTTTCTTAAATTGTTTGCAGTAAAACGAAAAACATATTTCATCACTTGGACCAAAAGAAGCTCTTCGTCCGGCCTTATCCGTTAAACTTGAGCTTGTATAGAAAAGCTTCACTTCCTAGTTATGAAATATACTATTTCGACATACCGTCCGTTTGCAGTTGTCGTTGTCATATACAAGTAAACATGATAGCGGCCATGAAAACTAACTAGGAACATGAAATTTGTTATAGGCGCTTATATAGTGTACTCATATATACACTATAGGCCTATTGAAATTTAGAGAAATTGAATTGAGAATGACACTGTCATTTTAAACAGTCGAGTGTTATTCAACTTATAACGAACTAAATTAGATACAAATTTACAGATTTCAATTCTACATATAATGTTACCACCTCACCTTTACCATGACAAAAATCGAACCTATCAAGTAAATTTGTTATTCGTGCAGTTGCGTTATCAGTCAGGGTCAGTCATGGAGCGTAGCAAGTAAATGCTCCATTACAAATATCTACAGCTTCGATGCTAGTAGACTGACAGTGAAACTAGTAAAAATGTTTTAATATATACACATCTTTGAGGCCCGTTAAGTCTTAACCTACATCAAATACAAAGTTCAGAAAACCTGTATAACAAACCCTTTGGATGTGATCCCTTGATCTACGAACACAATTTTAACATTTCAAAGTTCAAGAAACCAACTTTTGGGAATTGCATCTAGAGAATCTCCTTACAATATATTGTATGATGACCTTGGGTGTCATCGTTATAAGAAATAATATTAATTAAAAAAGAGGGCAGTTAAAACGTTTACATGTACGCAATTAAACTGTATCGAATTGGGATTCACTGTTGTCAGTTCACAAATTGTATTTTACTCCTCCAGAAGAAAATTAAATCACCGTATACACGATCTTTATATTTAAAAACTGTAATTTATCTTCGAAAGAGGAATTATTCTACATGAATGAGCTCCGGCGTAAATACAAACGTAATACGTTACGCCGCGTCACGAATTGATTGAGATTTTGATAGATTTATCGACAGTTAATGTCTTATTTTCACAACCTTCCTTCTACGCCGTACGTCATCTCAACTCTCGTTACAGATTTAGTGTAAATATAATGTATGGTATTTACACTTGATGTTTTCCTGTCTTTGCTTTACGATACATTTTTAAGTAAAATCAACCATTATGAACAAGGTAAAATTATTATTACAGACTTTCAGATTTATAGGGTAATTAGTAAATATACCTTTATGGTACACGAGAGTTGGTGTGTTAGTATGTAGGCTATAGATCATGACAGATACAGCGTTTTGCGTGGTTTTGAATAACTTTATCTATGTGTTTTGACACTCTAATAGTCGCCTAATTGTTCAAATTTTGTATAAAGGTTATTTTTTGCTTGCTCACATATTAATAGTAATTATGTGATGAGTCAAACATCGATCTCTGGCTGTCGTTCATACAGTGCTCTGCACCACGAACGCGGGGATCAATTTTAGTAAAATTTGCTGTGGGCATATTTTAGGCATATCTCGGAACTTTGTTTCATTTTTTTGATAACTCAAAATATGTGGGCTTCCGTCATTAAGCAAAAACAACATTTTTGGGCATTTGTCAAAAGGCAAAAATACAAAATTTGTCGCCATCTGACATAAACCAAAAAACACAAAATTTTTGAACATCTGTCATAAGATAAAACCACAAAATTTGCAGGGATCTGTCATAAGGCAAAAACACAAAACACAAAATTTGCGGACATCTGTTATAAGACAAAAACACAAAATTAGTGGATATCTGTTATAAGGCAAAACACAAAATTTGTGGGTATCTGCTATAAAGCAAAAACACAAAATTTGTGGGCATCTGTCATAAGACAAAAACAGAAAACAGAATATTTGTGGGCATCTGCGATAAGCCAAAAAACAGAAAATTTGTGTTCATCTGTTATAAGACAAAACCACAAAATTTTTGGGCATCTGTCATAAGGCAAAAACACAATATTTATGGGCATCTGTTATAATACAAAAACACATAGTTTTTGTGCATTTGTCATAAGGTAAAAACACAAAATTTGTAGGCATCAATCTGTCATAAAGCAAAAATACAAAATTCTACAAATTTTACTATAACAGTTTTGAGCAAAGATGAAATTTTACTATAATGTAACCCCTAAGTATCCGAACCAAACGTATTGGTTATCATCTCTCAAAAATGTCCGGCTCGTAAGTCATTCGTAAGAAACTAAAAAATCAGACAATGGGCTGTTTAAAAGTGTTATTTCCCACAATAGTGATTTTAGTCAAATGTGGACATTATGACACAAGATCGTGTACACAAAGTTTTAAACTTGAATAGTAACAGCCTATATACACTTAACAAATACCAAAAACAATATGATTATTAGTTGAGGGGCGTCATTATACTTACACTGCTCCATTATAGAAAGTAGATTCTTTAAATCGTAGACTAATGCTCAAAAGATCCTCTTGGACCAACGTAGGCCTACTATACGAGTACAGATTACGTTTGTTTAAAACAGTTTTTACACAGGTTTTCTGAACCTCGTAATAGTCTAAATCACTACTTTTTGAGGTTAACTCTAGGCCTTAATGTGTATTTGAAGAAATCTCCACTCGCTGCGCTCGTGTCAGTGAGAAGACCTTGCCGGATCTCTTAACTTTATGAATATCACATTTAAAAATGCCAGATTTCAACATTACATTTTTGACAATAACTTGTAGCATCCTAGGAGAGGTGTGGTTGGTACCATTGCATGCAGAATTAAAATCTTTAATATAATTTAATGTGTTATAAGTTGAATAACACACGAGATACGAACAAAAACTGTTTAAAATGGCTGCCATTTTACTTTTCTGAATTTCGTGAGGGTTTTTTATGAGCGCAATAAATTTTATGATCTTATTTAAATTTTTTGTAGCAACTCTCGTGTTTACAAATAACGTTTCGTCTGGTCATGAAATATAGGCCCTAAGATCAGTCAAAACACAGGTCAAAATTTGTCACATACCCTAAACTTAGCCTTAGCCAATACTTCGTATTCTGCGTAAGTGAAATTACCGTGGCCTCACTATGATTCACTGAGTTTTTATTTTCAATTCTTTGCAACTATTACACAATAGGCTACATCAGCGCTAAGTAACTATGTAACAAAATTAAATTAATATAAAATTACGCAAAACCTAAAATGCCAATACATCTTATAACTACGTATTTCGTTTGTTTTATTTACAAAAGTTGTAATGTCACGGATATCTTATATAGTTTTATTTGATCTTTTTATTATTTGATACTTTCCTTTATTATTTAATCCACTTGTTTGCAGATTCTTGTATTTTTACTCTGGTAGTCATTTCAGAAATATAGACTATTCTTTACAAATTACCACAATATATTTTATTTTATAAACACTTTAAAACCTTAGAGTGAAAAATATTTATATATTATGGTTATAAATCTTTGAATAACTAGCCTAAGCCAAAATAACACGTAGCCTATAGTTTCATGTAGTTGTCTTCTAGAAGAAACAATGTCCATAGGCCCTATATATAGGCTATCCTACAAACAATGCAATTTTGAATTGCATAAAAGGGGATAGCCTAAACGTCTCAGGATTATCATAAAAAGAGCTCTCGAATACTCTAATAACGTCAGGTAAGGAAGAGATCAAGAGTTGATTAAGAGACAACAAATAGAAAAGATGAAAGAGAGGGATCTACTCCAAGACTACATGAAGAAAGGTGTAGATCCATCTAGGCTATCTCGGAATTGCCACACCCGTACTCAAAGTGATTCATTAAGAGACCGCAATTTTGCAAAATGAAGCTATAATAACTCTTACATATAGAGAAATACTTTTTACATAAACCATAAGCCTAATAATTGTGCTTTGTTTACTTTATCACACATGCCAACACTTAATCTAGAAAACATTTAGTGTTTCGTGTAAAGAAATATCCCTTTTTAAATTGCCGGAATTAATAGTTTTAGATTGAAATTCCTTACGCCAATTTGGAGACAAACGACTATCAAGACATTCTCGGTTCATTTTCACTTTTTGACCAATAACCCCGAAACGAAGCTTCTGTGAGAAGATGGAAAGGACTACCTTTTAATACCAAATTAATAAGATCAATAAATAAATATTGAGCTTAACTTATGATATGATATACTTCATGAAATAAAACTTGAACACAAATTCTCACAAATAAAAAGTTTATTCAAACGCGTTTCAACGAAAAAGTCGCCATCTTTATTGATGTATAAACTACAATAACTTATGACTAGTTTATAGTTAGGCCTATAGATTAGTTAAGTTTTATTCTATCAAATATGGTCAAAATCGATCAGTTTGCTTGGACTGTAGCAAGCTATGATGAACAGGGAAAAACTAATTATTGATGATAAAAGCAGCACCCTAAATAAGGTTATTTATATTTAGGCATATTATCTGTTATTAAAATGTTCATCCCTATATAAAACAGACGATAAATAGATTTTTAATTGATAGGCCTATATATAATTAGTTAATGAAGGCTATTTGATAATATTTGAGGGACATATTTTGATTATATTGTTTTTAACTGTCTATTTTCACCATATAAGGAGTTAAAATACTATCTTCTTCATTCATGTTTTCTTGAATTTTCAAAAAAATTAATAATATTTATGTTATTGTCAAGTCAATGCATCAATAGTTAATAACACTACTTTTAGTGTAGGCCTACGCTACGCCTAGTAGTTAAACCTTTCTTATATAGTTTATCTATTTTATCTTTCAATTTTAAGTATAATTCTGTGAACAAAGGCTTTGGAAAAGTTTTTTTTAATAATTTACGAATTTTTAGAGATTGGTTTTAATTTTTACTAACACATTTGTTTTATTAATAAATCAATTTTAGAAGATTTTTGTTAGATCTGATTTTAGGTTAGTATAATTGCAATTGATTTTAATTCCTTAGCCTACATGTTTATTTGTTTCTATGTTCCGTTTTGTTTTTGTTAAACTTACGAGAAAAATATGTTACAAGAGCACCATTATCTGTCAAACCGTGTGAAATATCGCGGGTCTAAAAGCTATATGACAACTTATTATTGTATAAAAACATAACCATTTTTATATTGTCTATCTAATGCTATTTTACATAAGGAGTGTTCTAATAAGATCATGAAAACCCGCTAATCCTAACCATTGAAGTAATTTAGTGAACACTTGCAGTTAAAACACACTCAGTGGTCAAAATTTAGTAAAATGTTGTTCAAATTATATGAAGGCTATGTTTTCAAAATGGACAAGTTCAGAACAACCTGTCAGCAAATTTAAATAAAAACTGAAAATAACATACCTTAAGCTTATTTCATGCGGGTTTAGAATCTGCATTCAATGATAACTAGATATGCATTCTACGATAAAGGAATCAGTAACAATCAAAATTAATTGTTAAAATTTAACCTCAAAAAATAAAAAATCAGCAACAATAACACTATAAATAAATATTGAGCTTGACTTGTGAGATAATAGACTATTAGATTTAAAAAAAAAACTCGAACACAAGATCTCACAAAAATTACTTTTGTTTAATCAAGTTACATATATATATATATATATATATATATATATATATATATATATCAGTTACAGTTCTGTTATTGTAGCTCATATATCACTGAGGATGGCGACTTTGTCGTTGAATTATACAAACGTAATTTTCGTGAGATCTTGTGTTCAAGTTTTTTTATCTAACAATAACACTAGTAATCGGTTTTTGATTTCTTTTTTGTCAATTTAAAATGTGATGTAGGTTTTATTATTAGTAGACTAAATGGTAATACAAGTTTTAAAATGACGGTTTTTAGATAGTTTCTTCTTATAGGCTACGACCCATGTTGTGCAACTTGCAGAACATTTTTACCCATGTTGAAATCAGTAAACAAACTGAGAGGATATTTGTTTTTTAATGTAGGCCCTACTGTCATGTCATGTCACCGTAGTCTATCAGTTGATAATAATATTTGGTAACTATAGCGTAGTGGTTAAAAACAATAAGAAATAAGTTTTTCATCTGACGCTACACAAGTCATTTTTAATGTTTAAGTAAAAAAAAAAGGTTTATAGAGTAAAATAATCAAGATGATTAATTATACTTATAGGCTTAGGCTACTCAATTGGAAAGAAAGACACGCACACAAAACATGTATTTCCAGAATAAAAACTTAATTTATTTAAATACGATTTGAGGGAAAATTTCCCCTAAAATTTTGCACAATCTAAGTAAAGTGGTATCTGGTGTTTCTAAAATTTATAACCTGTATAATTTAACAATTTTTAGAATTATCATTTCGTCTCATTACTGTTTTAAACCAATTTATATTTTATCATTATCAATTTAGGAAGAACAAACAATCTAAGCCCGGCTTTACTTATTACGTTTTATTTATTGTCAAAACTCTATATTCTATTCCGCCATTTATTTTAAAATGACTATACTATTAATAAAACGTCCAGTTTGTATGACGATTAATGTTGTTTGGAATCTGTAATCCAACAAGCAATCTGTCTTGTTAGTTCAGAGTTTGTCCGACAGATGTCACGGCATGCAACATCAACCCGTTCTATCGAGTAAATACAAATATGTCATCGCACTTCAAAATGTACTCTGTCGGTATGAACTATTTATAAAATCATAATGCAAAAGACATTGGAATATGAATTCAAGTAATTATAGTGTTGATGATTCCCTCTCTTGATTTGTCAGGTTATCAGTTGACCTTCACATAATTAGACGCAGTTATATCTTTCTAAGGCGGAGCTAAGTGATAAGAGGTAGGCTTAATGTACTCCCTATCAGCATTGTTTTAAAATGGCTCTTTGTTTTAGTGTTCTAGATGAAAATAATAGGTTATATAGTCATTAAAATATTTATTTATGGTTATTTATAGCTAACTACAAAATACAAAGGACAGGGTAAATATTCGAAAACAAAATTGACCACCAAATTAGTATTTTACACTTTACGTAGGCTACAGGCCTTAGAACGTGAAGTTTTCTAGCTATATCAAGATCCTCTCCATTTTAGAGTGGGTTTGTGTACTGTTTATTTAGACTGACATAATGTAGCAATTAAACTAACCTAAATACGTTGATAAGAGTGACAACATTTAAATCATTTTAAATTTATTAAAATGTGTTTTTTTTCTGATTTTTTTCCACACATCTACTGAGTAATATTCAAACTACTGATTATGTGTAGGCCTAAATAAAAAACATTGTACAACATTGCTTGACATTGCGTTATTCACCTGCAAAACATTCGTTTCTTGGATAAGAAAAAAAAGAATAATTACAAACGGGAAGATTCTATAGTCTATTAATGTTTACTTCAAGTTATGAAATAGTAGCCTAATTTTAAGGAACTCAAGGTTTGTTCTGTCATAATTTTTTTAACAATACAAAAAACATGAGGCTTATCGTGAATTGTATGCCACATAAATAAGAATTTCGTTTAAATTTTCTAAACAACTCTTTCATCCAATAACTCGGCTCAAAGAACTGACAGATTCTTAATGATTTTTCAGTTTTAAAATAGGCCCCAAAATTTGATTCGCACAACATGGATAGTATACTTTATATTAGACCAATAGCTAATCAATTTAAATTGGACTTTATTGTTATTTTAAGGAAATTCGCACGATTATAAACGATTACGGGATCATTAACCTATAAAAGAAATGTTTCCACTATTTTTTAGTTATTTCAAGTCGAAATTACCAGTCTCCATTTTGACATATTAATTTTATTTCATGTGTCAAATTCGAATTGTCCCGAAAACACACAAAAAACATCTATATTCAGTTTCGATCAATAAATATATAATCGAAAAGTTTGTAATAATTTTGTATTGCTATTATAAATTAGTAAAAATTAAAAACCATGCATTGATGAGTTTTTGAATTTACATGATTACAACATAAAATGATGTTTTTGAATTGACATCATATGAGATACATCAAACAAAATTGTGCCATACATAACTCCCGATTGAAAATAAGTTAAGATTAATTTGGCTTGTAAAGCCATAGAGTTATAATGTATACACTGTTATATTGCATGAAAGTTGCCTTCAAAATTTAATGTTTTAACAAGAAAATCAAAATCAGTTAAATATCTAAGACTATAAGTGTTTCGTAAATCAGAATTATTTACTTGATTAGGTAAATAGTTAATCATTACAATCAGATTTCAAAATTAAAAATTATTTCATTCACTTCATCGAAAATAAAATCTGTACACTAAGTTGTCAGGCAAATGCAAATTTATAAGAACGGCCCTGTTAAAATGTATCGTTAATGAATTTTACGCGTCCATCAGATCACCATAGCATAAATGTAACTTACATAGCCAGTTAAATTTAAAAAAAATTAAAATGTTTATCCTCATGGGACGTTTCTGAAACAATCAGTTGTTAAATGTTTTAGTGGCAAAAAATTTACAAAATAGTTGCTAGTTGTGATGTTTTCCCCTCAATATTAGTTTAAAATAATAATTCGTGTCTACTCAGTTCCTCTGATTGCGATCAGGGATTGATCTTTAAGCCTCGTCCACACCGGCAGATTTGTTTCCAGAAACATTGTATGCAGACTGTTTCCCAAATGTTTCCTATTTGTAGCTTATGCGGGATGTTTGCAGACTTTTTTGTAAACAATCTACATACAATCAGGAGACGAGTATGATGTTTGGTAACAGTCTGCATACAATTGACATACAAATGACAAACATATCTCGTGTTTCTAGAGACAAGATACAATATTTTCTGTTTTCCAACTAAATGGAAAACACGCATACAAGAAACAAGTATTTTGTCTCTAGTATTCCTGTGTGGACGTGTTTTGAGACTGGAGACCGGATACAAAACACAGACGCATCCAGTAGCCAGTTGCCTTTCGAGCGAATCACAGTGCGGATGAAGTCATACTGCTGAGTTAATTGTTCGCGAATTGTGCGTGGGAAAAGTAGATATTTGGTTTTTAGTTTTAAAATTTGATAGGCAAACTGTGCTACTGGTGATAGTCCCAAAAAGACTTCTTGGATTCAGGAACAGGCAAACAAATTTATTGAAGAGTTTCACGCCCGTCCTGTTTTGTGGGACGTGACGTGTTCAGAGTACAAAAATCGCAATAAAAAGCGAGATGCTTTGCAAGAAGTCGCAAACGCTTTTGAAACAAGTGTCGATGAACTTGAAAAAAAAACAAAAAACTAAGGAACTTGAAAGTCCAATTTCGGCGTGAACACAAAATCTGTAGGGGCTATTCCAGTGAAGTTCCAAAAACCTGCCCCGTCTTCAAATCTGAGTTTTGAAAGTAGGTTCCGGCCGTAGTATGTACCTTCCTCAAGCACTCTTCGTGTCCATCACCTCCTCTTCCTTGGTAGAGTAGACACATAATTAAGCAATACAAACACGCACAAGCCAAAATTACGTATTCTTCACTCGGCATCCCTAGAAGCACTGACTGTGTGGACTAGAGGTACTTTCCTCAAGCACTCTTCGTGCCCATCACCTCCTCTTCCTTGGTAGAGTAGACACATAATTAAGCAATACAAACACGCACAAGCCAAAAGTACGTATTCTTCACTCGGCATCCCTAGAAGCACTGACTGTGTGGACTAGAGGTACTTTCCTCAAGCACTCTTCGTGCCCATCACCTCCTCTTCCTTGGTAGAGTAGACACATAATTAAGCAATACAAACACGCACAAGCCAAAAGTACGTATTCTTCACTCGGCATCCCTAGAAGCACTGACTGTGTGGACTAGAGGTCTAATTCTGGTATGGACGCAAAATAAGTAACATACTTGTATCGGATAGACTGTATGCAGACTTGCATGGAGACTGTTTGCAGACTGTTTCCAGACTCCAAAAGAAAAGTAGTATACATACAGTCTTCACAGTTTGCATACAGTCTTCATACAGTTTTCAAACAGGTTACATACAATCTATAAACAAATCTGCCGGTGTGGACGAGGCTTTAGTTGATAATGAAAGTTTCCGAGGTTCACCAATCACGTCTACATCCTACCAGTCTTTCAGATTTGATTAAATTGTTACTGGTGTTGTTTTTGTTAAATTATTGTAAGTTTGGCTTCCTCTATGACGTTGGTAAGACAAATACAAAGTAATGGATAAGAAGCAATCGTAATAGAAACAATGGGGAGACCAGTAGCTCCCGAGCAGTGTGCTCTTGCAGGAATAAATTTGTAAATATACTTTACTGATAAATAATCAAGGACTTCTCGTTAAAGACAGTTAGTTTTCAGCTTCAGTTAGAGATACGTTCGCTGCACCCCTCTAATTGTTAATTAAACCTAATTATAGTTAAATGCATGCCAGTTATAACTAGTTCTTTAGCCAAATTACTGTACATCCCCATCCTTTAATATAAATCTGTCCTTGTAAATTTCTGGTGTATCGTATACAAATTAACCTAACCTATTCGGTTTCAAATTGATTTTTTAATATTGAAAATTACATAGTTTATATGGTTTCATGTTTCTCAACATTTTAAAATACTGGTATCTAATTGCATTATATTTCAAATTTGTATCCTTAAGAGACAAAAACCAAAATACCCAACAAAAAACTAATCAGTTACTTTTAGGTCGAATTAGGTGATTAGGACTTTAATAAAACAACAGCATAGTGCGCACATTACGTGTAAACAATCAAAATAATATCAAAAAAAGTAATTACTGTACAATAAACTTTGATAGCTCTTGTCACAACCAATTTCTTGACTTTTTTTTTCAGTTCTACTGCTTGTGATATACGCGTCAGAACAAGGAATATGCGAAAGTTTATCCACGAAACTTGGAACTACCTGTAATCAAATATTCTCTGACGTGTGATGAGACAGAGAAAGAAAGGAAGAGGGGAGATTGACGAGAGAACATGTGTGCTTACACTGTCAAGAATGAATATACTAAAAGTTATGTAACTCACATTTCGTCATAAGTTATTAAACTCTTTAGATTTATATGTTTTTACCGCTTGATAATAAGCTTTGAACAGAAACCATTTTCCCTACTCTAGGACTTGTTCTGTACAATTAGCAAATATTTCAAGTATGATATATGGCACATAGCCTACAAGTCAGCTGTCTATACGACAACCTACAAACACTTTTAACAATAATAAAACAAGATAAGTGAGAGGCGTTGACGTCTTTGTCCTAAACAGCGGTTAAATTCATTTTTGAAAATAAAATAAAATTTGTCTTGTTTAATTACATTAAAGATAAGATATGACTTTTCTTGACTAAAGCTTCACAATTCTGTCCTCTTCTCCTTAAAAAAAAAAAATTAGAGTAGCCTATATATATAAAAAAATCATTTTTTTGAAATACATTTAAAGACGCTGAAATAGCAAAGTGTTTTTAAATATAATTGGTTAGGTAGGTTTGGTTCGGTTTGGTTAGGGAAAAAAAACAGTAGGCTACACAAAAACGCACTAACTTTTCCAATATCCTCAAACACTAAACCAAACAAGAGCAAAACAAAAATCATACGTAACTCTCCAGGATTATTTAATAGCAGTCAGCCATCATTTTCATAATTTTAAAACTAGCAAGTCATATTCGTTTACATGCTGTTTGACGCATTCCTTCGATTATTAATCTTCAAATTTATCCAAAATAGGTTTGACCGACATTCGACCACAGTCTGTATAACGATAAATAACTCCCTCCAGTCATTTCATCGGAACGACTACTAATTTTTTAAATTAAGATATTTATTTTGATCTTTAGGGGTTAATGAAAGAAATTCCCCAAAACCACAATAAAACACTAACAACACAAACAAACACTATATAGTTATGTTTAATCTACCTTATGAACATTTCAATAGCACTGCTATCAATTACAATACACACTCTAAAGATGATAGCAGTGCTATTGAAATGTATATAAAGTAGAATAAACATAACTGTACAGTCTTTGTGTTGTTAGTGTTTTATTGTGGTTTTGAGGAATTTTCTTTCTTTGCATATTCACTACAGTAGTGATTCATATGGTTTAGAGCTTAAATTTGAGCAAAATGTGATCAAACACTTTTTAGAAATTGGACATTTAGATTCATATGGTTTAGTAGGTCTCAAATTTTAAGTTATACAACAAAGTATATCGACATACACCTTCAATGTCTTTCATACAAATTCTTTCATAATCGGTCCCCACATTTTAACTGTATAAACATACAAATTCTTTAATAATGTGTCCACATATTTTACTGTATAAAAATACAAAATCTTTCATAATCTGTCCACACATTTTAACTGTATAAACATACAAATTCTTTCATAATCTGTACACACATTTTAACTGTATAAACATACAAATTCTTTCATAATCTGTCCACATATTTTAACTGTATAAACATACAAAATCTTTCATAATCTGTCCACATATTTTACTGTATAAAAATACAAATTCTTTCATAATCTGTCCACATATTTTAACTGTATAAAAATACAAATTCTTTCATATTGTGTCTACATATTTTACTGTATAAACATACAAATTCTTTCATAATCTGTCCACACATTTTAACTGTATAAACATACAAAATCTTTCATAATCTGTCCACATATTTTACTGTATAAAAATACAAATTCTTTCATAATCTGTCTACATATTTTACAGTATAAACATACAAATTCTTTCATAATCTGTCCACACATTTTAACTGTATAAACATACAAATTCTTTCATAATCTGTCCACACATTTTAACTGTATAAACATACAAAATCTTTCATAATCTGTCCACATATTTTACTGTATAAAAATACAAATTCTTTCATAATGTGTCTACATATTTTACAGTATAAACATACAAAATCTTTCATAATCTGTCCACATATTTTACTGTATAAAAATACAAATTCTTTCATAATGTGTCTACATATTTTACAGTATAAACATACAAAATCTTTCATAATCTGTCCACACATTTTAACTGTATAAACATACAAAATCTTTCATAATCTGTCCACATATTTTACTGTATAAAAATACAAATTCTTTCATAATGTGTCTACATATTTTACAGTATAAACATACAAAATCTTTCATAATCTGTCCACATATTTTACTGTATAAAAATACAAATTCTTTCATAATGTGTCTACATATTTTACAGTATAAACATACAAATTCTTTCATAATCTGTCCACACATTTTAACTGTATAAACATACAAATTCTTTCATAATCTGTCCACACATTTTAACTGTATAAACATACAAAATCTTTCATAATCTGTCCACATATTTTACTGTATAAAAATACAAATTCTTTCATAATGTGTCTACATATTTTACAGTATAAACATACAAAATCTTTCATAATCTGTCCACATATTTTACTGTATAAAAATACAAATTCTTTCATAATGTGTCTACATATTTTACAGTATAAACATACAAATTCTTTCATAATCTGTCCACACATTTTAACTGTATAAACATACAAATTCTTTCATAATCTGTCCACACATTTTAACTGTATAAACATACAAAATCTTTCATAATCTGTCCACATATTTTACTGTATAAAAATACAAATTCTTTCATAATGTGTCTACATATTTTACAGTATAAACATACAAAATCTTTTATAATCTGTCCACATATTTTACTGTATAAAAATACAAATTCTTTCATAATGTGTCTACATATTTTACAGTATAAACATACAAATTCTTTCATAATCTGTCCACACATTTTAACTGTATAAACATACAAATTCTTTCATAATCTGTCCACATATTTAAACTGTATAAACATACAAATTCTTTCATAATCTGTCCACATATTTTAACTGTATAAACATACAAAATGTTTCATAATCTGTCCACATATTTTACTGTATAAACATACAAATTCTTTCATAATCTGTCCACACATTTTAACTGTATAAACATACAAATACTTTCATAATGTGTCTACATATTTTACAGTATAAACATACAAATTCTTTCATAATGTGTCTACATATTTTACAGTATAAACATACAAATTCTTTCATAATCTGTCCACACATTTTAACTGTATAAACATACAAATTCTTTCATAATCTGTCCACACATTTTAACTGTATAAACATACAAATTCTTTCATAATCTGTCCACACATTTTAACTGTATAAACATACAAATTCTTTCATAATGTGTCTACATATTTTACAGTATAAACATACAAATTCTTTCATAATCTGTCCACACATTTTAACTGTATAAACATACAAATTCTTTCATAATCTGTCCACATATTTTAACTGTATAAACATACAAAATCTTTCATAATCTGTCCACATATTTTACTGTATAAAAATACAAATTCTTTCATAATGTGTCTACATATTTTAACTGTATAAACATACAAGTTCTTTCATAATCTGTTCATACTATTGAGCTGTATAGACATACAAATTTAATCATAATCTGTCCACATACTATTGAGCTGTATAGACATACAAATTTAATCATAATCTGTTCATACTATTGAGCTGTATAGACATACAAATTTAATCATAATCTGTTCATACTATTGAGCTGTATAGACATACAAATTTAATCATAATCTGTTCATACTATTGAGCTGTATAGACATACAAATTTAATCATAATCTGTTCATACTATTGAGCTGTATAGACATACAAATTTAATCATAATCTGTCCACATACTATTGAGCTGTATAGACATACAAATTTAATCATAATCTGTTCATACTATTGAGCTGTATAGACATACAAATTTAATCATAATCTGTTCATACTATTGAGCTGTATAGACATACAAATTTAATCATAATCTGTTCATACTATTGAGCTGTATAAACATACAAATTTAATCATAATCTGTCCACACATTTTAACTATATAAACATACAAATATAGTCCGTGATTTGAAAATGACGGACAGTTTATATAAGTCTAAAAATATGTTACCAATTTTTTTAACTGTTCACTTTTTTACTATTGTAATATAGGTCTATTATTTAAACATGTATTTATAAATATAAGAATAAATTAAATTTCCGTATCCGAAGGATCAAAAAGGAGAAGGTGACAGAGGGGTAACATAAATTTGAAATAAGAGTGAGTGATTGTTTTCAAAAAAAAAAATCTTTGCTGAAAAAGAAAATGTGATTGCCTATCTAATTGAAGACTGAAGTTGTGTGTAAATACTATAGTTTATAAACAAATTTATAAATTTCGCAAATATTATTTAATCTGATTTTATTAGTTTATATTTCTATAGAAACATAAATATTATTAAGGGGGAGGGGAATCGGGAGGGAAGGGGATTGGGGAGGGTAGGTGACATACCCATAACGACTTACTTTATAATACTAACAATTAATTGTATTAAATTAGCATACGACAATCAGCTTTTAGAAATAAGAATAGATATAGATTTTTTTTTAGTCCTATATATTTTATTTATAGAATATCCTTTAAAATGTTTAAAATTATGTAACATAATACAGTTTTCTCCACCTTCACTATAATTCATGGGATGAACGTTATTTTAATATTTTTATACGGAACAATTACAATCTCTCTTTACACTTGTTTTGAAATAACTATATTTTTTAGATACACTATCATAACTTTATCAGGAATATGTGGTGTAAAGATAGTTTTATGTTGGGTCAAAAAACCGGTTTACAGTTTTTCATGTAAACACCAGTTTCCAGGTCTACTGAGTTCAAAAATTTAGTTTTGGGATTTTTTCCTGACTGTCTTTCTGTCTTTCTCTCAGTCATATAACTTAACAAAAAATTTGGGGTTCCTGACGTAAAACAGAAACAGATAAAACTTCGATAAAATGTACCTAAACTTAACACCATCTCTCCAAAAGTATTAGTTAGTCAATTATCGTTAAAAAATTGGCATATTTTTGTTATAAAAGACGTATAACAGGTGAGATTGAATTATACAATAACCAGTAAGCAAACACCATTTTAATTTTTTTATTGACGTGTTCCAGAGTGGTACAATATCATCCTAATAACTTTCTTTCTTGTAAGTTATGTGTGAACCCTAATTAAACTAGAGATTTTATACTTCTCTTATTTTACATTTCTAATAAAACTAAAAGAACTCTATAATCTATTTACTTATTTTTAAGTCATGATTTTAAGGTTATTTATTTATTTATTTTTATTTTTAAAAGTATCAATAGTCTACTGGTTAGTAATAAAAACATTAATAATATTAAAATTTAATATCTGTCTGCTTTGTTTTTTCACCGTCGATTCAATCATATTTCAGTGGTTACCATACCATATTGCTAGAGTGTTTCTTCAGGTGTCCGATACGCTTACTGGCAACTCTGAAATACTCACTGCAAGAAGTCTGTATATAATAATTTAATCACAATTTTGATATACGTGATTAGGTAGTGTATACAAGTAAACATTAACAATGTATTGTATTGAACGCAAGTTGTAGATAGAATTTTACACTGGTTTTTTACAATTGTTTCTCGAAAATGTCGAATAATTTGCAATAAATCATAACTATTTTTATTTTTAAAAGAATAACATTTAGCTTTGCGCCCTGAGAAGTCCCTGGTTTACTATTACAACTTAAATAATCAAATGTGGACCATAACACATGGTAACCACCTTTAAGATACCAATGCGCATTCCACCTATGAGGTGGACATGCGCATTCATGTCTGCAGAAACACACTGATTCTAGTTTCACCATGACAGAAACACGTATCTTACGGGATCCTTAAATATTTATTTATTGTCACGACCGTTTTAGCTCAACACTTCACTAAAACTAACTTTTTATGCGTATTTTTGTTAAAATATTACCCAAAACTTTCAGAATGTTTTCTTCACGTAAGAAATATACGAGTATTAGAAAGCTATTTTTCTAATATAACACCGATGGTAATCTGATTTTAAATTTAACTATACTTCGATTGACGCCAAAAGCAAAATCTGTTTACTTATTAAATCTAGGTTGCACCTAATCTAGCCTCTGCGATACCAGAGAGAAGGACAATAAGTTTATATGGTTAAAATGGGAAATATCATGCACCACCTGAAACACGAGGCTTGGAGGAATTAATAAACTATCCATGACTACCTCTAAGATTCAACCCAATCTCCATTATGCAGCCTGGAAATAACTTTTGGCTATAAATTAAAAAGACTATGAGTATCTTCTTTGTGTCACGCAATGTTTTATCACGGTGGGTCTAAATTCCATTGACCACGACTATGGTCAGTAACTAAACTGTTTTTGGCCACCTCATCCCCAAAAACTATATAATCCATACTATCCTACCCAAGCATTTTATGTGACCTAATATCTTTATTATGTCATTTTTTTTTTTACGTGAAAGATTTAGGAATTAATATAAACTTATTAGATGGGAAGGAAAAGATATGAAGATTTCCTGATCGTGGATATCCAAATGATCCTGTGACTGACTCTAAACTACTGAACTGATTTTCGAATAATAATTATTATTGTTATTTTCCTTCCGTGGTTTATGTAAACAATACCAATACCAATTTCTTAACGATCAAGTCGAAAAAAGTGTTTGTAAATTTAAACATAACTTGTATGGTTTTCTATTGTATATTTTATATTTTACCAACTAAGAAAAAAATGTAGTAAACACAAAAATTTACTTGATTGGTTACGAAATTCCTAAATCTCTAAGTTTTCTATTTTTAAATTGCAGTTCTTCATTCTCCAGAATTTTTTAATGACGTACTCTAGTAAAATTATTTAATACCTCTGATATGCGTTCAATGTAAACCAGAAACTCAAAAACCTATAAAAATCGCTATATAATCTTTCGCTTTTTCATATTAATGATTTTACTGATTTTAATAAAACATTTTTCAAGAATATTTTTATTTAGACGCTTAAGAAATATTTCGTCTTAGTTTATATATGTAAAAATATAAAATTAGCCTATATTTCAATACATAACAATTGAGGCCAAAGGCTAAACTATTTTGTCTCATTTGCAGAAGGCACCCAAATTCTGCTCTAGTCTTTCATAAACTTTGAGGGAGTATTGTTTACATTTCACTTGAGACGATGCCGCTGCACTAAATTCTTGAAATACTAATGTCTTGTTTTAACAGCGTAATTTTTTTACCGTACTAGTTTTATCTACAACTTCCAATGTCAAATTTTTAAACACAATTTGGATTTTACTAAATCAAACTTTTTGTTAATGGGAAAGTCACAAAACCCAATTACTTATCACCTTGATTTTAACTCGAACAAGTTACCAGTTGTATTTATATTCTACTTATGTATTGTCTACTTAATATAATTAACCTTATCGATAGATCATGGTTTGATTAGCGATACAAGTTAAGTGTTAAATAATTGAGAAATTATATTATCTAACTGATGTAGATGACCTATAAACGTAAACCATTAATTTTCCTTTTTATTTGCTATTATATCTTACTCGATGAAATTAATCTAGTCTTAAACAAACCAAATTTGTGTAAATTCTTTCAAATTTCTTTTCTGCAATTGTTAAATTTTTGTAAATTATATAAATTTTATCTCTCAAGATTTAAATCTATATTTGTAGTCAAGGACATTAGTCTTTATATGCTGAACTATATCTATGGCAATAACTGAAAAACAAAACTATTAGGCTATAGTTTTTGTCAGTTTTGAAAGCCCTCTCTGTTATTCTCCGAAGTTGGTTGATTATCATATTTTTGTTTGATTCAAAAAGAACTTTTTATATACTTTTGAAAAAAGTTAATATAAACGAAATATAAAGTGTTTTACATTGCATTTATTTATTATTTATTTATAATTTGTACATGCAAATAACTAAAACAAAGAAAACCATTTCGTATTTATCAAGTTGGTCTAATTTTAACTACGTTAATGTTATTTCTTGTGGGAGTTTGGTTATTTATTTAGTATATGAAGCAACTGTATTTTATATTGCTAATTTCAAAAAGTATATTTTTTTAAGTATAATATCTAGCCTATTAACCATGAAAATGGCCGGTTACTAGATTTTACTACAGAAAAGGTATTGATTAATTTACAATTTTGCACTTCATTGTTGATTTATTATTTTTTTAACTTCGTACATTTTTAATGATATGATTTACAAGTTAACTTAGTCTTTTATTATTACACTTTATTGTTTGTGTACCTTTATATCATTCACACAAAATTTGCATTTATATAATAAAGCTTTAACTATTTTTCGACTAATATGTTTTACAAACCTTGCTGATCATTTTTGTTTCTTTCCACTATTTGAGCTTAAGACGTCTTGTAAGCTACCTACTTAGTTTATCTATATATTGTTCCATATATTTTTATAATTGTACGTATATTTTAGAGCTTCAGTGAAGGTATATTTTGTTTGTTTTGCTCCGTATATTATTAAGAAGTACTAATATAATTAATTAATCACAATCACTAACCTTTTATGTCTTATAAACTATTGTTGTTAATTGTTTCAATACTACCTACAAATGGTATTCCACTTTTACTTTACGATCGTGTTTTTAAATGTTGCTTTGTGTGTCTAAGCAGTAGAATTTTATCTAATATTCGTATGTGTATTTTCATTTTTGTGTGATTTTAAAACTTTGAACTATGTTAATCTTATTATCCCCATTTAAAATTCCCCTATCCCACATTGGCATTTGTTTGAGCTTTTTAATTCCTTGCTGGTCTTTTAAAATTATTTTTAGCCTATGAGTCGGCAATTCATGTTTATTTTTCGTTAGGATTTCAATATTTTACAGCACTGATCTCTATAAATTAGAATAGACTCCTGTTTATTGTCGACTTTAGTTGTGCAGAGATTGTATAAGAATTCATTTGTTTTAATTTAACATTACGATTTCAATGTTTCACAGTTGTAATTTCTATAAATTAGAATAGATTTGTGCTTATTATCAACTTTAGTTATGCAAAAAGTTGTATATGGAATCATTTGTTTGATTTCTTCAATACAATTTCAATGTTTTACAGCAGTGATTTCTATAAATTTAAATAGACTCCTGTTTATTGTCGACTTTAGTTGTGCAGAGATTGTATAAGAATTCATTTGTTTTAATTTAACATTACGAATTCAATGTTTTACAGCAGTGATTTCTATAAATTAAAATAGACTCCTGTTTATTGTCGACTTTAGTTGTGCAGAGATTGTATAAGAATTCATTTGTTTTAATTTAATATTACGAATTCATTGTTTTACAGCAGTGATTTCTATAAATTAAAATAGACTCCTGCTTAATGTCGACTTTAGTTGTGCAGAGATTGTATAAGAATTCATTTGTTTTAATTTAACATTACGATTTCAATGTATCACAGTTGTGATTTCTATAAATTAGAATAGATTTGTGTTTTTTATTTATTTATTTTTTTTTTCATTACGATTCCAATATTGTTCTGCATTGATATCTATAAATTAGAAATTACTTTGTTAAATTTTCCTTGTGATTCCAAGGTTTTAAAGCAATAATCTCTATAATTTAGAATAATCTTGTGGTTATTGTCGACTTTATTTCTGCAGAGAATTGTAGAAGGAATCTTTTTTTTTGCGTTAGATTCCAATGTTTTACAGAAATGATCTCTCTAAAATTAGATTCTACTTATTGTCGAATTTAGTTATGAAGTGAATTGTATAATGATTCATTTGGGTGTAGTGTGCATAAGATAAAATTAGCTGTCATTTAAGAAGATGATTGTTAAGTTTCCATCAAATGTAACCTTATTTTATCCCTTTCTACGTCTAATGTATATATACCTACGCCAATTTAAAATAAAGTTTAAATACATAAATATAGGGTACTTATATATAGGGAGCTTTCCTTCATTAAAGCTGTAGTTTTCGTTAAAAAACTATTTATTTCAATTTTTTGTTCAGTTGTTAATTATGAAAGTATTTAATAGAAGTAGGCCTATATAATAGCTTTAGATGTATTTTAATTGCTATTTAGGTTAGGTTAGATCTATACAACAAACTATTTGAGCAATAACAATGATCCACTATCTTATCTTGCAGTGATGTTATTGAAAACTAATATTTATAGAAACTATTTTTTTTTTTTAATGTTTACAGACTTAGCCTACACATCATTTTTGGTGGATGCAGGATGATGTAGCTTGTATGTAAATGTAGTACTTTGGGTGTTCCTCAGGGCTAGCATAGTGAACCTGTTCTTTATGAATATTTAGAGTCAACGTACCTGCTATTATAAACCAGTCTTGCCGCTTTTATTTGGAACTTATGTTCCTAGTCGTACCAAAGATTAGTTAATATTGTTAGTGATTTTATCGTTTTGTAGTCTATTGAATTATCTTTTGTGATAGAATTTAAAGAGTTTACCTTCACATAGGTTATAATCGAATGCTTGTTATATCCTCTCTTTTGGAAAATATATCCATAACCATTTAAAAAAAAAAGAGAATTTGAAACAATCTTCTGTAAATTTAATTATATTTTATAGTAATCACGCCATATTCATATAATACCATGTATTCAACAATTAATTACATATAAAAGTGAATATTTTTTATAATTATTAACGTGATTAAACGCGAATTTCTGTTAAGCAAACTAGAGGGACCAGAATAGTTAAATGACATATTGATTGATGTAATTATTGATATGAAATTAATTCAAAAAAGCTATATCTAAATGCCACCATTTTCATATTTTCCAAATTTTATTTTCGAATAAAAATCTTGTCTGACGCATAATGAAATTCAGTATTATTTATTTAAATGTTAAATTTACATAAAATCAAATTAAAATTTCGCCCACTTCCACAGTTTATTATATATTTTGAACTGCACGGACTTTTGTAGAACCTACAAGTGTTGCAAGTATAAAACTATTACAATTTTTGTATATTTTGATATTTATCAGCATATTTTTATACGAACTGCTCTAATAATTGATAAAGTTAAGTATATAATTCAAACTTAAATAAATTTGCACTGTTAGAGAGTTGACTATTATACAGTGGTGATGTAATGTTACATTGAATCAAAAATGATATTGATTAGGCTATAAGATCAGGATTTTTCAATCCCGGATGTTAAAAGTTGATTAAGGATAGCAATAGTCAGTATTTTTATAATGGAGAAATGCCAACCAGAATTATTGTGAATATGGTGAAACTCCTATGAGTAGGCTATAGAAACCATTTATAACTCATAGGGTTTATGTTGGGAAGGGGGGGGGTAGTTGAAATCCATAATTAAAGATTTCATGTTAGCAAATTTCAGTAGTAAATGAACTCCTTCTATTTCCATTTCTGCTTTTTCCAAAATTGTATTAAAAATTTTGCTAATTGATGTTTAGTGCGACATCTACATTTTTTTATATTAGGCCTATAGAAATCTTAAGCTTAAAGTTAAAGGTCATTTTGAATTTAATCGAACCTATAAATTTTATTGCAATATACAAGTTCTTTATTATTTTGGTGATAAATAATAACTCTTTCATCAAAGAATATTTTTAATATTCATTCGAAGACAGCCAAAAATAATTTTAAACGCTTCCTTAATTTTTCGGTACAAAGTAAGTTTTTAAAACTATATAACACTGATTTTACTTTTTTATCAATTAAAAAAAATGTCGATCGAATTAATTTATCAATTTTTATTTATTTTTTTTAAATTCTCTCTGCTCTTTATTTAGTAAAAAATAGACCTAGGCTATAAATATTAAGAATTGGATATCTATAAAAATACTTAGTTTTAAAGTTTCTTGTTCAGGCAACTAAATAAAAGTGCAAAATACATTTTCTATTTACTTATAAGTTAGTCTATTATTACTCTATTGTTAATATATAATTGTATATCCTGTCTATGATTAAAGTATTATTCTTTTATGTTTTCTAATGCCCATTTAAATGTGTTCAACATGATATTAAAAACAAACTAAATTAAACAGAATTTTTATTAAAAATAAACAATAAATTTGTTTCGGCTAGAGTAACCCATCAATAAAAATTGTTTAAATTATGGCAGATTTTAGATACGGCATTTTTAGATTATATTAAAACCCCCATTACAAAGTTTGTAATTTTGGGAAAGAGAAATCAATAGTTTCGTTTCAGTTCAATCTAAAATCAAAAACATTTTTAAAAATCAAAGGACAGGCTCTCCTTATTTTCATAAACATTGTTTAAAAGACGGGAAAATTCCTTACAGCCTAAAGTTGATATGGCGTAAAACCTTGGGATATTTTGTTGCTGTTAACAATGAGGAATTCATTTTCCTTTATAGTTGAATTCAACAAATAATTTAGTAATATATTTTATCGATTTTTAGTGCTTAAACTTCTGAAATATAGCGGTATTTTCATTCTTAAAAATTTTGTGCTACCATTAGTAACTTGTAACTTATTAGTCGTTTGTTTCAAACATTTATTTTATATAATGCGAACCTTTCATACACATTTACCCGCATAAGTTTACTTAAAAGGAAATCTATAAATTATCATTTGTTTTGACAGTTTAAACATTAATTTCAACTAATCTTCCTGAAAGTCCAATAAATAAACATGAAATGATGATAGCTTTTAATTATTTTTTACATAGATATAATAATTATAAATTTTGTTCTAATTAAAATGTTGAAGTTAATAACAAGCTTATTTACCGTGGCGTTTTAACAATCCTTTATTAACTTGTGTTAGTCTATTCCTAAATACGTATAAATTAAGACTTAGCTATAGTAGAAAATTCAGTAATCACATAGTCCAACGTTTTGTCTGTTAATAATAAATGGTGTCTAAATGTTATAGGCTTATAGCCTGTAGGGCCTATATATTGAGGTTAGACCATTCAGTATTTGTTTTGTATTTTACAAATTTAATAGACTTACAGTAGCAGTAATTGGATGAAAAACTAAAGCTATAGGCTTAATAATTTTAATGAATGTTGAATAGGTCTACATGAGAAAAATATCATTTTTCAAAATGTAAAAATAACTTCCTATAAAACAAATTTTGAATCACCAATTTAAAAAAAAGGAGTGTAGGCCTATAAAAACTATAAAAATGTTAAAAGTCATTATTAAAATAAACAAGTTAAATTAAATATTCTACTATTTAAATTTTCAACACATTAAATGACCTGTCTCAAATATTTTTAATGTGTATTTAAATATTTCTTCTTTTGATAAAGTTACGAAACGGACTATTTCCCTTTTCTGTTTAATCTATTTAAAAATCTTAAGCAAAACACATGTTTCAACTTCTTCAACGTAATAATTGTAGGCTAATTAAACTGAAGGTTAAAAATTTTAAAAACAACATTATGGTTAATACGTGGAAAAAATAAATAGTCTATAAATAATCACTCCTAAAAAACATTGAAGAATCAAATTTTGTCAACTCTGCTAAATTAATGCTAAGTTTTAAATTTTGTTGCCGTAATTATCATTTTTTTCCCGAGCACCTACGTTAAATTTGTGGTAGCTACTGGATTAGGCCCAATGTTTATACAGTTTGGGTGTAGTCTCTAATTAATTGTAGAAAATGACTTGTTAATCTTAGAATGGATGGAAGAATTCTTTAAAAAACCTGCACTAAAACTTAGCTTTACAAAACTGACTAGACTAACAAATATGTGACGTAAGTAATAGTCTAATCTATCCTTGAATAGACAGACATGGACAACAGATAGACAGACAGATGATAAAATTCGTTTTTCAAACTGATTTTATTGTGAACTCGTAGGTAGGTAAATTTTTTTTAAAAAGGTGTTTATGTAATATTGATTTAGTAGATTACTTTTGGATAAAATTCAATTATTGAATAATTCTTTAGACTTATAAAATTTCTTGTTGTTTAAAGGCCAAAACCCTCTTTGACATCATCGCCTCATAAAACAGGAAGAAAAGAACACACCATAAAGACCCCTAGGCCTCGAATATTCTAACAGGTTCGGAAGAGAACAAGAGTTGGTCAATAGAAACTTGTGATCTAATCCAAGACTACACGGAAAAAGATCTAGATTCAGCTATGCCTTCGGGATTAAATATAAATGAGCCCCTGAGGGGTTATCATATATTAACCTATAGCATACCTAATAGTAGTTTCTACTCAAATTTTCTATAAATAATCTTATCCCATACGTTGACCGAAATGGACATGAAAGATGAAATGACAAACGAACGAATTTATACAATAGCCTTATTTATAATCGTAGCGTATTAATTTAGGGAATTTTCAAATTGGTTAGGCCTATAGGCTAAGTATGTTAAAGTTTTCTATTTTACTAATGTTTTATTCCATTACTTAGACATAAAATTTCTATATGAAAAAATAGGCCTATTAGGCTACAAAACTCTTTACGTTCGGAATTATTTTGAATCTCGGACATCACTGATGTATACATGGTTGATCTATATAATATAGGCTATACTGACAGACAAGCACGCAGCACAGTGAATGGAGGAGGGGGGGGAGAAGTGTAGGGAGATGAGAGGTTTTCCACCCCTCTGATGGTATTGCATGGGTTAGAACTACCCTTAGGCATTCCAGAACGAAGTGATGAAACACGAGTTCTCTCTAAGCATCACTGATATTTAAACAATGAATTTTCCGACACACAGAAAATATATTAGGCCTCTATACAATTTTTTTATTTTTGTACATGAAATTATAGTCTATCTTAAAAGAAATTGTAAATAAATTGCTGTACTTAAGAATTATAAGAGCGAGTATGAAGGTTATATATTTTGTAGATTTTCGTCGTTTTGTTATCGGACTTCGAACAACAATAATGTTATCAAAAAGTCAGTAGACACATAATATATAGAAACACATGTTATAAAAACAACTGTGAAATTAATAGTAACAGTTATTTAGCTGTATTATTTATGTAATACTAATTAAAAGTGATTAATAAATAATAGAGATTGTGAAAAATAGAAATACGCATAATTTGCAAAATAAACTTAAAACTATGTTTTTCTGTTCCAATATTACCTAATTCGTGTTTTGGGAATTGTCAATACTTGCCCGTGTCCCATAATTATTAGGTGTAAGAAAACGTAAAATGTTACAGTAGTGTGAAATTTAGTTGAACGCGAAAATTATCGTTTGTAGGTAAGACGTAGAGGGGATTCTTTATTGGCAGCTAGAGGTTCTAGTAAGAGGGAGAGAGAGAGAAACATACACGAGCCGGCGTGTTAGAGAGAGATAGGTAGTCAATTGAAAATGGAAGGAGCATAGGATACCACGTGACTAGCCCATCCCAGCGCCTGTGAAAAGGGGTTGGGCTAAAGATGCGCAGTATACGTCTAGATTTGATAGAGTTGGCGCATACCACGTGACACAGTGTCGCGCCTCCAGTGAGTGATTGACAGTATAGCAGTCGGCTTCTTGTACTCGTGCGGCGCGGCCAACCGGACGTCTAACTCGGTTCATATACGTCATCCATCAAAATCATCAACATGGCATCGATAATTTGTGAAAGTGTAATGCATTTATATCGTACTATAAAGTGAAAACAAGAAATTGTGTATTTTAACTAAAAGTAAAACTACCATCGTTCAAAACGTGTCTCGGGTAATTTTTAGGTAGTTCATGTATAACCTTGTGTTGTTTGTTTTTTTAATTTCTAAAAGAAAATTAGTTTTCGGGTTTTATTAGTTCCGTGTTTCGTGTTTTTAAGTTTACCAAGAATAGAAAAAAGGAGTAAACCAAGAAGAGAATTACTTTGTGTTCAGTGTTTTTTTTTTACTTTTTTTTTTTCAACATAACCTAAAAAAATATTTGTGTGTTTTATTGGGAAGCGTTACCAGAAAGCGGTAAATCCGCTTCTGGTAAACAAAGTAGTAAAAATCCTCACTGAAAAGATTCAAATGGCGCAACCTAGGGTGAGTGTCAGTGCACGTGTGTATACGATGTTTACTAATTGTCAAAATGAAACATGGAGCTAGGGCGCCATATTGCTTCACCCGGACCACAACATTTTTCATTCAAACATTAATGTGCCCAGCCGTACGGTATATAAATCATGTTCCTCAAGCATGGCCAAACCCATTTTGTTAGAGCCTTCTTGCAAGTTACAATTGATTCGTTAATTTATACTACTACTGCTCAACCAAATTTATCATAATATACTAAACTAGGCCTGCCCTATCTAAACATTAACCATGGTAGTTTTCAATATCGGTAGGCTAATTACGGTAATTGGTGAACATTGTCACATTTATTTACAACACATATCACATAATTAGTCTATTATTTATTCTATTTTTGCTCAAGTTTATTTTGGATTCTCAGATTATGTTAATCTGACTTTTTTTTAATAATTGTCAATTAGTAACTAAAGGCCTCATCCATCCTTGTTAAATCGGTTCATTTTCCATATTTAATAAGGAATTGGTTTTTAAGTTACCATAGTGTTACACAGTGTGGTCTAGGCTATGTATTTTTGGAATTTAGTTTCAAGTTTAACAAATGAGTAAAGACATGAATGGTTGTTTATTGTTTTCAAAAGAATATAATAAATGATGTACAGCTTTCCTGGCTTAGCTCTTACCTGGTCGGAAGTAACGGGTCCTATTTGTCTGTTTTTCTAAGAAGGTTTTTAAGGGTTCAACCTAGGCTTTGTTTGAGGCTCTTCTGGCCCTACCCAGTTTTGCAGAACACATGAAAAGCTTTTAACAAGAAAGCTATTGTTGGTCATAACACAAATTTTATTTTTGTTAGAATCTAAATAGTTGTTTGGTTACAACTAGACATAAATTTATAACAACCATTTCTTTAACCCAAATTACAACTGCAGAAATAAAATAAAAGTTTAAAAAAAATACAATTGCATTTGATTATTATTTTAATCAAATTTATAAATATTTTACCCGTTTTAGATGATATTGTATTATTTTTCAATGAAAGCTTGGAACGCAAAATGGCCAATTTATATGTATTAATTAAATTAATGAAAGTTTAGTTGAGAAGAAATGAACGTGCAATGTTTTAAAATATTTATTATTACCTATTTAGATTTTTTTTTTAAATATATTTTTTATTCGGAATTGGGCAAAGCTTACCAAAACATATTAATTTTAGGAATTTAAATAAATTATTAATAACAATTATTAATATTGTTAAATGATATCCAGTACAACATAAAACTAACACCCTAATATTCAAGTGATTAAATTTTAAGAAGGCCTACGTTTTACAGTTTTTTAAATATTACCACACAAAATCGAAGTAGTAAAATTCAATGCCATATAATATATCAAAGGAAATTAAAATTATGCTGGCCTTAATCAGATTATGGTGAACTAAAAACTAAATAAACTCTTCTGGTAAAAAAGTTGTTACAAATAATTGTCATCATTGCTCATTGTGACCCTCATAGGCGGTTTTAATCAAGAATTCGCCATGACTATTCATAGACGCGAATAAATTAAATAAAAAAAGTAACGTAAAAACAAACTGCCTTATAATATTATATAGGCCTATAGTAATTGTTCCGCCGCGCCACCTGTATATAATAAAAAGAATTTAATTATAACTCCCATTTTTTCTCTTTCAGTTATTACACCTAATTTATACTTATTTCTTTGTGTAACTAGATTAGTTCTTTTTTTTTAGAATGATTAAAACAGTAGTTGCTATTAGGCTGACATTTTTAATATAAAAAATCGGAAGAAGTAGGCCATTATATTATATACTACGTGATTAAAAAACGTAAAACTAAATATCATCTATTTAAAATATAGTCTGTAACTAATATTAACCTCACTTGAATTCTGAACAAATTAGGATAACCTGTACAAGTCAATTTTGAGTGGAACTGTACTAGATGTATTTGAACAAGTGAAGTTAAGATAAACAGTAAATGAATGCTTCTGTAATGTGTTATCGACACTTCTATACAGCTGTTTGTACATTTTTCACTAGACTGAAATGCGCTAATTATATGATTCTTTTTGGAACCGAACGCTTTTGTTTGGCGTCTCACGGGACAATGAGAGGGTTAATTAACAAGGGATAATAATTAGACGCGGCTGAGTTATTGTTTCGTCTTTCTGTATGCACTTAAGTTTCGATTAATAGTTAAAACAAAGTAAAACTATGTGGAACTCTCCGTAATTGACAATTATATATTCAAGTAATGTTTTTAGAAGACGGGTTTACTATTAAATTTTATAGAGTACGCTATTCAGTTAATTTCTTTTTAATATCACTAATTTTCTATTTTTCATTAGTTTACTTTAATTTTCTCGTTGAAAAACAATGATTTCCAGGGTATGGTTATTTCAATTTATAAAATTAGCAACAACTCGTTTACAATAAAAAAGTAAAGAATAATAAAGTCAATAAGTTATGTATTTTTAAAATTGTAAAAAAATTAAAACAAAAGTAAAATTTATAAACTAAACAATAAATTTCCTTATCGGTAATAAATAACAAAAAAACTAAAATAAATAAAAGTGTAGTCTAAAAGCAGATCAAAAAGAGCATCCCCCTAAATTCATAGTAACAGGAAAAACGAAAGTTTCAATATTGACCTTATTTTTACTTGTAACAGAATTGTATTTACAATTTGATTTATACCTATAAAGATTTAGAACCTATTATACGCCAATAATAAAATTACAGTAAAAATATACTATAAGGAAATCTAATATAGATAGATTGATAATAAAATGTTCTAGGTCATTTAAAGGTAATTTTTAACACCCTTGCCTACACACACATAAATTATTTTTATACATAGATGTCTATAATTTATAACATATAATAATAAATGAACATTTAATATAATTCATAGGCTATAAAGGATATAATAATAAATTTCCAAAGATATTATAAGTATAAATATATTCATTGTAGATTTTTTTTTTTTTGTTAAATTGAATAACACCGCAATACTAGGATATAGTAATTAGAAATTAACTGTTTTTGTAAAAGAAATTATATATTTATTCTTTTACAAAATTTAAATAAATCCGTTATCAATTTTTGTTTATTGACCTTTGCTTATAAAGAACGACAATATTTTGCCACAACAAACTTTAATTCCATTACAAATTAGTGAGTATAATAAATGTACTTATGTAAACTCTAGGAGTTGGAAAAAAACTATTTACTCATAACCAATTTAAACACGTTTATCAAATATTACGCATAATGTAACGGCAATAAAAACACTTGAGGTATTACAATAAAAACAAATTAAGATTTATTACAGCCTACTCAAGAATTAAGTGACACAATAAAGTAATCTAAAAGCGGTAAATTATTATTAGAGACGATTTTAATAAAACTATATTATTCCGCGCGCTAAACTAGAGTATAAAAACTAGTAACATGTTAAGTTAGTAATTACCTTTAGCAATAAATCAAGTAAATTAAACACAACTCAGCAATGTTAATGAATAATACTGTGCTAAATGATTAGAATCGTTTAAGATTCAATAAAATACAAACACTAAAATGTTGCGTATAACTGCTATCCTTTATAATATAACCTAACAAACATTTATTTTAAAACATGCTAATTTATAAGTAACAAATTCGTAAAAAATATAGCTTTCATGATTTGTATATATTTTAAAACCATTATCAAAAAAATATATAGCCTATATATTTATATATAAATTCCTAGTCCGCGTTCAAATGGTTCTTTCTAAGAAAATATAATTATTTCTAATTTTAAATAAACAAGCCTGTCTTATGTAGTCTATAAATAGGCGTACATTTCCCTAAAGATTATTTTGTAACCTATATTTTTAAATCTTTTATATTAGCCTAATTTACGTTATACTGTACTAGACAAATGATTAAGTGAAATCACTAAAAGTGTTAAGTTTTTCTTTTTAGTTGATAAAAAAAATTGTCTTTGCTCAATATATTTAACTTAGTAATATATTTCTATAAGAAGAAACGGAAAATAAAAATACGTCATGGTAAAGTGGTTAAAGAATTAAATTTAGCCTAACAATTGTCGTGTCGTTTAAACGCGTTTTATAATTAAACGTTACTTTGTTTTCCATTTATTAATCTTAGAATATGTCACTTTATGGCCTTTTAATAGAAGAAATAATATTAAATTTATGTAAAAATCTAAAATTATATATCTGATTTATCTACAATTATACTTATAACAAGAATAAATAGCCCATTATTATGTATTAAAAAATAATAATAAATATAATTTAATGTACCATTATATTTAATTGAAATTAACATCAGAACGTTTCTTGATTTCATTTATTTATAGAATAGGCCTACACGTTAATTTCAGTTCTGATAAATATAAAAAATTAAAGATACAAATTCAATCGGTTTTCTTACACCGTCAAACAACGAGATATCTCCCATTCAGCGCGCGTCTGCTAAAGAATATTGAAGAAGGTTAGAAAATGAGGTTAAATGTTGCAAAGCTGGTTGGGGAGGGGGTTGATGTCCTTTTGGTAAAGTGCAAATCGCAATGGTAGATTGGATCGACTTTGTATTCACGGGGACGCTGCTTTTGATGTGCATTTTGCTCGACGTCGCAGATTCTCTAAACCAATTTTCTTTGTTACCGCAAGGGAAAGACCTTTACTGGTGTGCGATGACTTTAAAACGATACAAAAGTGGTGTGGTAGACCCAATATGGTGGCCCTGATTTGTAAATCGTCTTTATCAGTATTGTGTGTTAAGTGTTAAGATAGTGAAGTGATTTTTTTATGTTAATACTTAATACAACCTTTTTATTTTTTGGAATGTTTATATTGTAGCCTATATTTGTAGTATTTTGAATAATTTGATTTAACACGAATTTACAATTTTAGAACTTCCAAATATATCTAGGTTTCACAATGACTTATTTCCCCGTAAGAAGTAGTTTTTGTGTAAGTTAAGAAATATTAGTCTATAGAGTGTGTAGTTGTAATAATTAAAAGATCATAACACTGCGATTTAATAGTTATACTTTATCTTTACGCGGAAAAATTACCCAATGTTTTTACTACAAAAATAATTTAGTTCGGCGCAGGAAATCTGAGTGTAAAATTTAGGTCTTATGATCGTAATTCAATTATACAATGCATATTATTGTCATAAACTTTTAGAAAGTCCTTTACAGTTTGTATATAACAAAGAAATCTCAACAATAAAAGAAAGTGGTTTCAGTTTGTACAATACAGAAAATTATTTAAGTTGTAAACATTTTCTAAAACGTTCTAAAAAAGTTTAGATCAAAAATTCTATTAGCCTATACTGTCATCGCGCGTGGTATATTTTGAAACTGTCAGAACATTTTATTTTGTATAATTTCTTTAAAAGTAATTATTATAAGATATAATAATAAATATTATTCGTTACTAAAAGGAAGTTTAATAAATATTTTTAAATGACCAATATTAATAATAATGAATCTCTATTACAATAATAATAAATATATTTTATTATTGTAAATAATTGTAAATATTCGATGGAAATAATTTGATTAAAATAAATATGAGTAGAATAATCTCGATAATTTATTGTAAATTATCATTTCAATTTCATTTTAGAATTGTGGGAATATTTCCACTACGACACAAATAATTCAAGCTAAAAGTGTTACACCTTTTTTAGTTTATCGTGTATATGTTTATTTATGTATTGTATTATTTTTCGAAATATTTTAATATACGTTAAAAACCGATGTAGATTTTAGTAAAATTTTGAATTACGGTTCCCCTTTTAAAAAACAAACATCAAATTTAACTTTGAAAAACAAATTCTAAAACCGTTATAGAATTCATCGTAATTTATAAATTCCTGGAAAAGTTACGTAGAAGTCATCATATTTTACATAAAATTGTAATTAAATAAATACAGTAAGTCCTGTCTACCGTCAGTTTAATTTGTTTTTTAAAACGACTTAAGAATCATTTTATTTATTTATTTAGTTTCGCAAAACACCACAATATCCAATTTTTAAAATTAAATTAAATTTAAATAAAAAATAACACCTTTTTTATTTATAGTTTTGTCCGATAAATTAAGTGACACGTTTGTTATTTCTCGGCCCATTATTCCGAGAAAGTGGAAAGTGTATCACAACTTATTATTTATTAATTTCTGTATTTTATTATAATTACAACGAGCAAACTACTTTTACCAACTTATAACGGCACATGACTGAGAGTAACCGCACATAACTTAATAGCATTAGTTTATTTTACTAATAGCAACATCCACTAATTTTAAAAACAAAAAGGATTAATTTAAATTGCCCTTCTAATAATGATGTTGTCACCATGTTTGTGCAATAATTTGTTTATCCCATGACTAACATTTTTATTTAGTTCCGCCAACCTCTTAACACCTTAATACACAAATGTAGTATTGATTTTTTATGTAGTTTCTACTAATAAATGAGCAATTGTCTACATCTTCATAATAATTCATATTTATTAATAATATTTCTTATTGAAAAATAATTTAGTTAGGGCACACGCTTGTACAAGTTTTTGAGGGCACGCAACTCTAAAGAACTTGATATGAGGGCTTTATTTTTTGTTTGAGCCGATGAAACCTGTCAGGAGTATCTGGCGCTTAATTTCCCCGGAATTCGCTTTTTTTTTAATGTGTGGTGATTGAATGCATCTTCTCAATTTTATATTGAAATATTACATTAGATAACTAGGGGCCTATTGTGTTTTTTTTTAGAATGATCGGTTAAAATACATTTTAGTTTGCTCACTAATTACTCCTGAGCCGTAATTTTATTTTATTTCATACATTCCTTTGGGTTATTAAAATCCACATTTTAATAAAATTAATTCGAAATTGGTAACACCAATGTTAAGACATTCGACTTTTCATATGTTCCTTTCTATTTTCAATTCCCGATTATCAGAAAATCCGATTTTCTTGTTTCGTACGCAAGTAGTCTCATAAGGTGTTGCAATGAATCCTCAATTTTGGGTTACGATATATTTTTACACTGTATTTTATATTCCACGTTTTATATAATTTTTTTAGAAATACTTTCTTACGAATTTTGTTAACGCTTTTGTAGTCATCAGCACACAATTTTTTGGTCTCCTAAATCTCAAAACAAAGTAATTCATCAAAATTACGTCATATTTTCTTCTTTCACCAATACAAGTACTTTCTCATAACTTAATATATGTGAACTATCATGATTTATTTTATGTTTTACTCTAGTATATGTTCTACGACAATCACATCACTTTATTTATGCTATTAACTTTTATTTCAACTTTAAATTCTATTCAATGATTATGTTATAATATTTTACGACATAATAAAAATGAACTAAGCGGGAAAAATATTTATAGACAAATCTATTGATGGTCTAAGCACAAATACTGTCACGCAAGCATAAAACAAAAAATAAACAAATAAAATAAATTCATTGCCAACCTCCGAAAATCGGGACTAATTGGTTAATAATTAAAAGCGAATAACGCTCCGTCCTCGAATTTATCAAAATTGAACCAAGTTATTTCAATCTTATTTTGGTAAATTGAATTTTGAGTGTGATTTAAAAAAGTGTAATAAATTGCAAGTAATAAAAAATTACAGTTCGCAAGTAATTAAACTATAAAATACTAAAATAAACCCGACGGCGCGGCGGTCTTAGTACATTTTACTATTCAAATATTTCGCGAACCGTAAGTTTCTTGTACATTCGGTTTAATAAATAAATAAATAGATTTAAGTCATGAACTTTCACATTTCATTAAAATTTAATCAATAAATCATTAATTTAATAATAACGAAATATTGAAACTTTTGAAAACTGATATCCACGCTGAAGCGAGAACATTGGAACAGATTTTTTTTTTTGAAGATGGCATCCAATAATTTTTATTTGTGTCATTTAGAAATAGTTTTTCGTAGAAAATCATTGTAGATAATTTTAAGAAAGTTAAAATTTCGAATTTTGGTATCATGAAAACTACTCCATTCTAAATTAAGAAAAAGAAGTACAAAATAAGAAATTTTAGAGATGTGAAAAATCTACAATAACCATATTTTGGTCGGTGTATAACTGATATGTCGATAAAAATATCGGAAGCATATTTTGTCATAGTACTATATTCTTATTAAAAGTACTATGGGATAAAATAAAAATAAATTCCCCATCGTTCATATATATTAATTTATATTGTCATTTCGTATTTTCTTGTTAGACTCATCAACTAGGCTAATTTAGAATTTAAATACGTGGTATTACTCTAACCTTAGTATCACTCGTAAATGTCATTTCAATATTTTTCTATAATTAATTAGAGTAGGCCTACATTGTTACTCGTAAACCAAAATGTGTTAATTTTTTTCTCAGACAGGCGCCAACGATTCACACACACTTTATTTCCTATAAAAGCTACCAATTAATATCCTCTATTCAACCGTAGAAATCATAAGGTACACAGACATTACTTATGGAATAAATAACTATGAAAGTAAAATTTTAATGTTGGCAGAATGAGAATGTAAGGCTGTTGCGTAATTAATGAAAACAACGAATTGGTACAACTGAGTCAACAAGCGCATGTCTGTTAAGACTAAGAAGTACTGTGGAGTACACTAGAGTTTATAGAATGAAATTAAATTGTTCATTGTAATAAAATAATTTAATATTGAAGTTTATAGGCTATACAAAAATTATTCCGTTTTATCCTTAACTATAACGAAGATTGATAATAAATGTCATTACTTGACTTTTAAACTTTTAGGTTAATTTCTCAAATAATTCATTAATGTAAAAAAACAGATCTATGAATTTTCACGGCTGTTAGTTTTTGGTCAAAAACGTAGTTTTTATAAAATGTCTTTAGTTCCGGGTTCGTTATCTCAGACACGTGACAGCTGATGTCTAGAAGTGATTTATAGTAAAATTACACCTATTAGACTGAATCAAAACATGTGGGTACTTGTTATTTGACAAAAACACGGGAATGTTTATTTCAGTTAAATTAGGTTATGTTTTTGACATCTTCACAAATCAGATGTCATGAGATGTGTCTTTGACATTTGAGTTCAGAGTAAATAACAAAATTACACCAAATTATGACCTTAAGCATTATTATTACAATGTTAAATCGCTAATAATTTTAAAATTGACTTCACAGATTTCATTAATATTTTGCTGAATTTCGAAAATTACTGACTCAAACAAATCACAATAACATATCGCTGAGGTAATCTTGAATTATTAATGTACTGATATCAACCATGGCCTGATTGACGTCTTTTTAGTCGGGTAATGTATGGGCACCAATTGTAGTTTCCTAATCCAGGATATTGGGTCAACATCATAACTTTTTGAGCCTTTTTTAATTATTGAACCGGATACATAGTGAAAAATTATATTATTTATACTTTAAGTAATTATTTATTTTTAACCGAGTAAGGCAAAGTCTAGTGTCCAGTTGCAGTTATTTTCCGTTTTAAAACAGTTGCTCAAATGAGTAGGCCATTCCCGGTTCCGAGACATGGACACGGGTGCTCCAACTTTCTAGTATAGCTCCTCAATATAAATATTATACATAACATAAACGAATCACAACCTGTAGCGGCTGTAGCCCTATAGGCCTACCCTAAAATGTAAAATGAAATTCGAACTTTTCTCTAAACTTTTGCCGTAGATATAGGAAGTTTTTAGCTGCCAAGAAAATTTCTCGTCTAAAATTTTTGTATAGTTTCATTTACCTTTATTGAGCTTCACATATTAGAAAAATTATTATGAATTTTTTATTCGAAATGGTTAATTTTTTATATTAACTGAATTAATTATTATGTCCATAACAGTTACACGTTTTGTTCCCTGTGATTTCCTCTAAAAGTTTATATTACATTCATGTAACTTGATATCTAACTCATAGGTAATACGATCGTTTACGCACATACGAAAATAAAGCTTTACGCATTACCAACAAAATTATAGACAATGTTCATGAATTGGAGCCACTCCTCGAGCAGCCGCTGATTGAGCTGAACAATCGCGAAAATGTTAACACAACTGCAAGTGTGAAGGCTTTGATAATGTGGGCCTCATATTAACTATAACCAACCTTTTATAATGTTACAATAGACCAGACAAAGAAAAATTGTCTTTTAGCGGTTAATTCAACATCAACTGGTATAGTAGGCTACTTAAATCATTGACAGTCCTTTTAGACAATTAAGATAATTCATTTTTTTAAACCAGAAGACAGCGTTTCTTTCAGATTTCGATTTTTAATGAACATTATCTTTTCTTCGAGTTATTTAAACAGATTTCAACACAGTGTACTCATCTTTCCCTTCATTATTAGTGAAGTATTACAAAGTTTATGGTTTCAAAACGCAAAAAAATCCTAAGTTCTTAGCATCAACATTCTATAGACAGAAATTAAAGGCAAACTATAATCTTCAATATTTCTTCTTCTTTTATAGGGATATTTTATCCAGAAACAAAATTACCTGTCTCGTTTTTAACAAAGAGGCGATGTGAGCCGTCACCTGAAGTTAAACCAGATACAAGTTGAGTTTGTCTTGGGCTTCTTATCTGGTTAAAAGTCAACAGAGGTCAGGAGCCTATCTGGTTAGGCCTAATTATTTTATTGCACCCAATAAACTGTTGACTAGTAGCTCGTATCTGTTATATACGACACTTGTCTATGAATGATTCTCGGTGAATGATCGTATAGTAATAAAGAAGGATCAAACTTCAGATACGATAGCTATCCTTATTTGCTTGGCTGTATACTGTCGCCAAATTTACTAACCAAATGGTTTAGTAATAGTGCACATCGGTTTTTATGGAATTGGAATTGTGTGTTAAATTAGGAACGTAAATAGAACATTCAAATTATATTAATGGCAATTGAAGGTTATATCAAAACTAGCTATATATAGGTACCCTTGTAATAATATATAATTGTGAGATTGTTTACACACTGAGGGTGTATCTCTATAAATCTAGTTTTATGTAATAGGGATGCCACCCTTTATAGTAACAAGCCATAACACTTTTGACCCACTCATAACTTTGAATCACAATAAGTGTACATTAATTTTTTTCCTTCACTTGGTAGCCTATCTACTGCACATTTCAATGAGTTTTGGCTTCTTGTACTATACCTATTTGATCAATTGGCTTACTTTTCCATCTTCTCACTCTTATTTCAGGGTTCTTGAAGCCACATTATCTAACCAACCTCCTATTAGCTTTTTAAATTCGCAATAAAATTCACATTCCTACACTGTTTACTTAAAACAAGTCCTAACCTAACTAACCCACAGAAAAAAAACCAACAAACTCCAAACTATAAATATGTCATTTCTAAATGTAAAACCATTTTGTTATAATACAAGTTCACGCCTCAACTATTTGTGTGGTGACCCTTTTCTTTTCTTTCTACTTTAACATTTTAGAAATACTTATTGTCTAGTATCCAACTTTAAACAAAACAAAACGCAAAAAAGAGGGAGATTTAAGGGCTGACTTCAGAAATGATTTACGACACAGAATGAACGTGTGCAAAGGGAAAACTGCTGTCAATCAGAGCCTTTATCCTTCAAGTAGTAAAGTTGTGAGGAGCCTGTTGTAAACCATTTTACAGGTAGACCTGGGTCATTCCCTCGCATTTAACGGCCGGTTTACAAGATTGCCCCAGCACTTGTACAACCTATTCAAAGCCCTACAGTTCTTGGTAGTTCATTTAGAACTGGTTATAAAATTACATTAGCTCCACATTGTTTTCAATTGTTTCCTTTTAAATATAAAGTTAATTTGAAACAAATATAAAGTCGTTTAAATATACAAGGAAGAACAATGTAGCCTACTGAGTAATATTATTTTAGACTTTCATAATATGTCAAAAACGACCGTTAAAAGAACTACTGTAAATACTTTAGCACATAATGAGTAAAACAATAGATAATACTGCCTTTTATTTAATTATTTCCTTAAGGAAAATATCAGCTAAAAATAATGTCACATACGTCATGCAGATATTTATCTTTAAGTGGGGAAATTTACAGCAAACTTAAACCTTACATTTAGGTCTCTGTAAGAACACATAAACAACAAATAATATCTGCCTTATAAATCACCTGTTCTTGTTGACTTTTATATCTGTAATCAATCAGTATTTTGATGGTGAATAATTTTATTCAGAAGTGCAATAGTGACCTTGTATTGAAATCTCATATATATAGTATAACATATTCGTGATTGAGGTAGTAATCCTTGAAGGTATGAACACTTTGCATTTAATAGTTTTATCTTGTTTTCATCCTCTCTTTGTCTCTTAAAAGATCTTTCCAGTCGATCTTACACATCAGATGTGTATCTAGAGAATATTTAAATATTGTATAATCTTAGTGTTTAGTTTTCATTTAAACGTACTTTTTATCCTCAAATATTGACTCACCCCCGTACAAGTGTGAGGAAGTCCCAAGTTTAATTCTTGTAAATCAGCTTAGCTTTAAACAAAAACTAAAGTAATTCGTGTCATTAGACTGTTTTTACAATTGAATATGTTTCAAGATTGTTGGTTTTTTTTTTAAATAACACTTGTTAAACAAAGTTTTCATTGCGTACGTATTTCAAAAGCATCTTTACATATTTTAACGAAACTACCCACCGCGAACTCCTTGCCTTACGTGAGTCTACGCGCTCACACATACGCACGTATAGAATCACGGTAACACGATGGATGTGTCTAGGTACATGAAAGTATCTCTCTGTCTGTGCAACCCGTTTACAATAGTTATGGCGGCATTAAAGCAATTATTGCAATAGTGATATTAATAAGTAAAATTATTAATCTAATTATAGATAATACAGATACAACTAATAAAAGTTCTATCTAGCTCCGACCGTTCTGTTAACGATTGCGAAATTCTATAATAATGACACAACCGGTTTAGTCCCCGTCACTTTCTTGTGGGACAATTTATTTTTGTTAAAAATATCCTGTATCTTATGTCTGTTAGTTTAAAAGATTGCTCAGGAATATTTTGTGAATGTATAAACATATTTTATTCTTTTTGATTAAATTATTATTATTTTTTAACCTGTATAAATTGATAGATATTTTATGTAATTAGCACATTTTGTTGGGTTTAGAATATGTACGAAATTTTAAACTAAAGATAAGTTAGTATAATTAATTTTAGTTGTTAAATTGTGTGAACACCATTGTATCGGCAATACTATTTAATTTCAAATAGACGGGACAGAGATAAATTTTATGTGTGCCCTTTCGGGAAATTCTTTAGTAAATTATTTTTGTGGAGATAAGATTGAAAAAGTTTATATCTATAGTATAAATCAAAAGAAAGCTTCAAATAATTATACCAAAAAATGTATCTTTATACAGATTTTTATGTATTTTTGACCTGTTAAGAAAGTTGATTTATACCATTTAAATTACGATCAAGTCTTGTAAATTCTTCCTGTAAGACATACTAAATAATATAGCATTTGACAATGAATTGTATTTTGATTCAGTATCATTTCTGCTTTGATCTCATGTTTAGTTTTCTATCTGCTGATTATCGTAAAGAGCATTCATTGAAATTGAGGATCAAACAATATATTATAAAGTTTAATACTGGATCAAAAACAAAGGACTTTCGAAAAAGAACGAATTATTTATAACATATAATTTTTGCATTTCTCGTCAAAGATAAGCACGTTATTTTTACAAGATAGTCAATAGAACTCAAGAAAAACACAATTATGTAACAGTTTTTCCTGAAAGCTTTAGTTTTTAAAGAAAATTTACAAATCATTTTACTATGTTGTTTTGGACTAAACAAATTACAGTACTTTCAAATTTTGTAAAATCGTAATTATTGATATTATGAACTTTTAGGAATATATTTAGACCACTTTCGGATGATGTTTGTCGGAAACATTATGCCATTCATTAAGTTCACAATCGGTGGTTCGATTGTCTTGAGCAATAACATTTTTTAGTGTGGTATGGGATTGGTGCTCACAGAATTAGATTTGGGAAAAATCGCTTGGTAGGGAAAATTTAGAAATAGTTTTTTGTTGTCACTCGCTATCTCAAGAAATTTTAACCTGAACAACTCAATATTTTAAAGTATTTTCCCTATTGTTGTTAGGCGAAAAACCTCTGGGTCATCATTGTTTAATAAAAAAAGAAAGAAAAATACACCTAGCCCTCCAATACTCTAATAGCGACAGCGTCGGGAAAGAACAAGAGTTGGTCAAGAGATAACTAATAGGAAAAATAAAAAAGGGGGATCAAACCCCAAAACCCTTGAAAAAGGTATAGATCCAGCTAGGCTCTATCTGATTTGCCACACTCAAGGTAATGAGCCCCTGAGGATACATTTTGAAGTATGATATGGGGTAGGACCCCAAATTTGGTAGACGTTTGGTCAGGAATATTTTTTGGTAGTTTACACGAGGTGGTGTAGGCCTAATCAATTTTATTAAATGTCTGTTTTTGATGAATTCCATTACAGGTAGGCTTATTTATAAAGCAACGATCGAATTTTTCATTATTTTGTATGTACTTTGACCTCAAACCTTCTTAAATCCACAATAAATAAATAATTTTGTACTTATTAACCTATTTTCATAAAAACGTTTTATTATTATTTAAAGTAGCCTACTGGTTTCAAATTTATCATAGCTTTTAGGTAATTGGGGCGTAATCAACTGGAATTAATTTTAAAATTATGAGTTTAATCCTATTCCCAGCAAACCGGAAATTCATCTTAAGGACTATATGAACTTTTTAACACAAGAAAGTTCTCACACGTCTAAACTTGAGTTGTAAAGTGTAAAGTGGTCATCCCTGGTACTGGTAGTCTACCTTTATAAAGAAGTTGTATCCAATAATTGTCCTTTTCTTATTACTTTTTCCCCTTAATGTAGGTAGTTTTTTTCCATCTCCTGTCCTCATGAGAAATAGATCAATTAAAGCTTTACTACGTGTTAATAGGCATCCTTAGACCTAAACTGGTGTCTCAAACAGTTAATTGTTTTGCTAATTCGTAATCCTGGTTCATTAATCTACATTTGATGAGACGTTTTATTTCTGTACATCTGAATTTCTGTAATCCAGTAATATAGAAAAATATATTATTTTTGTTTTGAATAGTTAGGCATATGTCTGTTCACATTTATAATGTAGTATCTTTTTATAAATTGCAATACAAGTAACAAAACGGTTTGAAATAAATAATATAATGTAAACACTTTAGTTAAATTAAAAGCAAAGCTAGGCGTTTTTGAAATGTATGGAATATTGATTGCAAATCCAAAAATTAACAATCCCGATTTTTTATGGATCAAGAATGTATTTTACGGTTTAACATAAAATAGTTATAATTATTTATCCATAACTATTATGTCACGACCCTACACATGACATAGGATAAATTTGTCGCTATGTTTGGCTCCCAATTTAGGCTATATACCTTGCAAACACCGGTTTATTTATGGGGAGCTTAGAAATTACAAACTCATTCAATTGATAAAAAAAATCAGATGATACTGGCATGATTTTATCCACTCTGCAAATATTATTAAATATGTGTGTGAACAAACGCTTTAAAAGCCGATTTTTTGTCAGATTCTGTCCAAATTTATTACTATGTACACTCGGTTTTACAAGTTGGACAAGTTAAATGGAAAAATTGAACGGTTGGTTTTAAAATGATTACGGATTTTTAAAAATAGATTTTGAGTGAAAACGTTTAACTGTAACATCAAATAACATACTTTTTGTGCAGCTTAAAAATCTGCGTTCTTTGTATTCTACGATAAAACACTGTAAGAGCTGGCGATCACGAGGGAGTTTAGCTGGATTTACATCAATTTTTTTATGTAGTCTCAGGTCAGATCCCTCCCTTTTATCTTTCCTATCAGTTCTCTTTTATGTTAGATCCCTCTCTTTTATCTTTAATATCAGTTCTCTTTTAGGTTAGATCCTTCTCTTTTATCTTTACTATCAGTTCTCTTTTAGGTTAGATCCCTCTCTTTTATCTTTACTATCAGTTCTCTTTTAGGTTAGATCCCTCCCTTTTATCTTTACTGTCAGTTCTCTTTTAGGTTAGATCCCTCTCTTTTATCTTTACTATCAGTTCTCTTTTATGTTAGATCCCTCTCTTTTATCTTTACTATCAGTTCTCTTTTATGTTAGATCCCTCTCTTTTATCTTTACTATCAGTTCTCTTTTAGGTTAGATCCCTCCCTTTTATCTTTACTGTCAGTTCTCTTTTAGGTTAGATCCCTCTCTTTTATCTTTACTATCAGTTCTCTTTTAGGTTAGATCCCTCTCTTTTATTTTTACTATCAGTTCTCTTTTAGGTCAGATCCCTCTCTTTTATTTTTACTGTCAGTTATCTTTTAGGTTTGATCCCTCTCTTTTATCTTTACTGTCAGTTCTCTTTTAGGTTAGATCCCTCTCTTTTATCTTTACTATCAGTTCTCTTTTAGGTTAGATCCCTCTCTTTTATTTTTACTATCAGTTCTCTTTTAGGTCAGATCCCTCTCTTTTATTTTTACTGTCAGTTATCTTTTAGGTTTGATCCCTCTCTTTTATCTTTACTATCAGTTCTCTTTTATGTTAGATCCCTCTCTTTTATCTTTACTATCAGTTCTCTTTTAGGTTAGATCCCTCTCTTTTATCTTTACTATCAGTTCTCTTTTAGGTTAGATCCCTCTCTTTTATCTTTACTATCAGTTCTCTTTTAGGTTAGATCCCTCTCTTTTATCTTTACTATCAGTTCTCTTTTAGGTTAGATCCCTCTCTTTTATCTTTACTATCAGTTCTCTTTTAGGTTAGATCCCTCTCTTTTATCTTTACTATCAGTTCTCTTTTATGTTAGATCCCTCTCTTTTATCTTTACTATCAGTTCTCTTTTATGTTAGATCCCTCTCTTTTATCTTTACTATCAGTTCTCTTTTATGTTAGATCCCTCTCTTTTATCTTTAATATCAGTTCTCTTTTAGGTAAGATCCCTCCCTTTTATCTTTAATATCAGTTCTCTTTTAGGTCAGATCCCTCTCTTTTATCTTTAATATCAGTTCTCTTTTAGGTCAGATCCCTCTCTTTTATCTTTACTATCAGTTCTCTTTTAGGTTAGATCCCTCTCTTTTATCTTTAATATCAGTTCTCTTTTAGGTAAGATCCCTCCCTTTTATCTTTCCTATCAGTTCTCTTTTAGGTAAGATCCCTCCCTTTTATCTTTCCTATCAGTTCTCTTTTAGGTAAGATCCCTCCCTTTTATCTTTCCTATCAGTTCTCTTTTAGGTAAGATCCCTCCCTTTTATCTTTAATATCAGTTCTCTTTTAGGTTAGATCCCTCTCTTTTATCTTTACTATCAGTTCTCTTTTAGGTTAGATCCCTCCCTTTTATCTTTACTGTCAGTTCTCTTTTAGGTTAGATCCCTCTCTTTTATCTTTACTATCAGTTCTCTTTTATGTTAGATCCCTCTCTTTTATCTTTACTATCAGTTCTCTTTTATGTTAGATCCCTCTCTTTTATCTTTACTATCAGTTCTCTTTTAGGTTAGATCCCTCCCTTTTATCTTTACTGTCAGTTCTCTTTTAGGTTAGATCCCTCTCTTTTATCTTTACTATCAGTTCTCTTTTATGTTAGATCCCTCTCTTTTATCTTTCCTATCAGTTCTCTTTTATGTCAGATCCCTCTCTTTTATCTTTACTATCAGTTCTCTTTTAGGTCAGATCCCTCTCTTTTATCTTTCATATCAGTTCTCTTTTATGTTAGATCCCTCTCTTTTATCTTTACTATCAGTTCTCTTTTATGTTAGATCCCTCTCTTTTATCTTTCCTATCAGTTCTCTTTTATGTTAGATCCCTCTCTTTTATCTTTACTATCAGTTGTCTTTTATGTTAGAACCCTCTCTTTTATCTTTACTATCAGTTCTCTTTTATGTTAGAACCCTCTCTTTTATCTTTACTATCAGTTCTCTTTTATGTTAGAACCCTCTCTTTTATCTTTACTATCAGTTGTCTTTTATGTTAGAACCCTCTCTTTTATCTTTACTATCAGTTCTCTTTTATGTTAGAACCCTCTCTTTTATCTTTACTATCAGTTGTCTTTTATGTTAGATCCCTCTCTTTTATCTTTACTATCAGTTCTCTTTTAGGTCAGATCCCTCTCTTTTATCTTTCATATCAGTTCTCTTTTATGTTAGATCCCTCTCTTTTATCTTTACTATCAGTTCTCTTTTATGTTAGATCCCTCTCTTTTATCTTTCCTATCAGTTCTCTTTTATGTCAGATCCCTCTCTTTTATCTTTACTATCAGTTCTCTTTTAGGTCAGATCCCTCTCTTTTATCTTTCATATCAGTTCTCTTTTATGTTAGATCCCTCTCTTTTATCTTTACTATCAGTTGTCTTTTAGGTCAGATCCCTCTCTTTTATCTTTCATATCAGTTCTCTTTTATGTTAGATCCCTCTCTTTTATCTTTACTATCAGTTCTCTTTTATGTTAGATCCCTCTCTTTTATCTTTAATATCAGTTCTCTTTTAGGTCAGATCCCTCTCTTTTATCTTTACTATCAGTTCTCTTTTAGGTCAGATCCCTCTCTTTTATCTTTCATATCAGTTCTCTTTTATGTTAGATCCCTCTCTTTTATCTTTACTATCAGTTCTCTTTTATGTTAGATCCCTCTCTTTTATCTTTCCTATCAGTTGTCTTTTAGGTCAGATCCCTCTCTTTTATCTTTCATATCAGTTCTCTTTTATGTTAGATCCCTCTCTTTTATCTTTACTATCAGTTCTCTTTTATGTTAGATCCCTCTCTTTTATCTTTACTATCAGTTCTCTTTTAGGTTAGATCCCTCTCTTTTATCTTTACTATCAGTTCTTTTTTAACCAATTCTTATCTCGTCCGATTTGACGCTATTATAGGGCTAGACTCTTTATTTTATGATTTTTTCGTTTTTTTTTCTTCCTAAAGCGATGATTACCAAAAGGATTTTCGTCTTTAAACAACATGGGAATAAATAGAGAGCTATTTAACCTGTAGCCAGAATGTTAGTTGAATTTCAAACAAATAAGTTACGCTTCACTGTTCGTTGCGTATGATGGGCATTTAAAACTTTTCCCTGAAGTTCCTCTTTATTTTGATGTTTAATATCGTCAAAAGATGCGGATGTACAAAAATAAATTGACATTCTTTCATCACAGTGTATTATGGAAATGCTAGGTATTTATTTTAATCATTCTAAAGAGTTTGTTGAATCTAAAACGTTTTTATCTATCTTTAAAGTTCCGAAAAATTAACGGACGCAGAGAGTTTTTAAATGCGTTATTGTAAGATGGTAACACCAATATAGTAAAATAGGTTAGGAAACGTTTGTTAGGAATCATGCTCTATTTATCTAAATACAAAAAAGATCTGTGATGTTAAATCAATGTTCAAAAACGCTTCCTCTTTCGTTTTAAAATTCAAACTGACATGGATTTAGGTTAGCGCCACATAATGGACTAACTCTACGAAATTTACATATTTCCCATAAATCAGAATAGTATTAAAATTAATACAGCAGAAACTGATTGACCGAATGTGATTGATACACGCGCTCTCCATTTGTAAATAAATGCATTTTGAATTCAATTTGTGTACATTTTGTCTGATAATTATAATCGATAGCCTACTGCTAGAGTTTTACATGGCTTTGTAGTCATTAAGCCAGATTATTAATGTTATCCGGATGAACAGGTACTGTAACATATTTACTCTATTTCATGTATCGATGACAAATTCAGGTCATGTTTGGTCAGAGGTAGAATTTATTAGGTTAAAACAAATCAGATAAAATAGAATTATTAAGAATATTTTTCTGTAATTTCTTTTTGAGGGTGAAAATTTAGATTTCGGATTTTAGATATATTTTGTGTACGTAGGCCTATTACAAACAAAATCTACTTCATTATATTTTCCGCATCATATATATCTTTAAACGGAATAAAAAGACATTTAAATTGATTAAAGAGTGTAAAAATAAAATAGTCTAGCTATAATGGTAGGAGGACACTTAGTGGCAACTCATAAACAAGTCATGTGTTTGCTAATTAACTTGCAAATTATTGAGTTCAACGTGAAATAGAAATTGTACAACGAGTAACACAGTAGCTGAATATGAATACCTAACTAACTATTGTCTTAACGAAACCACTTGTAAACTGTCAATTGGACATTCGCTTCTGGAATATGTTACTCACTAATTCGAGCGGTACTTGATTTTTTTACAGTTTTCAGCTTATTGTGTATAAGACTGCAAGGTGGTCTTATACTAAGGTGGTATTTAGGCTATACTAATTTAACCTAATTGGACACACAAATCTCGTTGAAATCGTTAGCAACAGATATAAATGTGGAAGGTAATAGACATATCTTAGAACTTTTTGTGTTTTCTCGAACAGTACGTCAATTGTTGCTGTATGGTTGGGTTTTCAGACATTTTAAATTTTTTACGATTTTGCTCATAGTTGCAATTCTTAGACAGTGAGACCCAGATTACGTTTCAGTGGTTTTCTAGATATGGTGTACGTGGAAATGTTTTACAAAAAACGTTACAAAAATATAATCTCCTAGAGATTCTGTGAACAGTAGATATGCAATAAATTGTTCTTGTAAACTCTAGCTACTTAAAATAGCTCTGTTGGTTGATTTAATTAATTTTAGAATTAATATACGGGCAGAACAAAACCGTCTAACTATTATGTAAATAACAATTTATTAATATGTTTGTATTCTATACACCTGAAAAAGATTTTAATTAATATAAATTAAAACATAGTAAACGAGAAAGTTTTCTATTTTTTGGAATGTAGGCTACAGTTCAAATTAATTTTTCATTCCAAGTTTTCTGTATGACTGCTCGTTTCGTCTCGTTCGTCTCGTTTCACAGACATTTGACACTACCGAACGCTTGGTACATAACTAGTAAATAGTATCAAGTGCACGACTTTAAACATGTTCATTAGTGGTTGTTTTTTAACGGTAAATAAAATAACCTTGTATATCTATCGTCCGCCATAGTTACAAAACGCATTTAGCCGTAAATTTAAAACAAACATACAGAAGAAATAAATAAATATTGAGCTTGACTTTCGACATAATATTAGATAGAACAAAAATTCGAACACAAGATCTCAGAAAAATTACGTTTAGTTATTGTAGCTCATGTATCACTGAGGATGGCGACTTTGTCGTTGAAACGCGTTTGATTAAGTAAACATTTTTTTTTTTTTTTGTGAGATCTTGTTTTCAAGTTTTTGTTCTATCTCAAACAGAAGAAGTGGCAAACGGTGTAGCCTGCTTCAACAGCATCTTCCTTCCCTCAGTCAGTTAGACCTAACAGAAAAGCATTACCTAAACACACTTCAGGTTCGTTAAATCAATATTATGATTTTTCGAACTTGGATAAAATATTGCTAAAATATAGTTTAGGATTCCAAATACAGTAATACGTATTTACACTCATCTACCAAAAAATTCCTGCTTTAGAGGTAACAATTAAGAACGAAAAATCAATCATGGCTGCCCTAACAGAGGTCAGCGTACATGTCATTTTACAAATTATTGACGAATTGTAGTTTTCTTTTCCTAGCGGTTTGGTACAATAGTTTGACATATAAAAGTGCATAATTAGACAAAATTTGATGGAAATCGCTTACCGACAATTCTGTTTCCTATTTTAACCGTGAGTTCCCGACCCGGAATTTGCAGGAAATAGTGACTAAACGTCTATTTGGCTTCTTAGAGGCTACATTTCAGCAAAGTTTGATTAAAATCGTTGGAGGCTTTTTTCAAAATTAAACTGAACCAATTCCTTCAACTTTATAAAGTTTAGACGACATCAAACAGATGGTTTTGCCACAAAATAACTTGATTTTGACCCTTCCCATATCTTTCTCTATATTATGTAGGCCTATACTTGTGGAAGTACTGTAACATTATTTGCCAAATTCTCAACTGCATCATTCATGAAGTCATTAACTGCAATTCTGTTTGTTCAGTAAGAAATCATTTAATTTGGTTTCTAAAAAAATACTTCGTAAATTTTTGAAGTAATTTACCATCGTATTTTCAACAAAAACTTTTGGTGATGTGTGGGGAAAGAAAACTTTCATTTTTGTAAGAATATAGGTGACTTTTCTACCACCTCTGAAATCAAATTATTTCATACGTATACAAAGAAGCCAATGTAAGACTTCAGCTGAACAAATTTGTTGCTGCAAGAATTCTTAATGCGAAATAGTCATTTAGGCCTAATAGGGAGCAAATTTTGTAACGTAAAATTACACCAAATTTCACAAAATTGTTCTAAACGAAATTTAAAATATTTATATATATATTAGGAGGCGATAAAGTTATTTTTAACTACGAATATTCATATTAGTAATAAAATTAAGAAAATAAACTTAACAATAATGTTAGAACAAAATGTGCGTGTATCAACTATTATAATATTCTCAAGTAATTTAAGCTAAGTTTGAATGTATGTGTAGACTTTATTGTAGATTAAAGTCTGAAATAACAGGCCTTATTGATTTGATCCTCCAAAAAACATTAAAACGGGTCAAACATTTAATGGCTCAGTATAATGTCATTAAATACATAATGTTGTTTATAATATTAAAATTAATTTGAATTATAAATACAAAGTAATACACCATATTGTGACTTTAATAAAAGATAGTTCATATAGGCTATATTATATTTTCATTTTACTCAATAAAATTCAAAAATGTTTTCCGTTTTCTATTCTAGATTTTAATAGCTTAGTAAAATTTCACTTTCATTTAATTGTTTAATTTAAATTATTGTTTCCATAATAACATTGAAGTTTACATAACGGAAAACTGTCAGTGAAAAATCCCTGAAACATTAATAAAGCATTATAATGTAAAACATTTAAACCTTTTTGAATTAATGATTAAAATACCACAGGAGGGTGTAGCTAGTTGGACACAGGGAGGGGTTGGTTCGACTAAATGTGTACAGACCAATCGATATATTGGCACATGACAAATTAGAGTAAAACGTAAATATTATGTGTTGTCATAGTAACAGGTAGTAACAAAATATATGTATATGTGTGTTTCAGTACGATGATGGAATTCATCCATACATGGACACACCGCCAGGATCCATGTACGATCCACACGCGGGCCATCGCCCAATCCAATCTATGACCCACCACTCACCACATATAAACCATGCAGGGATGCACCAATTTCATCCTGCAGCAGCGAATCATGTCGCATCCGCTGCTAACCATGTTATGGGTGCTGTTCCGGATGTCCATAAAAGGGATAAGGATTCCATCTATGGGTAAGAATTACAAAACAAATATTTTTTTCTGTTTTTAATTTCAAACTCTTTGAATTACAACACTTGGGGAGATAGAAAAAAAAAGTAATAAATAATCATGATAGATGAGTTTTCATTTGATCACTCTGTTACTAAGAATTTATAGATTGTTAATACTCTGGAAAACACACTTTCTCTTAACTTTTTTCGTGCCGTGCATTGCAAGCTGACTCTTTTTAAAATTTCTGTATAAACGTTAGCTTCCAAAATAAAATAAAATGTGTATTGAAAATTGGTTACTACCTGATAAGATTGTCATACTTCAATTTGCGTAGGTGCTAATATATTTAGACTATACAGTAAAAGGGAAAAAAATATCGGCTACTACAGGTGTTCGTTTTAGCATGGAAATAGGCAAACAAAATGTTAGTCTAGAATTACATTTTCTTATGTTAAGTATTGAGTAGAGGTTGTTGGTTCCATTACTTATTTCACACGATATATTTGTTACAGACTGTATTTATTTTGTCGAAGAGCCAGGATACAAATAAAGTGCACTTAGTTTCCATCCTGGCATCCGCGCTTAATTTCACATTTCAAAGACAAATTATTCCCAACACAAAGTTAGTTTCATCCTTTGTCACATTTAGAACTTGTCTATCTGTCCTTGTTCACAAAGCGAGCGTTTTATATAGTTATTTAAAACCGCACTGAATTATCACATTCATCGCCCAATCTGTGTGCGGTCGATGCGGTCTCCATCTTCGAGGACACACAAAGAATCACTCATCCAATTTGCAGTCATCATCCAAACCTAACCAATTGTGGCTTCAAGTTTCTAGTAACGCAGGAAAACTTTCCAACTAAGTAAATTATGTGATTGGCTTCGTGGTTGCCTCTTCTTTGAGAGATCGAATTTGATTAGATCTTATAACAGCAGGTTATGAATGTTGTTTATTCTGTGACTAATGCATTTAAATTATTTCCTTTTAGTTCTTCATGCTTTGGTCTATTAGAAATGTCCAACATTATTTCAGTTTTCTTGTCTTCTCAGTTTGTTATCCAAGGTATACTAGCCTACCGAGAGAGTTCTTTCTGTTTACTATTCCTTTTTGAGACCTGATTTATTGGGTAATAATATATTGAGTTATGTTCTATAACAGAAATTATTTATTTTTGAAATTCTGACTTAAAAGAACGCTTTGGAAATGTTATTAATCTATATTTTTATATGTGTGGAACAAAGAGGGTCATATATTTATTTTCATTTATATGTAATAATATATTTGAAAGTTTGGTTTTACAAAAGGCCTAGTACAAAATTTCCCCCTCCCCCCTCAAAACAAACCTAATAAGTTGCTGCAAATGTATAGAAGAAGAGCTTTGTTCTTGTTTGTAGGGTGTTGTAATAAGAGAAAAATAAAACTAACGGTTTGCCTCACCCGACGTTGCGACTTTAAACGCCAAATAAACGTTAATTTTCCGTTGTTGTTTTAATTGTACTTTGAGAGCGCGAACGTGAGGGTTAGATGTAAAAGTAAACGCTTTATTTATGAGTTTTTGTCGTTGGCAAAGGGCATGGTCTAACATTGTTGTACCACGCGCCATTTTATTGCCAATAACAAAAGTTTATTAGCTCTGACCACCTGACCATAGGAAACATCCATTGCTGGCAGATATTCAGGCCACGAACACGGCGATTTATTTACTTTCATAACGTTTGTTTTAACTATATTTAGTACAATATTTACTATTTCTATATTATTTTTGACTTGAGAGGTTATGGCTTTGTTGGAACATATATGTTGATTAACGACCAGTAATACGGTATACTGTTAAAAATGTACTTGGATTCGAGAACTAATTTAGATTTTAGTATCAGTGTTGCCTGATTGTTTGCTTCGATGCCAGAAATTAAACCCATAAACTAACACGACATGAACTAGTATCTGTCTTTAAACATCTTGTCTTTCTTCTATTCCACGATGAGTAAGAAAACCACTCACCATTAAATTGTCCTTGCCATCATCTGCATATTTTTATAACTTGTACTAAAGTGTCTCGACTCTAAAAGTTCAGGTAACCTTTAGACTATGTATTGCATGACAGTCTTATCTAGGAGCTATTTTATACCCTCCCTCTTCCCTACAATTCTTGCTAGTACATTTCAAAACCCAGTGCTCCTTTTTTTCTCATAGGAATCTACAGGTGCTTCCATTTTTATTTTCCAACACCAGTCTAAGTATTTCAGATAGCAGTTTCCCCATACTCCGTATTTCATACTACACCAATTACATTTATATTTGAGCATGATCTCATATTTTAATTTTAGTACTTTATGAGAATTCGTGCTAGAGATATATCCAAATTGCTTACAAAGTGATTAGTTAATAGGAAATGACATTTATGTTCTTGATAAATGATTGCCTTTCTGTGAAAAGTGCGTTCGTAACCCATCTAGATTACTTGATCCCAGAATTTTCGAACCATATAGAAGTGTTTTATTATTATTTACCGAAATTCAGGTTTTCTTCATGAATGAATATTAAAAGTGTACTTTAAAATAATAATTTTTTAAATTACCACATAATGAAAAAGTAACCATTTGCCGTGTCGTATGCTACGTCTTCTTCTTATAAAGATATACAAATTATCGTTAATGTCCCTGTTAACATGTATGGGAAATATTTGTAACGAAATCCAAAAGGAAGTAAAAGAATTCGTTAAAATCTCCATACAAGAAATATGCCTTTCAAAATGATACTAAACCAACGAGTTAACCCGGCAATGAGATACTCTGTAGCAAATTTTTAAAAGGCTCAAAGGATAAATCATATTTCCTAAAAGATATACTCTTTAAAATTGAAAATGGAACCATATATTTAATAATATAACTTATTTTACAAAATCTTAAACCAACAAAAATAAATCCAAACTAACTATAGAAGTACACGCGGGCGCTTAAATAAATAGGTCTAGTAAATAATATGCATGTACTGTATTTTATTGTATATTATTACGAATAAAATTTAGGTAGATTAGATATATAAATTTATTGACAAATAACTTGCCCATATCACTAAAATGTACTTTTGTTTTTAATTTTGCTTTTATTAATCTAAATTTATAGTTTTGTTTTTATTTTCCTCCAATTTGTATAATTTGACAACGATTCATTTCATGTATTAATTGCCGTGCCACAGTTCAGGGAGTTAGTAACCCAAGTTTCGCCGAAGCCAAACTATCTAGTCCGGCCAGACTAAAACCTGTTCCCCGACAAACTTGTATTTTTCATGTTACTCATTCTCTTAATCCATTGTTGCTTTACTATTTAGCAATTGGCGTCAAACGTTTTATTTTCAGTTTACATTTAGCCTAGTTTACCGGCATAAATAGCTCAGTTTATTAGTTTTTATTTCACTTATAATAAGTTGAAGCTTTGTTGACGTTTTTATTAATAGGGGGAAAAAATGGAAAGTAGCAAAATTATTAGTAGCTTAGTCCTATTTGAAATCATAAGATATGTTCTAATAATTTGGTTTTTAAGCCTACTTAAAAAAAATATTAAGTATTATTAATGTACAAGCTCAATGTTCAAATTTACAAACTTTTTAATAAGAAATCCAAAAAACTGTGATAATGGGTTGTCCCCCCCCCCCCAAGTAGCGTGTTGCCTCTCTTCTAAAATACCATAATTAATTTAAGACCTTTCAAACCATTTGTTTTTTGTTTTGTATTTATTTCCTTTTATAACTGTATAAATACTGAGCATATGCAAATAAATAAAGAAATCAGAGAAATATTATTTGATAAATAATGGAACGATTTGTGTTTGTTACCTATATTACTTGAGACCACATCTGCGGTTCACAGAAATGGTCGCGTCAATCAAAACGAAATTGTGTTCAGAATAAACAAAGAGTGTTATATGTTAAATCTCTTTTGTATAGGTAACTTTTTCGCTGTTGAGGGTTTTTCTAACAATAAACAAATTGATAAGTGGTTTCATTTTTGCCACCTTATCCTAATTTATCTCTAATGATGCGCCAATCAACTCGAAATTAGGCAGACAAAAAAAGAAAGGACTCTCTTGTACACGATTTTCGAGGTTTTCATATATCTTGATACATATCCATAAAAAAATGGAAGGACTAAGTCAAGAATAATTGTAATTAACTTAATAACAGTGTTAAGTTTTTTAATCAAAGCATATGAAACATAATAACGAATAATAAGAGACTGGTTTTAGATTAGTTAAAGCTAGCTTAAATAATAATAAAATTAGGCATGTGTTTAATTGTTCTGAATCGTTCAAAAAGTATGTAGTAATATTTCTGATACTATAACAAGTTCGCAAATAATTGAACTTAAAAAAATAAAGAAAAAACTAATTAAATTTTTAATTAGGCCTAAATATATTTTTTTTTAGTAACAGTCTACAAAGGTGTATGACGATTAATCACTTTCACATCCACATTAACTATGTTTTCCTTTATCTACAACTACATATAGCCTACTATAACTATAACTGGAAAATTATGGTTTCAATGAGCATCAAAGGTGGAAAGTAGTCTTGGCTTAGTGTATCAAATATAGCATTATGTTATGTTTGTAATGTAAACATTTAAACATTTAACGCAACTAAAAAAACAAACCCAACTACGTTACTTTTAAGTAGGCTTCGTCTAGTTTCAGGGAATACATAACCTTAAACAGAAAACTGTTTACTTCAACCCAACTAGTTTAATATTCTATATTTGATTATTTTATTGTACTGACATGAAATCTGTCAATGAACCCACATCCACCGTTTATTTCCCACAATTCTTATTAAATTTGTTTGTAGCCTTGTAGATTCCTGAGTAATGTGGAGTCGCAGAGTCTATTAACATATGAAACGCATTAACATACCAGCCTCCATTCGTAAAATCAAACCTGGAAATCACATTAAAAATGGTATCTTGGTTAGCTCAGTTTAACAGGGAATTAGATTCAACGAATTCAGTTCGTAAAGTCGATAAAAAAAACTAACCCACATTAAGTCGGTAAAGTCGATTAAGAGTGTTTTATTTTATTAATTTTATTGTTTGTTTATTATTCAAGTTAATGCGCCCTAAAGCCATTTTATAGCGTGTTTGTCTAAATAGTAACGGATGTACTAAAACCAAATATAAACTGTTGTATTAATGCTATTGCTCAAGTTTTATAAAAATAACTCTGCTTGTGTAATATAAAGAGTTTGTTGTATAAAATTAATAACTCCTCAACAGATTTTAGAGGTTATGTATTCGTTTTGGCCAGGTGTGCAGTTTGGAATTTGGCAAAAGCATCCCTTTTTTTCTTCGAAGGGTGTTATTAAGGTTACCCTTTTTATGCTGTCGGCTAAATACTTAACTATACGTTGGTTCAGTCGAACACTGTATTTAACCTAACAATCGGAGTTGTAATAAATCGTCTTGTCTTCCACACGTACAGAAAATATCTTTCTCTCACAAATTATAAATCACTTAGGAGGAGTAAAAGCACTAATGTTAAATCGTTTTTAAACTCACGTGCGCTTGTTTGGTCCCGTGAACTTTGCCCTGATTATGTCGTTACAAAATGTTGTTAGGTTATATTTAGCTTAAAAAATTAAATAAATCCGTAATTTGTCTTTTTAAATGGTGTTGTTATATTTTAGGAGTTGTCAAAGTGAAGGACTTTGTTATGTATGAGGAAATTAAATGTAATGTGAAATGTGTTTTTAAATGTGAATGTAGAAGAAATTTGGAAATATATTTATATTAAAGCTTATAAAGGGAGTGAAATGTACAATAATTCACAATTAAAAATTTTTTTTTTTATCAAATAGTAAAAAATACTGCTTAATTAATTTACTTCGTTACTTTTTTTTGTTTCAGTAAAATATACTATTCATCAGATAAATTATAACACTTGTAACAAAAAAGTTTTTAAAAGGTGCTACATTTGTAATATTTAAAATTTTAGTTAATGTGGATACATACATTAAGCACTAAAACATTACTTACAGAAATTATGTTAATTTTGGGATATATCAGTTTACAAACCTGTACTCATGATTATAACCTCATTTTGAAACCAACTTTCAAAAGTGGGTTAAACTGGAATATCAATGCCTCAATCATGTGGTTTCTTAAACCTAAGCTAAGTATAATATGGAATTAAAAAACACTATAACTATCAGTATACTTAAAAAGGCTACTGCTATTTGTTATTTCAAATATGCTTATATTTATTTCCCGATTTTAAGGCGTAAAATAAATTATTTCTATGCACGGTTAGTCCAATTGGAGTGTGGTAACCTCCCTTTCCTCGTAGCTTCCATGTTGAGGTTACTACAGAAGTGTTTCTACAGTAGACCCGCTTTAGCTGTGTCAATGCCGTAAACGTATATTCAGGCCAAGAGTTCTATTTAAATTAACCAAAATCGTACCCTTTCTAAAAATGTAAGACTACCTACATCTTAATCGCTGTAAGCAATAGTCAGAGAATTTTAGATTTTGTCTTTATTATTTATTGTTCGTGATATTATGTGAATGTTTGTATTATTTCCAACTAACTTAAGAAGGAAAAGTCCGATTGATGTTATCCGGCGATAGTTCCAAATGAGGCTGATGTTTTGATTCCTATCTGGGCTCAGAGGTTGGAGTTGGTGTTAATCTCCTACTTGCATAGCTAAAAGCTCTTCTACTGTAATATTATTAATTCTGTTCTTAATATTTTTAGGGTTATCTTCATAGGAGGCCAGCTTAAATAATAAATATTATTATAAAACATATATTAGAAGATGTTCCTAAACATAAAGCTACATTAGGGTGACATATTCTAATGACAATAGTCTTTTTATATATCTTAATGAAGGTGATATGTTGTTTTCTTTTTAGTTCAATATTTCATGCAACCCTGTCAGTCTGTCATAACATGTGACTTATTGTATGACAGAAGGGCGAAAAATCGCTTTGAAATATAAAGTGATATCTTGTTAAAATAAGAAAGGTGGTCATGAATGCATCTCTTCTTGCCTCCTCACACACACAAACACATGGATTAGGATCGACCCTCATTAGAGCGTCGCGTCATCACTTGAGTTGTGTCTACTGCAGCAGAGAACTTTTTACATTGTCTTATAAAATGAATTTATTAATAAAATTTTGTATTAAATTCTAATAAAAACAATACCAAACACAACATGTACAACATTAACTTTTCTAATGATATTGTAATGTGTTGTTTCTCAAGTAAAACAAGCATTAAAAAAAGGATCTTAATTTGGGGAATTCCGTCATTAACTGTCATGTAAATGATCATTAGAAATAATCACTTGTAGCTAAATCTCCGCGATCATAGTTTATGTGTGTTGAAATACTTTTTTAAGAAAGGTTCTAACATGAGTTCGGCGAAAAAATACGAGAACAGTTAATAACGGCAGTTATTGAGTACTTTCATATAGACATAATTAATAATTTACCTTTAAAGTGTTGACAAAGTTTTAAAACGGGCGCGTGAACAATGCAACATATCTTTGAGAACAGTGGAGAAAATAAGTGGTGAGATGAAACAGAACATGAACACTCCGAAGTGGAAGTGGAAGACGGTCCGGTACTTCTCAGAAGGCCACTTCTCCGAGGAAGAGGAAGAAAGACAGGAAACTAAGAGTCACAGGTTAGATGACGAGTGCGATCCGAGGCTATAAATTCACATACTATGGACGTAGAGAAGTGGCTACTCTTCCCACCATACGAGTTGTCTCTTCCCTAAAGGTGCAGACTTATTCAAGGGAATGTTAAATTTCCTTAGAAAAAAATTGCATGGCTTGGGAATACAAATTGTTTTAACAACAGAAACTTCTTAAAAAATCGACAGTTGCACCATCGAGATGTAGGTTTCTCTGATAAATCCAAAAAGTTGATTTCTTTAAGTCAGTAGTTTTAAATGAAACTTTGATCATCAAAAACAACAATAAGAAGAGAAGACCGACGGACGACGACTATGTAAAAGGCAATCTTAACACACCCTGAGGATAAGGAAAGAGGCTGATTATTTGTCATGCAGGAACAGTGGATTAATAATGTGTCACCATATTTGAATCTAAAGAAACGGTGATTACACGAAGAAAAGAACAGTGATTTTTGAAAAAGAAGTTTTCATTGTATTGCTTTCTTCAATTTCACTTGGATCGTTAATCGTAATAATGTACCCTACAATTGTAGACAGGAGAAGGTCCCTAATTCATCGACCGGATTAATTAATTTTGTATCAACTCACTCGTCTACACAAACCACCTTTGACACCATATGAAATGGACACCAAAGCATTCGAGCTAAGATATGAATTCTTCTACCTCCACACCATTACCACTACAACCCAATTGATCTGGGGTAATCTTATCTCAAAGTATAGTAAGTTGAAAGATGTGAAAAAACATTTTGAAGAAGCTGTTGAGAAATTCACGCTAGACATGTGGGAAAAGTACGTGAACATGTCTAAAAACAGATTAAGGACAACTGGAAAATTGAAGATCTTGACCATAGAAGAGGTCAGCAGTTTCTAATAAACTTGACGCCAGGTGACTGGTCCAATGAAAGTAATGAAGATAACTTAGAATGTGCACGTTTGTGTTTCAGAATAATTAATTTAAGACAATTGTTGGATAAGAATAATTTTTAATTAGTTCTGACAATTGAAATTTATGTACTCTTCAACGGCGTAGTATGTTTTTGAGTGAGGAATTGTTTTAAATTGTGTTTTAATTTCTTGATGTTATTTATTTTTTTTTGACGTAGGTGATATGAATTTTGGTATATTTGGAAAGAAACCCGTTTGGATTTATAATTTTCTAGATGGTTTTGCAAACATTTATTGATTCCAAAATTTCGTGTTGTATGTATTTTGATTTTCTCCTTTATTGAATTGTTGTATATCAGTTTAAATGTTTCTACATACAATTTATAACATTAAACTTTGTCATGGTGATGTTGAATGACATAACCAATTACACGGATTTCAAGGAACGGTTGTTTAGTGTTTGTTATTAACAATCCTTCTTCATTTTTTCTTATCTTTTTTTGTACGTCAAAAATATCACAGGTATTCCGTGTTATGATTTAATGTTATAGGGAATACATTGATACCTTTAAATTTCAAGAATATTAGCAATGTCATACTTATACTTCAGACGAAAAAGATCCCAGTAGACGAGTGAAAGTCCTTTGTGAGTATGCGTGTGTGCGAGGATTAGATCCAAGTAGTGACCAATCCCTATCTGCCTTCCTTTGATCAAGAAGGTTATTTGTTATTCGCCACATACGATAATTTTTAAAAGCCGTTTACTTTGGTTCGTGCATTACGGAATTAAAATAAACGCTCAATATTTTAATTAATTTAACTTATTGAAATGTACTTAGTATGTAGTGTGTATATTTAATATTTTGTAGGTATAATTTTAGATTTATATCGAAATTAGTGTTTATACTATTTATTTGTATAATTTTTCTAAGGAAAATGGTGACATATTAGCTAATTTTACAGTATTCTCAAGCTAGGAATGTTTCTGGGGTGGAGAAGAAAAGAGGGGCACCCACACTTTGTTGCATTTACTTTCAGAGGTACAATCCCAATAAAAAAAATAGACCTCAAATGCTTTTGTGTAAACGCGTACCCTACTTTCGTTTCTTTTATCGGTGTAAATAAGAATAAAACGTTTACAAAAGTCTGTCACGAAGTTGTAACTTTGGGAATTAAATGTAGCTAAGCAGTAATATAAGTACCTAGTTTTCTTGGAATGGGTTGTACCGTCAAGTCAGGCTAGGGAGAAGGCAGGGCACGCCCCTTACACCAGACACAATCCTAGTCTGAGGATACTGTACAATATTGTTATCTTTTCAGTTTAAACATTTTATTTCTTGTCATTTTATCTTTATTCTTAGCACCGCCTATATATTGTGATTGTTTTACAGACATCCGTTATTTCCCCTTCTGGCACTGATCTTTGAGAAGTGCGAGTTGGCGACGTGTACGCCTAGAGAACCTGGAGTGGCGGGTGGAGATGTATGTTCCTCGGAGTCTTTCAACGAAGACATCGCCGTCTTCTCTAAACAGGTAACAGACATGTCAGTTATTATATAAGGTAAAAGAGAATAAGGTGAAGATAATCAATTTACTTCGTCTCCGTCACTGAGGGAAGTGATAATATATTATTCAGTCTCTGGATGATTATTACATTTGACCTTTAAACATGGTTCCTTATTGTATTACCATTAGTTCGTAGGGTTGGACATAAACGTTAAAGCTTTCATATTGTGTCATAAAACAAACACATTGTCTTATAAAACAAACACATTGTCTTATATAATCTTTGTAAAAGCGATAGGCTACAACTATTCATAATATTCCAGTAAAAGCAAACAAAATAAGACATGCTTCTAAGTTGATACTAGTTATGATTTTCCCTTCTTTTTCTTAAACTTCATCAGAATGCAAATTACAGTTAAATCGTGTATACGTTAAGAATAGCCCCTTATATGAAAGAATACGTTATTTAAAAAAACGATTTGCATACCCGCGGCGTTTCAAAGATATAGTAAATCTTTGAAGTGAAGGCATTAGAATTCCAAGTAAGGGATTCACCTTCTCACGTTAATAAATCAACAAAACGTTTATTACCATAACTATTCAATGAAGATCTACGGGACAGAGCGGAAGACCAAGGCCGTTGCACAAGAGACATGCATACCTGTGAATTGTGAACTGCAATTGTTTTGTACCGGGACGTGTCTATGTTGCATAAATTCAAAGGGATTTAATTGGATAGGATTTGAAAAGACAGTTTTACATTCAGACAGGATTCGTGAGGTTTGTTAGATCAAATCGACAAATGACTTGAATTTTTTAGTAATTGTCAGTGACGACTGGTGTATAAGTCAGGCCTAGAATTTATTCCGTGAGAAGAGTTGGATTATATTCGATACCTCTTTGAAGTGTATTGTCATCGTTATAGGAATAATTGTTACAAATAGAGTCACTTTTACCTGGTTTAAAGGAATAAATAGAACCATTTGTGATACCGTTTTCGTTTTATTTCAATTTCAATCCATTTAAAGTCAGAATCCCTTGGGAATTGTTTAGTTTTGGGTTCCTGCTAACTCAGGTTATGTTATCCTAATAGAATGATATAAATCGTTTCGCAATTTTCAAATACCGTATAGCCTACTTCTCTAAACTGCTTCAAGCACTTGTAAACTGTCTACTATAAAAACAAAAATTTGTCATATCCCAATTTTTCCGACTTTAAACCATTATAGGCCGAAGTTGGGACATGTTCTTTCCACAGCTATTGTATGAAGTTACGGACTCCTGCAAAAAGTCGGGACAAAGAATCTCATAAATATGGATGTATAATATATTTGTTCAAACGTGAAACTATCTCCCTCTACTTATATCATTTCCTTTATTATGTTTCATACCTGCAATTAATTATATTCTGTTAACATTCTATGTGTTACAACGCCATACATTATTTGTATTGGTTTTTAGGTTAGTTTGTTTCTATATACATATTCTTTAATACAAGAATAATTTTTCTTTATGAGAAAAACATGTTCTCAAAATTGTACTAAGACTTGAAAGAGGGTACGAGACCTATTGGATTTATGATAAGACTATACATTTAATGTTATTCGTATTAAAACAGGTACAATCAATCAAAGTCCAGATGTTTCGATTGCAAATCAGCTGTTTTAATGAATGCGATCAGCACTGGAGCAATTGTCGCGAAGGCGACTCCGGAAGAAAAAACGTTAATTTATGAACGCATATTAATTCGATTCAATCTACATTATTAACGAGCTCAATTTTTACTTTTGGTATTAACTAAACCTGTAATTTGTAATTAAATAACCATATAAGATGGTATTAAATACAGCTAGATGTAAACAATATTTAAAAAAAACCGTGTTTGTCACCAAATATGGCGTCGTATTTTTTGGTATCAATAAAAGAACAATCTCTGTTCCATACATCATGTTTCCATGTACGAACAATGGGCAAATATGATTTCTTACATTGCGTCATGTCTGTTTCTAAGAAACATTCCGTAGACAATATGAGTCTCTATGTTTTGCTGCCTATCTTAGCAATTCAGGATTCCAACATCACAGACTACAAAATTTTAATTACCAGAGAAAAACCATATGATTGGTTTATTGTTTTCAAACACTGGTCACCTTGTCTTTGAAGTTTATTTATTGGCGATTTGTAAAGAAGTAGAAGGAGGGAGGGGGGAGTGACTGTCATTATCAGCTGTTTAATTTTCTTTCAACAAATCGTGACTTACCACCCAGGTGCAATAAATTTAATCAGTCGAGTGATTGATTTAAACATTTCTGTCGACGTTTAAAAATCTTTAACCAAATTGAGGAAATACTTTCCTTTCCAAACGTTCTAACTTAATTAGACGATAACTCTCATAGTTTCAGTTACTAATATTAATTCTTTCAAAGTATAAAAACTGTCCAATTACAAGACAGTATCACTGCTAGGTTGTCGGCCATTGGGGTTACTTATTTCTAGCTGACATTTGACGATGAGATTTAGCGATCTGCTTATAAAAGGTTGATTAGAAACATGAAACAAATACAATCACAACTAATGTTTTAATTTCCTTCGGTTCGTTCAAACGAATCATAAAATTAAGTAAACAATTCACCCTCGTTTCCATTATCCGTTAAAAAAATCTAATTTATCCTGAATCAATTTAAATGTTTTATTTTAGTTCGTGCAAACGTTGGAAAAAGACAGGACGGAGTTATGTTTTCATGATAACCGAACATTTAAACTTGTCTTGAAACCTTAGTTCGGATTGTAATCTGAGCGAAAACTCGGGAAGTTCTTGCGTGGCGTTGCATTGCAAAAACACACGTACCTACGGAGGTCTATTTTAGACATCTAATTCTCACATCATCCCTCTTGAGTTTGAGTTTAAACAGACATTTGGAGTGGCTCAAGAGATCTTACTCGCTTCGAAATAGTTCGTTAACTGTCTCTCTCTAAGACGTTTTCAGATAACCACAGCGATTTACAGCCCATCTTCGTCAGATAGTTTCAACTTAAATGTTCCTTATAAGAGATAATGTAACGAAAGTTTCAATGCTCGGTGATTGGGGAAGGATTATTGTTTTATAATATCTCATAAACATTGTGTCAAATAATTAATTCTTTTTTTTAGGTTAAAGATATTGTGAGGCCTAATAATATATTAACCTTATTCAATTTATAGATTCAAAGGATATAGGCAGTTCAACAGCGTGTACTGCAGTTATTTGATTAGTTTAGAGAAAAGATGTTATTTGCCTGAATATTATTGAGAAGGTTTTTCATTGTTTGTGTTAATATTTCTATCGAAACATTTAATATTTGTGTATAAAAGATAAAATCTTGCTTAAAATATCGGCATTACCTTCAAGCTGTTAACGACTTCTTTGATCCAGCATGCATAATGACGACAGAAAAAACTTAAATGACACAGTTACACGTAGTTATAATTCATTGATTGATTTCAGTATTTTTATAGCACTATTTTTACGATAGGTATTTTTTACGGTGGTAAGATAAAATCTCCATTTTGTTATTAGTAAACCATATTGTTAGATTGTATGAACGAAAAGTAAACAAATCGGAAATAACAGTAGGAAAGTTTTGTTTATTTTTAATTCTGTTTATTATTAATTAATTCGTTAATAGGAAAAACAATATTTTGCAGTTTATTTAATTATTTACTTATAAATAATAAATTTAGTAAAATAATTTCAAGTTGGTGCACAACAACATATATTAGGCAAATTATATTATATTTCACTGAGGGATAATCTCACAAAATGCAGGATAATAAAAAATGTAATGTGAGCACATTTGTCGCACTTAGTATCATTTTCTTATAAAAAAGACTTGGATTAATAGAAATAAAAATACTAAAGTTTTGATAAAATTATTTTATTATATGTAAAAATAAACTAATGATAGCTCGAAAACAATTGCAGGTCTCTAGTTTAGTTTATTTGTAATATAATGGAAAAGATACCAATATTGAAAAACAATAAAAGATAACAATCCATTATAACAAAACAGAGCAGCAATAATATTTATATTGACACCAAGTTCTTGGGACAAATAACGGTGCAAAATTATTGAATCACTTTCTTACTTAACTATCCCCAAAATTAAATAAAAAGATTCCTTTCCAAAAATATCAGTTCAGTGTCAGTCAAAACCAACTATGGACAAATATTTTGATATTTAAATTGTGCTTCAACTTACTTCGCCTGTGCAATAAATTCGTATTTGATTAAAATGTTGGCAGTTAAAGTTCATTTGGTTTTTCCCAATTCAAATTATTATAATATATTTGTTTTTCCAATTTCTTTAAAAAATCGGTATAGCTGATTTTGAAAATTACCGTCTTTTTTAAAATATCCCAAGGCCGATTTTTGTTTTTACCGATAACTCATGGATCGGAATTTGTGTAGAAATTGCCACAAATATGTTTTGTTTAGGTTGGTGGAGACTGCTTGAACTGTGATCGAAATTGTTAAAGAGCTGATTTGGGAAAATCTTATTTTTTTTTATCGATACAAATTTTAAGTTATACAATAAAATGGAGGGGGGAAACACTCGAGATATGGCCGAAATATGCCCATATGATAAATTTAATATAATAGGCCTAAACGTTTGGGATTTAGACCACTGCACTGACGAAAGATATCGATAAAAAAAACAGGTTTTTGGACTCGGTGAATTTCAAAACTGATATATTAGCAAAACCCATTACATTGAGTTTCTTACCAATCAGGTAATACTACGAGAGCGTACATGTGGAAAAATAAAAACTTAACATCTTTGCACAGAAACATTCAATATAAATGTAAAATAAAATGTGCTTAAATAACATAATGTAAACTTATTACGATAAAATAAAAATTGAGATAATGGAAATGGTGGACCTATTTAATTGGCGACATTCTATCTTGTATGTATAAATTAGCATGTGAATGAATAGTCAATTATAAACTAGCATGCTACGATAGCGTTTGTGGGCTTACCTGAATGCTTCCCCTTGAAATTCGACACGGGCAAACCAGCCGATAAAAAATACTCGCCTTTCAATGCTCCGATGAAAACTCCATTTCTATTTCTCATTCCAGTTTTTTTTTGTACACTACTCAACTGTACTGGGACCACTATTAAAAAAAATTCTAAAACCTCAACCCCTTTTGTGAAGTAGTGGGAGGGGGAGATTTTTGTTTAGTCTAGTTCTTGTTGGTTTCGCCGCCCTAAAGTTAGGGTTGGGATTGTTAAGCTGTTCTAAGTTTTGCTGTCTGTAAAACTGAACCTAACTATAATAAAATATATTTCGCAATCCAAGGAGTTAATATTTTAAACATTTTTGTTTGAATAAAATATTTTTTTAAGAACCAGATACTTTTTATCTAATGTAAAGGTGACTTAGAACTTGAAATATTAAAGCTTAGATTTGGATTATCAAAAACAATAATTTTTCAAGAAATTCTTTAGCGTTTCAATTAATTTCTAATAAGACGTTATTATAAAATAGTTTTGTTATTGACTTTGCAAAATAAAATTTATTTTATAACTCTTTTTGTCTGTTTGTGATGATTAGCTTTAAACACGCAACATTCCGAACCTAACGATTATGAAATTTTGATGTTTGTCTAAAAATAATTACTTGTTTCTAAAATACTTGAATTATAGAATTACTGAGTTGTTACTTTCGTTAAGTTGGTTTAATTCTCAGCATGTCTAGTTTCTATTCTTCCAACTTTATGATACTCGTTTACAGAAGGAAAGTAATAAGAGATCAAGACTATATATATTTGCATGCTCTTGATCTAACTGTAGAATCTAATTGCAATGTTTAGTTGTGGACTGTCCATTAATAATAACCTACAAAATCTGTCATACACTTAAACAAGTTAATGACAAATAGTGGCACTAGATTTATCAACTTATAGACGGGACAGATTTAAAACTATGTTGCATAAGTTATTTCGTTTTACCCTTCAATTAACATAAGTGATACGCTCAAACCGCCCCGTGTATGATAAAACTACATCAATCTACTTTTAATGGAATAAACAATTAAATTTAGGCAATTAAGGAGATAAAAATGTGTGTTTTTGTTGAAAATATCCCGAGTGGAAAGTTAGAGGCCATCGACAGCCGTGGAACGTATTTCCAGTCCGGTGTTTGGATAAAAGAAGAAATTCAAGTTTTTTTAGAACGTTTTAACTTTTTGTTGAGCCTGTGACACCAGGGCAGACCAGATGCCATCGTAGACTATACACTCTTAAAACAATTTATTTTCCTTCTTCAAACTAATTTTATTAATCTGTTACACCAATGTTTTACTTTGCAATAATGGATAAATTATTATTAGCGCATAGGCCTACTAAATTATTATTAAATTTGAAAACGAACTTTTCTAACATAAATTATTAAACAGGCAGGCCTAGCTGTAGATTTTCTTCCTTTTTTCTTATGCAGTTTTCTTTTATCAGAAAAGTTTTCGTGTTCAACATACAGGAACACATAAGTTATTAAGAAATATTTCAATTAGTCCTAAACTTTTGCTGTGGGAGTAGGCCTAACAAATAGTCAATACAATACGATGTTTAGAAAATATTGTAAAACAATTATACATGCATATAAAGATAAATCCTTTATATTACATAATATTTATTCAATAATTTATTAGTTTAAACTTTAAATTTAAATATAAATAAATATAAAACCTAGTTGATTAAACTGCAATTATTTTGAACATCAAATTATTTAATAATGAAAATAATATCAGCGATCTCGTAATATATTTTTATAAATAAGCAAGACGCTTAAAAGTTATTCCAAACGATTCATTTTAATTTGGTGCAGACTGTACACGTGCTCTGTTTAGAATAAACAAACAACGTCGGGAAGTGGCGTACATAAAGAGCCAAACTGTGGTCGCCTTCTGGTTCTACATAAACCCAAACAATAACTTTGGTTCATGTGTCTGATACCAAAGACATAATAAATATTTAGGTCATGTGGACAAAATTAATTTGTAAAATAACACAAAGATAGGGCAGATTAAATATCAGTCACTTCTAACAACTATATTATACAGAGAAACAAACGATAATTAAAAAATATAGCCTATATTTTTGCAGTACACAACTGAGATGTTATAGGTTATACATTTTTACTTAAACTACAAATTCATACACTTTACAGAAACATACATTCTACATAAAATACAATATTGAATATACACATACTTTATATTTAAAATACAATATTTGTACACATAAAATATATACTTAGGCTGTATTATAATCTCCACTTCATGTACTTGCCACCAGAAAGTTATAAATTGGGATACTCTCTACTAAATAAAATGCACGTTCCATGAGGTTGCTTCTAAAGTGAACCTTCTGAAAAACTTTTGTTTTTTAAATGTTCAGTAAGGCTATTAAATAGTTTCCAACCAGAATAGTAGACACCACGATTTAAAAGTTTTAATTGTATCCACGCATAGGATATTGTAGCAACTTTTCCTGGGTGGGATATTTATGGTGATCTTGCTTTATTTTGAACATCGGCTAAACATAAGCTTTGTTAAAAAAAAATTAAAAAATTATATTAAAAAAATGTTTATAGTAGGCCTACTGATTAAAGTTTAAATGAAATATACGTTTTTTAATATGAAAATGTTTCAAAAAGTTCTCCCAAAAGGTCACCCCTGAACACACATAGGCAAAGGAAACAGATTTGATGATCTCTAAAGGAGTTTAAACCACAATCTCTGCACATTACACCATCCAAGAACAAAGCAAGCTGATCTAAAAGATTCGCAAGATTTGAAATGTATCATTTACAATATAGATTTTCATCCAAAACGATACTAAGAATTTTAAAGACAAAGATTTGAAGTAAATCACTCCCATAAAAAAAAGTAAAGTATTAACTGTTTTTTAATAACGGTGACGTTTAAATTACTGCGATATAAGATATTTTACTTGTGTGTTTTTATCAGTTTCTTTCTTAAGCACCAATTTGCTTCTTTTTGGTTTATTTGGCATTGATTTTGATATCGTCATCATACTACGCAGGAATTTTTATTAAAATCGGCAGAGCCAGTTTTTAGATCCGAAATCAGGGTTTAAAGCGAGGGAGGGGGTTGAAAACTTTGATTTATAACCGTAGAAGTCAAATTAATCAAATCCAGTTTTTTAGAAAATGTAATAATATTCTTTCCTTAATACTTACCCCGAAATTTGGAATAATGACAAACATGGCTAAAATCTGTACAGGTTTTCTTAAACTATAGATTTGTATTACTTTGATCAACATCATTGTCAAAAAAAAAATCCCTGTTTAGTCTCGGATAACTTCCACATTTAAATTTGTTTGGATGATAACATGTCATTTCACATACTACATAGTTTGGGAAAGTAAGGATAGACCAGTAGGGAAGAAGAAGAGTAGATGAAGAGACGCATGGGCGTCATCGCCGGGGGGGGGACACGTCCCCCCCAATATTTGAGATGTAAAAATATTTTTGCTAAAAACGAATGATTTACTTAAAACCTTAGGTAAACATCGGGCTTTGTCTTTACTAGGGTTTTTAACATTACATTTCTGTTACAAACACAAATAGAATTAATTTTGAATAGTTGTTTGCAATAAATAGTTGTTGGTAGTTAGTTTGTCGGTGTGGAGTATCGTCGTCTCGTCTTGAATCTGATCTGACTCATTGCGCAGAAGGTTTGTTTCTCCGCTCAGCTTAAAAAAGTTATAATAATTAGATTTATTGTTTTAGTGTACTTCATTTGCTGACAAAATATTAAAATAAATGCATAAAAAGGATGTTTTGAGAAGTTTAATTAAAAAAATTTCCATACCACCAGACCCCCGGCATATGTCCCCCCCCCAATAATGAACTGGTGATAACGTCCATGAAGAGACGAGAGACATAAAAAATAGACATTAAAAACCTCGAATGAACTAGTTTCGATATTTAGGCTGTAACTTAATTATAATGAAACCATGTGTCTACGGTACTTCAGGTTTTAACCGATAACTTTTGAATTTACAGTTTTTAATAGGGCTATGATTTGATTATCAAGTATTGATAAAAGCAATCTATCAAATATTGTGTACCAAAAATAAACATTATGTTTTCAATATCTTAAGTACACAGATCACACAAACAAACACAAGCTAATCGCGTATTTGTACAATCGAGTTGTTTAAATATTGAAATTTGTCGTGAAGTGGTTAGGTTAGGTATAGGGCTGGGGAATTAAACATTGGGGGGATGCTTGAGAAACTCTTGAAACACGATCTCCGTTAGTTCTGTTTCTCTCTCTCTCTCTCTCTTTCTCCAACACAGAGCAAAACAGCATTCCATTTTAGAGCAAGGTTCAACTCGGATCTATTAAGAAGTTGTATGAAAAGAGGTTGCCTATTCAAAAGCAGCCTATGGGGTGGGTGGAAGTCTTTCTGAACCTTTTTCAATACAGAATTTTTTGTTGTTGTTTTTCCCCCTTCTCCAACCGGTTCAGTTAAAACTAAAAAGATCAAGAATAGATTGCGAGCGAGGCAGAGCTCGCAATGCTTGTTGTGGTCCTTTTGTTTAGAAACAAAAGAGAGAAAGAATCCTAGTCGGAAACTATGGAAATTAAGTGTTCAGGCACCAAGCTTTCATGCAAATATATCATCATAAAGAAGGGGGGGCTTTGTTTAATATTTAATAACCATAGAATAAACATTACACCTTGATAAAGACGAAGGAACACTTTGGTTCAAACAGTCTTAAGTCGAGCAGTTATGGATTAAAGCATGCACTCGTAAAATGAACCCGCTACTAATTTTGGTTATTATTTGTTTTAGTTTCTGCACCCATTTTAGAATTATGATTTTTTTAATAACTACGCTCATATAGCCTATTTATTGCTGAAACCTAAGTTCTTGAATCATAAAAATGACCCAAGTGACACTTTAAAGAGCTTATTTTTCACACACATCGAGTGAATTCGTTGCAGCCAAATTTATTAAATGAATTTTTATTGGTAAAAATTGGTAACTAGTTTTGGTGCCCTAACACTCATAATCTGAGATATAACTAATCAATCCATCAGCTACTGAAGAGTAAATTTGAACGTACTGACATTTTGTAAAAATCAAAAATTGTCTCAACTAACTTTTCCAAATCGTTTGTTTTGCTAGTGGAAAAATTGTCTCTAAGGTAGATGTTAAAGAAACGCAAAATCTTTGGAAATCTAAAAAATCATCTCTATTTTTCTGTAAGTCTTAGCTGTTGGGATCTTACAGAGTAGGCCTAGAACTTTTAAACAAAAACAATTAACACTTCCGATTTGAAATAGGTTACGTAATACGATTATAAATTCAAACAAAATTAAAATAGCTATGAGCACATTGTCTAAACATACAAAGAAAATATTTATAAAATAACAATCGAAACTACCCTTTTGTTGGCCAACATAAGCAAAACATTTAGCTATTCATGGAGGGCACTTGTGGTGAGCGAAGCGAAGGGGGGTCAAGTGTGCCAATTATGTTGACTTTAAGTGATTTCACAAACATTGTTGTGATTGTTTTGCCTGGCAATCAATTGAAATGCATTTGGCTGATTTAGCACAGTGGGGAACAGCTAGGGGATACCCGCTGGGGTTTAAACTGAACCAAGGAGGTAGGACAGACTTCCAGGGTTGTGAGGCTCAGGAGGGATCAATGGCTTCTCGGTCTAATCTTATTTTGTATTAAACGTTTCTTTCTTAAGTTTTACAGGATTAAATTATCTAAATGTTAAGTATTACAGTAGACTACATAAACAATTAAGTAAAAGTAGACCTCAGCTTCGCCTAGTACACTTTCTGTAATTTTACTTGGTTAAGTTGATAGGTAAAAAACGATATCAAGTTTACGCAGTTCTTAGCTTAAAGTCATCTGTGTAGTATTCTACAACTCAACTGGGTAAACCAATATTTATCTAATTTGGTATTAGGCCATATTTTGACAGCAACTCTCGAATTTGTGTTTGAACGTAAAATTTAAGAGTAGTTGCCATAAAACCATAAAAAAAATGGAAAATTTCTCAAAATAAGCTGTTACGACTCCCAGTAACCCACAGGTCACCAAAAATATCGGTTTGAGAATTACCATTTAAAATGTCCATGAAGCTGTTATAAGACATCTAATAGGCCTATGTTACATACATTGTTTTTTTTTTTTTTCAAATTTGGGTGAAACGTGGATATTAATGCCCCAGGCTAAAGTACAATATTTGTGCAAAAAACGTAATAATGGCAACAAAATTGACAGGAAAAAAATAAATAATTGAAATTATTCCTTTCTCAGGTTATTTTTAGATTTGTAGATGGGTGTATGAGAAAGATAATCCAATATTTTTGCACCATTTAACTACGTTTTTATAGTCATTTCTTAGTTGTTCAACACATTTACAGGCTTTATCTTGATTATACTTTATGTTGTTTAGGTAATTCAATAAATATTATTAACATTGATAGAGGAGAGTGTATGGATTTCTAAATTTTGCGTTTAGATTTGATATCAAAGTAGATCCACTGTAACCTTGCTCAAAATATAATATATGTAACCTTTAATAATAATGTATTGTGTTTAAAGGTCAGTTAAATACGTAGTTAATTGGATTTTAAAACATTTTTTTATATTAAATCATCTAAAATTGATTTAACCTATTTAGAAAATCTTAAATTCAAGCGTGTTCCCATTACTTTATTTATGAATAAGTTGTACGGCAATGTAAAACTTAGTTAATCATAGATTTAAAAAAAAACTCTAACACAAGATTTCACAAAACGTTCATTTAATCAAACGTGTTTAATCAACGACAAAATCGCCATCTTCAATGATACATGAGCTACAATAAAAAAACTATAACTTAATTTTTGTGAGATCTTGTGTTCGCGTTTTTTAAAATCTAATATTATCTCACAAGTCAAGCTCAATATTTATTTATATTAATTAATCATAATAAATCTCTTTATCCATGTTTATAGCAATCTGTAAAATAAAGATTAAATTGTTTATTTTGATTTCAAAATCATAAAATCTGGACGACTAGTTTCTCACGATTAAATCTTTCAAACTTTTTGAAATGTTTGTAAAGTTAAATGTAGAAGAATCTATCCATCCTCTAAGGATAAAAATTCACCCTTAAGGTCTTTGAGCAAACAGGGCACCCTTAGGAAACTATGTAGGGCACGTATAATACATCCATTGTATCCGTTACGCACACAAGGATCGGTAAATGTCCCTACAATACATGCATCTTTACACCTTTTTAATAACAAAAGTAAATTTAGAGGGGTCGGGATCTACGACGGTGGTAAGCTTGCACTGATGTATCCGAGTAACAAGAATAAACAAAATGAAATATAGATGGCGGCAAAACAAGGCCGAGGGATATTTTGACATTTATGTTGCACGTGTTTGTGTCAACACGTGAAGGTTTTACGACACAGTATTAATTTAGAATAAAGGATAAAACTATATCTATGATGAGGGATTTATAGAATCCTTTACTCGTGTAATAGATATCAGAAGATGATTTTATTTTTAACTAGTGAGAAAAAAATGACGGACTATTATTAACAAGTTTTTAATAACATCGGCATTATAAGACTATGAAGTGTCCACCAATCCTACAAAAGGGACATTTTGTCGCCATTTTTTAAATATATGTTAGTAAACTATCTAAACCTTGCAATTTTAGACTGATTTCTCTCAAATTTGGTACATTGGGCGAGTTTAACGAATCGTTGTAAAAGTTCCTTAACCATAAAAATAAGTTGAAGAAGTTGTCAAGAAATCATTTTTACTTTGTAGCAGATACTACGTCCTACAATATCTCATTTTGTACAAATTTAAAATTCAATGATTATAAAAAGTGTTTTTCGCGATTATATAATAATGATAGAATTATCAATACAAAAAATATTAACATTGGTAAAAACAAGAACTCATTACTTAACTAAAAGTCTGCAATAAAAGCTCTAGTATCTACAATTTTAATTAATATTTTACAAGTATGTTCAGTTTAATATTGGTTGAATATGAAATGGCAAAAAATCGAAAAATTTCAAAATGGCCGAGTTTTGGGAATCGCGTTGTCGCTAGTTCCTTTTTCTAGAACTGTGAACCTCAAATTCGATTTATTTATAGTTCGTTTCCCACAGTTTTCTGCGTCTGTTAATACCGAAATCTGCAATTGAGAAAAGAAGAGGGAAAAACACAAAGAATTAGCGCTACTCTCACATTAGAGTAATGCATTCTAAGTATTGTATTATTATAAATAAGTTCAGGAATGTTACCGGCAATATTTTTCCATTGAATGACTCATTCAGGTTTTTCCATTGGTATTTTAAGTAAGTGGATTAGAGCCAATTATAAATAAAGCAGTAATTATTGAGTGTCTATTCTTCAGTTATGTGTAAGTTTTTACATTTTCATATTTTAATTATTTAATTTCTTTAGTTGCTACAATAACTAAATGTAAAGTCATTTCATTACTATGCAAAGTATACAATTCCCATTTCAACCATTATTTACTTTTTAAAAACAGCTAACTAAAATGTTACTTATGGAATACATGAAGTTCTAAATTCCAAACTATGGCTTTGTCGTTCAAAACTGGACTACCTAAGAGGTCCTCATGTGTAGCAACAAACATATCGTTACACAAACGTTTTCATTCGTTAGATTAGTAAAACACTTAAAACAGTTACTGTTAACGGCGGAACGCTGCCACATGCCTAAAGCGTGTTTCCACATTGTATTGGTTTTTCAGTTGTTTTTGCGTAAATCAAAATTTGTTTATTACGTGATCGATTATTTGGTTCCTCATTAACTTAGTTTGTAATTTACACTCGGGGTAGGTGACCCTTAAAAACATTAATGAAAGAGGCAAAGGGTAATTTTGTTGTTTTGTTTATTACGCTTGGACCTTGAGATTCAGGTCCACAGGTTTGATATTAATATTTGTATTTTAATAAAATGTTACTGTTATCGGTGGAACAGATTTGAAGTAGCAAATGTAGACGTATTTTAGGAACGCGGTAGCGTTCCGCCTACTTTTGGATTATCAAAATAAATAAAAAGTTGTGATTGAAAAATGAACAACTACGAGATTCGCCAGGAACGAATTGACGACACGAGCGATTTAGTAGCGAAAAAATAAAATAAAATTGCCAATTTGTTTTTTTATTTTAGATCAGTAGGCTCACTGTTATTTCTATATCTAAACCACTCTCTTACTTAATTGTTTGATGTAAGATTCTTCTGTTTTTATATGTTATAAATATGCAAACTCGTTGTCACACCACATTCTGGCAGGAATAGAAATGAAATCGAAACGTCAAATGAAAGATGTTGACGGTAAATCAAAGGCGAGGACAGCTGCGGTAATTGCGCAAGATTTATTAGTTAAGCGATTACATCGGATCCCACATCTTACACCCAGAAAGTAGTGGCAAAAAAATCTACCCGCCACATTGCCACCACGCACAGCTTTCAGAATACAATAAGTTTACTTGGAGTTTGCCGTTACGATACGCTGACAGATATGACAGGAATTTATTTTTTTTTTTTTTCTGTATTCACTCGTTTGCTGATTTTAATTTTGGTATAGATAGGTGCATGTCGCCAAGCTGCAACCTAATGAGCCATTCATTGTAAAAAGATAATAAAAACACAATTATTTATTTTGTAATATCTACTTTTAATTAGTCTAGCCGACCAATGGTTTCGCCTGCTAAGGCATTGACGAGGCTGTATGGCGATGTAGGTCTTATATTAAGAATGCACTGTCAAATCTAATTGAAAATTTGAATTTAACCAAAAATCAACTAAAATCCCGATACTATAGGCCTACTAATTAGTAAACTTTTGTAATATTGTGGAAGTTGTTTTAACAATTTCGATTATTTCATTAAAAAGCTTTTACATTTTATTGTAGGACATACTTTTAGTTGTCATTGGATCAGAATGTAAAGCTGCAAAAATTAGTTATGGAAAACATTTGGTATTAAATATTTATTAAATTTTGGAGAACCATTAAAATTTTCCGATATTAATCAAAATTGTTGGGCTCTTTTATGCGGTAGCATATTGTGCGGACTATAATGCGGGGAGAAATCATTCCCAAAATCATGTTTTAACGAAAGTTATAATGAAAATAGTCTATGCAATCTCTTCATTACATAAGATGTGAACCCCACCCCTCATATGTTTCGGCTCAAAAACCAACATCCGTTAAAAATTGAATTTTACTTTACTTATGTCTATCGAAATCTGTAAGATTTAGAAAGATTTTTCAATTTTATATAAGAAAATTCTACTTTATAAAAATCGTAGACAAGTTCGTCACCCATAAATTCTGCTAGCCGTTTTTAAATGGCAACCTTTAAAAATAAAAAAAATAAAATTTTGAAATTTTCAAAATTTTTATTTACCCATGGAACGTTCATCAAATCAGAGTAATAAAATTTTAAGGTCTTACTATAGAAATTTCAGTTTTTTTTAAGAAGAAATAGAGAGTCCCAGCAATTTAATAGTTTCCAATTTATAATAAAATCTGCCTGTAATTTCTGAAACATTTGGTTAATGTTTTTTTTCCCTGTAGTCATCACTAACGCGAAATTTTAACACAAAATTGATTTATTAATGCAAATACCCGTGACAAACTTATCATCATTTTTTGTTGAGTATGGGAGAAAGTTAAAGAATTTACCTAAGCACATATTTATTTGGAGAATATTATCAGAAAACGCAGTCATGTCTTACTACATGAAATAATGTGAAATTAAGCTAGAATTTGACAATTTTTTCCCACATACTTACAGTTACCTAAAGTTAAAGGTATTAAATCTGATCTCATCTTTCAATCTCGTAAAAGTGAATTATGCACTCAGAAAATAAAGTATCAAATTCACTAACAACATTTAATCCAGGTATTAACTTTTCGTTTAATTATTAAAATATTGTACATTGATTACAGACATGCCACATGATATTAGTTTAACTTTGATTTACTTTTCAGAGAATTAACATTTCAGGATTAAAACAGTCCCAACCAAACTAATCCCACTGATAAATTTCTTACATATATCAAATTATTTCAACGTCGATTTATTTATTTAAAGTGTTGAGGATTAAAAATGATTCTATAAATGTCAATGTTTTAGCAATGATGATGGAATCACTGTCACCAAGTAATCTATTTATGACAAGCCTAATAGAGCTAAAGATTCACTCCAACGAAAAAATTAACACTTCGCATTCAATTCTATCTTTCACAAGATAAGCATTTGTGATAACTTGATTTGTAATTTAATGTCACAAAAAGTGACGGTTTATTCAGAATATCAGTTGTTTGATTTTATATGAATTTATTTATGATTATTGAATAGGAATTATTAAATCCTTTACAAAAGCAGACTCTTGATATTTTAATCAATGCTGCACATGTAGCTGATATTTTATTTATTGGATTTTTCATAGGGTAATTTGTTTTTAATTTCTTAGACAGTTTTTGTATCACTACTAAAATTTAATAGAGCTGTAGTTGCAATTATACTGACACATTTTGTATCTAATAAAAGTTCAGACTTTTCAAATAAGTAATGAATTGATTACAATTACTTTGTAAGGGCGGTTTTGTGATTGTGCGAACATTGATAGATTACATTTCTATACTCTTCAACGATCTAGGATCTGAGGGAAGTATTTATTCCATTTTTGGTTTGTGCTATTTTTTTCAAAAGTTACGTTACGAACAGCTTGTCCGATTGACATACAATTTTTAAATTATTCTTATCTAGAATATCTACTAAATGAAACAATTTTATTTTTAAATAAAAATTTGCTTAAAATGAGGATGAAATTAGAGTGAGGAGTAAAGAAAAATCATACTTTATTTGAAGACCTTGTGGGCAGTAGCATTCAAAATTTTGGAGTGTTGCTTTGGCTAGGTGTTCTGAGGATCCATTTGATTTAGTTTAAGATAGGAAGTTAATCGTAAATTAATGCAAACTTAAATTATTGAATACATTTTTTAAATAATATTTTTGTAATTTTGTATTTTTGAGGAACGATTCAGTTACTTATCAATCCAAAAATAAATTATAAATTCAAAATTTTGGAATTTCTTACAGACAGATTTGACAGAAGATGGATTAATTTTAAACATCGAGTTGGAATTTGACACCGGAGTTTCTTATTAATTAGACCATCTACTTTGACAATATTTTTTACAAATCAGTTTCGTTAATGTTTAGAGTGTGTACAGACATATTCTACTTCGTTTATTTTCAATCAATTTTTTCAAAATTTTGTCCTTTATTAACTAATCTTCTCATTTACAACTCAATATGTGATTATATTCCGCTCTATGAATTTATAATATCGCATGTGCATTGTAACGTACATAACTTTATAGTGGGTCAGAAAAATAAATGTTAATAGCCTATTTTTTAAAGAGTCAAGTTTAAAAATCTGGTTTTCTCTCCGTTAGGTAAAAAATTCTGCCTATTCCATTACAGGCAGGCAGATTTTGGCTACATTTTTAGGTTTTTCTTTTTTAAAATCAACATTTGTGCTCGAACGATAATGAAACAACTTATGCCAAAAGTAGTCTTAAGGGTTCGAACAAAATGTACAATCTCAATCCTCAAAAAAGCAAATTCGGGTTCATTTTGCACTTGTTTGGGTCAAATAAACCTTCACACTTTTCAATTTGTTATCACTTGGACATATTCAGAAACAGTTTCTGCTATTTTTGACGACATATCTTTGATCACGTTTCGATTTTTTGCAAGGATGTGTGAGAATCTTTGTTCAATGTTTCTTTAGATCTGTGGTGTTTCTGACAGATATTTTGAAAACTAAAAATACTTTATATGGAAAAACTCAATTAGACATTTTGCAACTAAAACAAAATTAATACAATTTGTTTTCGATCAAAACAAAAAGAGTTGAATGTTTTACAATTTCTTATCCGAATGTGTGATTTTTTTATCGTAACAATTTTGCATAGATTTCGGCATTCTTAAAAGAAAAACAATGATAAACGGCGAATCATGTTTTTACTATCCAGTATAAATGCATTGATTTTTAAATTTTTCAAGGTTCTGTCAAATCGCAGAGAAAATAAATCGCTATAAACTATTGGCGATATAAATTCAAATGCAGCGCATTAATGTCAACATTTTTCGACTGACATAAAGCGAACAAGCATAGCATTGTCGCTCTTTATTTCTTTCTGACCTTGTTCTCCTTCTACAACACAAAACGATGCTGTATATGGGTCTTTTTTATCTACTTGTTACAATTTTGTCTTCAAATTTCTCGCAATAAAAGTTGTTCTTACCAGAATCGTACGAGACGCACGTGTGACAACGCTTTAATGGTAGATAGTCCATTGTTTCTCGAATCACACCGCATTAATGTCGATCCCAACAAATGTAAACAAATTACGTTGGGATATTCGTTACTGTTTTAAGTCATGCAATACGTAATTGCGTTTGATAAAAAAATATGGTGTATTCACAGGTGGAATGAGTTTACACTTATTCTATCGATTGGTTGTGTGTGGCATTGTAATGTTTATATAGATTTAAAAATCGGACTACAACAGATGGATCTTTTTCCTTATATGTCCTTTTAGAATAAACAGAGAGGTAAATAATTAAAATTATTGGCTGCTTTGTCTGACAAAATACTGCTAACAAAATATGATAATTTAAATCTAATACAGTACATTTATATAAAATTAAGATAAATTTAACTGCTAATAAATTTTGGTATAGTCAAAATACCAATGAAAAGAAATAAATAAGATAAAACTTACTAACAAAAATTAAACTATAGTAATTCATTAACAAGAAGAAGAATATCGGTATACGAAAAAAGTCTGACACTTTCTTGTAGTAATAGAACGATGTTTTTGATGACGGCCACTAGATGTTAGTGTGCTTGCTCGAGGTAGGCCGTGCTTTCTCTGCCTACTGATAGCTACCATGCTCATATCCAGTAACCGTCATCAAAATCTAGGCTACAAGGAAAGCGACTAATTTTCTCCATAGACATTAAAAAATATATAATTAATACACCCATTGATATTATAAAGTTAAGACTCTCTCCTTACCACCTCATCCTCACGTAAAAAAAAAAAATATTGTTAAGTGTAGTGGAGGCCCAATACATGATTCATACACCAACCACCATACTCGCTGCTGTCGCATAAATCTTGCCTTTCTTACTCAGAACCGGCCATCGGCCTCGATTTTTAGAATGAACTGATCTCTTGCATATAGTTCGGCAAACTCAATTTAATTTATTTGGTTTAAAGTGTTATGAAGGTTGTGAACTTAGCTGTTCATAATAATTTTTGTAATTAGTAGCTAAAGTATTATATTTGTTAACAAAAATGACTATTTAATTTAATTTGAATGTCTTTTTACGAGATTCGTATTAAAACGTATACATAAACCATTTTTTTAAAAAAGTAACGACAATAGAAACTGCGGGGTTTCAGGCTAAACAAAGCTAACTTTATTGTTAAAATTTAGTTTTTAATTATAGTAGACCTAGATTATTAATTAAAATAATCTCTTTTAACTTTTAGGAATTTATCTTCTTGTCTGATTTTTTTTTTTTTTTTTGTATTTAAGGGGCAGCAACAAATATTAATTATTTAATGTGTGAGACATAATCTATTAACCGTACGGTAAAACTTAATGACATCATCAAATAACAAGCTAATTATTTCAGTTTAAAGTTTATAAAACCAGGATCATTAATGGTTAGGGTTCTAGAGGAAGCAGGAAAACGTCTCCGCCAGTAGGGGATTAGGAAAACAACCGGGATGTAGCAAGGAATGTTTGTGAGGGATTTGGGGATTATCCAGAAATACGACTGAGAGACGAAGGCCCCTCCGTGTCTCGGCGCTATGTTTAGAGACTTCTCTACGCCAGATGATGTCAGAAATCGATGTAGTTAAATACGTTGAAATATTTATAGAGACGATTCTTTAGCTTCAACTGAAATACCATCCATGAGAATTAAAATCTACAATCTATAACTTTAGTGTGGAAAAATTATTTAGTGATTATTTTATTATGAATACTTAAGGACATATCAGTTAGAAAGAATATTACTTTAATTGAGCGGTTATTGATTTTGTTTAAGATTATCCCATTGGATATATTTCTCTTTGTTTTGAAGTAATTATTGAAACTTGTTTGAAGTAATTAATTTGAAGATTTTTTGAGATTTTAAGACAGTTTTTGTTGATTAAGTAAACATAAGATGACGTACAAGTTTTGCTTTTAGCGTTAAATACCAGTGTTAGGTAGTATGTTAACGAATAAACTTTGTTTTACTACAAATTATTTGTTTTTGAAGGAACAAACACCTCTCATCAGCTTAATGAAATAATGTTTTATGGCATTGAAATCTCCAAATAAGTGATTCTTATTGCTGTTTAGTAGTTGTTACCAATGTTTTTTAAATTACTATTTTGGTTGTTTCCTTTATGAAAACATTTTGTCGACAATTGCTTTTATGTTTTCATCAGAGTTAGTAAGTCCGTTCCAAGTTATTGATCAATGTAATATTTGACAAAATTGTTTCAAACTTTAAAACATTTTTCTAACCTTTTCATAATAATATTTTGGTTTTGTTATTTATTAAAGCAAATTTCTATATCCTATTTTTTCACGAGTAATATTTAATCTGTCTGCTTTAAAGAATTATCATATATTCTATTAACTTTACAATGGTAAATAATGTAGTAATACTATATCTTTTATGTAAAATTCGCTTGGAAAAAGTCATCATTTGGATACAAAATCGTGGAGGCTCGATCACACGACTCGTGACGGCTGGTCTACGTGTTTTTCAATTTAAAAACAGCAAGAATAACCTTGGCTGACGGTGCTGCTTTTCTGATGTACCTAGAACTATTTCAATTTTCACAAATTTAAAAAATCAAGCCAAGTCTACAGTATAATAATAAACCATTATGTTATTTTGTTCTGTAATAATATATCTTTAGAAATGTGTTTTAATTCAACTATAATAAAACGTAAACTACTCTGAAAACTTTATATATTTACCTTACAAAACATCACCTAAAACCTGGAGAGATCTGTAGAAACAACAAACTGAAATGAAAAAATAAACTACCTTGAATTGTAGGAAACCGCGCGTTAAACAACGCGGTTAAAGCCCATATACTGTAAACACTCAGTTCACTGTTTGCTTGTATAAGCGATACACATTGAATTTCTGTTGTTTTTCTTCATCTTATATTTCTTCTGCTATGTCTATAATGTTTTATCAAAACATTTTTGATCTATATAATAAATTCAATGTAATATTTATTCTCTATTTACGTATGTGATTTCTCTATTTGGAAATGTATGCAAACGACAAATTTAAAATTCATGTTTAATTTCGCTATTAGTTGTGTTTGCTAATTTAATTGTACCACTATGTCTTACACTTTATTAAATGCTAGAAAATTGGTTTACAATGTTGTACTTAATTCGAATAATTAATTCACGTATAATTAAATATGACTTCCCGTGAATTAAGTTTCATTAATTTAGAATCATTCAAGTGTTGTTCCATAAGTGGATTCGAGTAGTGGAGCTGTATTCACTCTTAAAGTGGAATTTTTCCAAAAAATAGTTTGTAATTTTAAATCATCTTAAATATATATTATATGTTTTATATTATTGCCTAGCAGACCTAAACAATCTACAGTATAACAAACACACAGAACACAATTCTCACTTTTTTTTTTGTGGGAATTGTGTTCTGTGTGTTTGTTATACTGTATAATTTTTCTCATAAGTCAAGCTCAACATTTAATCTAAACAATCTAGTAAACTATCCTATATATGACTGACGGACTACAAAAATTTCTAATGTTCATAAATATATAACAGTTGTATGTAAACAATTTGTTTTCTTTATATAAATCAATAACTAATCTTAAGTACACTATTATTATTAGAAAGTGACTGTACTGGAACACCAGCATCTCTTAAAACTTGCATCTCAGCCATATTGCCTTACACGCACGCACACTCACGTGCTCGATGACAAGAATAGCCACAACACACACACATACACACACAAACATATGCATCCGTGATGAGGGATGTTTTCAACACCTCACACACACATATACACGGAGGATGTGATAGTTATGATTTCAACTTATGTAACCGGAAGTTTGAAGGTTAGACTGAAATTTAATTTTGGTGTTGAGGTTATATCAATTAGGAAAATTATGGAACGTAATTAAATACAATGGAGGAGATAATTATTTTATCTGATTGTACTTTTACTAATTTTAAGCAAAAACAAAAACCATGTTTTGTTTTTTTGAAGTGGGATTTACGATATTTGATCAAGATTTACAGTATTAGAAAAGTAGGACGTATGGTATTTCAGCTTATTTATCATTTGAGATTTTAAGTTCTTATGATTCGCCTCCTACATATTTAAATTTCGTTGTGGTCACAATATAAGTGTTAAATTAAACCAAGCGCCTAAAACATACATTTTATGAGTTCAACCACACTTTGCTGATTTATTTATTTAATATATAAAAATGTCTACATTTTTTGGATAACCCCTGTTTCTGTCAACCCACATGCTTCAACTTTTCTTGAGTTCTTGTTCATACATACATTTTATGAGTTCCACCACACTTTGCTGATTTATTTATTTAATATATAAAAATGTCTATAGGACTACATGTTTTGGACAACCCCAGTTTCCGTCACCGTATCCACCTTTCTTGAGTTCTTGTGCTACAAAAGTATGACAGAGACAATCTGAAGGTAGTGAAAATGAGATAACGAAATCCGTCATCACTAATAAACGTTTTTACTACGTTATTGGGAAATGAAACGTTTTTTAAACATCGCCAAAGGCAGTTTAGCCCTAAAAGGGAATACTTTAAATTTGGTTTAGAATTGAGATACAATAGAAATTCTTTTTGGTATCATGAGTCACAAATATTTAAAAATATTAAATGTTTAAATATCAAAAAGTCTCATTTAACAAATGTCAGATCGTTTTTCGTTACAGACATATATATAAAAACCAATTGTCTCAATAAAATCAGTGTTAATAAATAATATTTTAACATATATCACATGACCATGTTACTATTTACCAAGTGATTCAAATCCAAGATATGGTAACAAATTTTAAATATCATGAAACGAAGAGGTATCAAATATAAATTATTTGTTCTGTAATCGATATTCCGAAAATAAGTTGGGAGGGGGGCGTCTCTTATATACCGACAATAGTTACCTCGCATATATATAAATCAGTAAATAAAACAGATCTCAACAAATTTATTTCAATGTGAAAACAAATTTAAAATATTCAAAAAACCTTAAATATTTCGTAAGTGATAATTCTCCTACATTTTATTAGATTAATTAAATCATTAAGTTGGAATGATTATTTTAATTTATTGTAAAATCGAATTTCATGGAAAAATAAAATAGTGGGGTGGTAAATTCATTACTATTATTTTATGTTATGTTGTATTACATATCTACATGTATACTAAAACATAACTGTCTATGTATTTTTTATTGGAATTATGTTTTCTAAATTCTTTAAATTGTTCACGTGGAAAATTCTAAATGTATATGCTATTTAAAAACGGTGATAAAAATTAAACATTATTTGTTGTTAATTGTGCTTAAAAAACTAAATAAATCCATTTAAATAATTATTTACTAATTATATTTAAATACTTGTTATTTTGATTTTTACTTATGCACGGAAATAATGTAAATTGCCCTAATACTATGGAGCATTACGTAATAGTAATGCAGTTATGCAGTTAAACCCAGAATAACGCTAGTTATCCTGAATAACATTTCCAGACGAAAGGAACTGACTATTATGGTGTGTCTAAATTTGGACCGGTAATTAATTTCATAATTTAAAATTCTTTTTGTTTGCAATAGAGACATGCGTCCACACCAATACAATATATCCGCCATAAAAGGCAAGCGTGTGAATGGGGCAGGAGCGTGTTAAATACCTAATTATCTCGCTCCCCGCCATGTTTTAACTCGAGGTACAAATTATGGATTCCATCAAACAGAACGAGAAAAAATGCCAAAAGATCTAAACAGACACTGGTATGACAGGTTGAAATAAACATGATAATTCCAGCTTTTGTTTGTCGGGTCAAACCCGTCCTTCGACATTCCTCCAACTGTGCCTTTCGTATAATCATATCAATCTAAAATATACTTTTCATTTTTCTCTGATAGTTTGAAAGGAGCCGACCCGATGTGTTTTTGTACGGTAGATGTCCACGCATATTTGTTTCATATTCGTTGCACGGTACGAGACCTCCAGGTACAGCGCCGTCGGATCTGATATCTTAACTTTCTTCATCAGCTTGGAAGATCTGCAGATACATTTTTCTCTCACTTTGATCTCACTTTCTTAAGTGATTGTCATTTGGATAAAATTGAGACTTCTTTTGTTAATGTATATGGAATGTTCTTCATTCATTAACTTTCAAACCCGCTGTCTGGACGAAAATACTACAAACTTCAGTGTTGTGTATTTTAATTTTAATGAGTTACGTTAAACTTAATGTTTTGCAATAGTTAAATAATTTGTTATTAAATTTAATATTCTAGCCACAAATAGTTAATAATTAAACACTTTATACAGAGACTTGATTGTTTGGAAATAAATAAGAGATTCAGATACATTGTTTTAAAAAAGAATATCTAAATATAGTAAATTATATACTCTTTAGTCCACTAAATTGGACATTTCCCTAGAATAACTAATACTTCATACAGAGGAGTTTGAAACATTCTACGTAAGTGAATAGTCTAGCATGAAAAATTGATTGAAATACTTTAGAAGAGCATAACCAAGTAGGATATTTGGAAGGAGCATGGGAACTTGTATGATGGTTGGTTTTAGTTGTACATTGTTGCCAAGCCGTAGAATTGGCAACTCTGGGCGCAGTGGGGGACCATTAGGACCTGCCTTTGTTCAACAAAATGCTACCCAACTTTGTTAAGTCATTGGTTTTAATTAAGATCACATTTTTATCATGTTTTAATTTTATTTCTTTTTTTTTAATATTGGTTTAATTACAAGCTGTTTGTTGTTTATTAAAGTTGTTATTGGTTGTTATGTAGAATGAAGTAATTCAAGTGGAGTGATAATGGCATTGGTATTTAATTTTTGATTGCAAATTTTATATTTTACTGGATTCAATACAGAAAATAAAACTACAGACACTAATTTCTTTTTCTTCGAGATACCTGAAGTTTTTGAAATCGCTGAAGATAACTATGAGTTGAACTATAAATTGAAGTTTCCCGATTTAATATTTGTGTTATTAGTTTCTGTTTCTATTTGAAACTGCGTTCTGTATAAACTTTATAAACTTTCATCTAATGAAAAGGACAGAGCCACACCTTCGCGATGGGATGTTAAGATAGATATGGATAATTCTCTGAGCTGCAGTAGATATGATTTTAAGTGAGGATGTGATTTTACCTTATCACAAGCATTTAATACCTATGTCGAATGTTTTACGGATTTATCTGTTGAGCTCCAAAAAGTGGATTTTAGAAAGATGTTTGGTGTTTGTCGTCTGTGCAGTGTTCGATTGTCTCGATAATATGTTGGAAATTCTGGCTTTCGGGATTTGTTTTTCATTATTTCAACAATTAAAAATTCGACAACACCCTTCTAAGAGATGTTTTGACTTTTTACGTGTAAATAATAATAACAAACAGAAATAAAAGAAAAATTAACGTAATTCATTATTTTGAAAACAATATTAGAAATATTTTACCTTCGCAAACAGTTCGTCGTAAGTCTTGATGTTTGTTTTTCTGTCGAAATTGTTTTTCTACGCATTCAACTGTTTACGATGCAGTTTTATTTTTAATAATCTAATAAGGTTTTGATATTAGAGATATTATTGGGAGAGGAGTAACTTAATACCACCAAAAATATAGTTTTACTAATTAAGATATCTACAGTAATTAGTGTTATTTAATGCCGTTCTAGTCTTACATATATAAGAACATAAGTACAAAATTATCCTGCCACGTCAATTTGATATAAAATTAAATACATTATATATAGTTGATGTACAAGAAGGTATACAATAATAGATTTTTTAAATTCACACATTCTCCCTAAAACTTTACACACAATGACACTGTTGCAGTAGTCTGATATATATTTGAACTTACGTTATTTTAAAAATTAGACAACACTTTCCGGTTATCCGTTCAGACAATTCATTGTCAGCTCGTGCACTCATGTTAATAAATTACCTCCGCTATCAAGACACCATTGATTAGCCAATTCCTGATACAGTGAATCTTTATTAGGAATCCAGTCGCCTATCGATGCGTATTTATTTATTTAAGTTCCGATTTGTAAATAAAAATCATAAACGGCCGATGAAAATAAACGACCGTTTGAAAACATTCTATAAAGATGTGGTTTTATCAGGAGACGGCTCGTAAATTAAGTTTTAACTCAGCCAACACATTGTTTACATCTTAATTGGTGTTGTAATATTGGCACGCCTGCCGGCTAATTAAAAATGAAGGAACGCAGTTCTATTTCATAACAACGCGCGATTCGACAAAAGAAAAAAACGATTGGACTCACGTAATAAACTGTTGACCATTCTTTCGTCATAACAGGGTGGACTGTACTCGGAGTAAGGTAAACAAATAGTGCACGGTACAACTGATATCCTTTCAGGCATTGACAGGCTTTTGATTTATGAACACTCGAGTGAAAGAGTTTGAACTCTTAATTGATCTTAAGGAGTTCACAAAACTACTCTAAACAAAACATATAGAAAATCTAATCAGTCTTTGGTTTCGGAGTTATGATTTATGTCCCAAACACACGATGGATACAAGGTCAACATTCTGCGAGTAACTAGAAACATATTAGAAAAGTATTTATTATTTTGTGAGATACTCAATAAGTCGTTTTTACTTTAACTATAAAATATAAAGTTTTCTTTATTAATACGACTCGCGTCTTATCAGTTGTAAGGGTTTCTTTAGAGTCATTCTTAAATAAATCGTGATAAATTGAGGGTTATATGTTATACGTTATCAAGGAAACGATACGTGATATTGAAGCTAAGTATTTGAAACGTTAGGACGTCCTTATTCCTATAAGTTTTAATATATATATGTCGATTAGGCCGAAGTTCAAATAATTTAGCTTATAGTTGTGTTTCCCCATTAATTATGTAGGATGCCTCACGATCGGTCTAACTAAATTTTGAAGTTAGGTTCTCCAAGTCAAAATTTCAAGAAAATGTCCAGTAAACATTATCTTTAAATTGTTCACATTTTACCTCAAAACGGAAAATTTACACTTTTAATTTAATCTCATGATTCCCTACTTCACATTAAATTATTCTAATATTGAGAATATATGTCCAATCATAATTTAACACATTTAGAACTCTTTCCTTTACAGATTTTTATTTTTTTAAATAAATGTATATTTTGATATTTTATTTTTGAAAATCAAAGTTATAATAATAATCCCTATATTAGTGAGTTGTTTCGTCCAATGTTTAAAGGAATAACATTCAGACTTTTGATTTATTTTAAAAATAATCGTAAAATTTCGTCTTTGGTAATTTGTAGATCATTAGACGCCAACTTTTGTTGGTGTAATGTTTTGTTCGGTGAAGAGACGTTTGAACCAATTTAAGTGATTTGCGCATTCTTATTAGTGACATTTGGTTTGATCAGTAAATTTACAAATTTGACTTATCGAAAGTTTATTTAATTCCTCTGTCTGCATTCTTACTTTTCCCAGAATAGTTTTGTATTTTATTAAACTCGGCCTGTTTCTTAATTTTAAATCTTTGTCAAAATTCTAGAATTTCAAATCATAGAAGCATTAACGATACAATCAAAAATTATGTTTAAAATTAATCTAAAGCTCTCATTCACAACAAAATGGACTTAAAAAGAAAATATTTCAAATTAACAAGGGCATAACAGGGCAAAAAATTAGCTAACAACTGTCGCTATGACTCTAAAAGCAGCCCACATGTGGAAATGCAATACGAGGGTGGTTCGGTCTATTTCTGTTAGAGAGGGTCGCATCCACCCTCAGACGACCACCCTTTGGGTCGAGAAATTTCCAAGAACTATCAAGTTAAGCTTACCCTTGTCCAGAGCTGTGGTTTTGAGCTTTATTTAAAAATACATTCTTTACACTAAACTAGCTGTTGTATAGTTTAAAGTTATTGATGTAGTATTTTCTGTTCGTTAATTTGAAAGGTAATTAACGATCTAAGTACTTAAAACTCGATAATTACCGTACTACATAAATAGAAGTAGTCAAAAAGTTTGGAAGTTGAATGAATTATTCAATATATTGTATTTACAGCCCATATCAACTAATTTTTATAACATTGATGTTGGCTTATCCTACAAAGTATACTGAAAACTGAAGCGAAATATTTTGTGACTACTAATAATATAATCAAACATGAAAAGCAGTTGCAAATGGCGTTTGCCAAAAAGAATTCCTGGATTGGGATGTAAGAACTGTTGGATTTTTAGTCAAAATTGATTTAACTATCTAAAAATTAAAATGAGAGCCTTAAAAACTTGCGAAAATGAATTTAAGTATGCTAGAATAGAATAGTAACAAGTTTTTTATTTTGTGTTGTGTGAATCCAATAACATGGATTCATTGTTAACAATTCTCGCCTTTAGGTTCTTTATCTATGTATTTAATAGTTAATCTAAATATTAAGAAACAGTACAGGTATTTAGGAACCCTCATTTTAAAGATCTCTCATGGAGTTGAGATGTATCCATCGTTTCAAAAACCCAAGAGATAAATTGCAACCGTTAATATCTAAAACGTTACCCATAGTGATCAGTTTAACAAACCCAACAGCGGATTAAGATTAAAACACACTTTTAGGTTAGAAGTACATAATACAACTGAAATGGTCCTTCTTTTGTATTATGTAGGCAAGCAATTTTATCTATGAATGTCATTTTGTACAAACAAATCAGTCAAGCAACATACTACTATGCTCTAAAATTATCATAAACAAAATCGGTGTTGTCCACTTTACAAATGACCTTGGTATTTTTTTAATGTTTTGAATAAATCCAATTACAAAATATACAGGCTAATTAATAACGACTGCCATCAATATAATACAAGTAGCTCAATGTTAATTAGATTAACAGGTGATTTCAAATTAAGTTGAATCTGAGGTTATGTTTACATTGTTGCAGAATTTGTTTTAAACTATTTTTCTTCTTTTTCAGATCCGCCAAGAAAAACCTTACTACATAGCAGATCCTGAGGTCGACTCCCTGGTAAGTGGCGGACTTTCGTTTGATTTATTCCTTAAACTTAAACAAGACAGTTTTTTCTTTAACTTCCTGCTCGTTATCTGCAGTTATTTTCTAGTCGGTTGACGCCATCAGCGTAGGCGTTGTCCGACTTCAGGTAACTAGCCGTGGCAAATGTGCGCGCTCTTTCACTGACTTCGACTTAAACCATTCCAACATAACAAAGGATATTGAAGGCATAACTTAACGTTTAATTAAACAGTAGTCATTGAATTCATGCTTGATAGTTGAAGAATAAATAAATGCTTCTTTTTCTAACTTGTATACAGTTTCTTTGATTGAAAATAAGGAATGACTGTATATTTAATTGATTAAATAATGTTCATCGTTTTTTGTAACGAAATATCTTTATAAGGCCATTCGTCAAAACGAATGTATTGTAGGCATTGCTTGTTATATGTTAATTTTTACAATCTATTTGTTTCTTAAAGCGACTGTACAATTAAAGGATATCTGTTTTCTTTTTTGGTCAGTATCTTTATTCAGTATTATATATATATATATATATATATATATATATATATATATATATATATATATATATATATATAATTGAAAATTTGTAAGGTTTATTTCGTAATTTAAAAATAGTAATACTGATTATAGTTATAATTTCAGTAGTATAATTTTTTGTTTTTGTTTTGAAACGTTGTACATACAGTGAATATGAATTACAGGGTAATATAATGTTAAGGATGGATTCATGTCATAAAAAAGATTTAATTTCGATTAAACTTTCCACAGAAATGATTTTGATTTCCGTCTTTCTGTCCGTGTAGTTGTTTATTAAAATTAAAATTCTAAACAAACATTTAGGTTTAGAGTTGAAATTTTGTGTACAAGTTTGTATCATACTAACATGCATAAATAAAATGAATTATAATGTTGTATTTAACGGTTTAAAAATTACATTTTAATAGATTTCCTAAAATTTTAAACTTTTAATTGAAAAAGACATTTCATGATTTGGTGTAGGGCCTACACTAATTTGTTGTTACAAAATAAACACAATAATTCACATTTTTAAGGAAATTTTAATTATATATAGAAATATGTTTGTTAACTCTTTATTATAATTTTGTTTACACACAAACCTAGAGTCAGAGAGAAAATTAAAGTTTCTGAACAAACTGAATATGAATTTATTTTTTCAATGATGATCTAAATCCACTCTATATATTCTTCTGATATTCAGATTCACTTTGTATGGAATGTTTTACATTGCTGTCATTGTAAAACACTTTTACAAAATATTTTTTCTTTTTATCTTTCAAAATGTTTGTTAAATGTAAAATACACAATTAAATCAATACTATCCATAATACATCAATAAAACTTTCTTTTTTTAAATGTAACATCTTGTTTTTGCCTACTTTTAGTCCTGTGTATAGTTTGCCATGATCAAATTAATATTCGTCTTTTCACGTGCCCCCACTCTTCAATATAATATTTTTGTGTTTACTTTACCTCAAACATACACATTATATACGAGTGAAATTCTGACATGTTATCTTATTTATCACATCCTATATGAAACTACGATTCCTTTTCGATTTGGCAGACTCAGCTTGCTTTAAGCGTAACACGTAATAAAATATTAACGGTTGTAATAAAAAGACCTCGTTTATTAACAAATTATGATGTAATTAAAAGTTTTAAACATTCCAAGATGCAACAAAAACACACAACTCAAAACATGGGTTAGTCTATAAAATGGAAATTAGTTTTGGGTGTTAGTAAAAGCTATTTATGAAAACACAAAGATTTAAACGGCCGTGTTAACTGTCCGTTATTAATGGTTATGACAGGGTAATTATCTTGGGTTAACAAGGAATAATTTGATAGTTGATGTAATGACCCGGAAGAATGGACATCTACTTTCGTGGGTTACTACTTTTACACGAAGATATATTTGAACGAAAATGTAGATCTATTACTACTGTAATAAATTCTACTGATTAAATTCTATTGCAACAATTATTGCAGGTTTTCTGTAGATGGATGTTTTTATTATTTTCGGTAAATAGTAATAAAGTGTACAGTTTTATATTTATGTATAAACAGACTTGGTGTGGTTTTCTCAATAAAAATAATGTCATGAAACTATATAAATATTTACTTATAATTTCATAATAATAATTGACCAATTGTAAATTTACTAATCTCATGATTTATGGTTTTATTTTGCAAACAAAAATTTAAAAAAGTTATTTATTTGATTTTTGTTTTGTTTTTTAAAATTTGGTTTACCGTCTGCAACAATACTATTTTTTTTTTGGAAATTTTTAATAGTAAAATAAGACGTACAGGTGCAGTAAGGAGGAATTTTACTACGTTACCTACATATATATATAAATATATATATATATATTTATATATCAGAAAAAACGACACAAGTTTTACACATACATATATATATATATATATAAATATATATGTGTAAAACTTGTGTCGTTTTTTCTGACCCATGTATGTTCAGAGTTGAATACAAACAATAAATATTCAACTTTTGGAATCTGCGCTTTTTTCCCGCTTTATTAAATTTTAACCTCCCTTCTAAGCAGTATTTAGATACAAGATATATCAGTAAAGAGTTGTGTAATATTATGATGATTTTTAGAATCGTGGACTAAAACTGTTAAAAACTCTCATAGGACCACAAAATGGCTAACGTAACCCATTAGGTAATTAAAAAAAAAAAAATAATAATAATAATAATAATAATGACATACTATGAAATGTGTTGAAAAAGAGTAAATCGAAACCGAGACAAAACCATCTGTATTGATTTAAAAATTGTATAGACGGTTATTTGGAATACCCCGAATTACATTTAATGCCAAAATAAGTTCCGGTTAAAGCACATTTCAGAAAAATTTTATGTAACTAGTACGATTAGCTTATAGCTTTTTATACGACACCATGTTTTTTTAGCTTTCATTTAATCAGGCATTTGAAGATCAAATTTGTATAAAGAAATATGTACTCTTACATTTTGGCACCTCTGAAAATAATTTCACAATTTGTTGCTTTGATAAATGGTTACACTTTACCTCTAGACGTTGTCCTAACTAACTACAGTAGGCCTACATTTTAACAAAGTTTAGCATTTTCAGTTTCAGGAATATGCGTAAAAAGTAATTTAAAGTGTCATAGACTTATTTTTATTTTCTCATTATTCATGTAGAAGGAAAGGAATGTGTTGGAATTAAATTAGATTTTGAGGTTTTCGTGGATATATCCCGTTTTGTTTTCCCTGAATAAAGAAAGAGCATTTTTTTTTATTTACGAAATGTCTGCTTTTATATCCGTCAGTATTTATTGCTCAAAAATATTTACCCACCTGTTTTAAAATTAGTATTTCTGGTATTTGGTACTTCTCCGAGTTCCTCCTCATACACATTGCTTATAATTACCGTTCAACAGTATTTGAGGATACCTGTGACTTTTTACCAAACTATCGATGTAATGTCCTAAGTAATGTTACTAAGGTCCTACATAAAACGTATGGGTTGCCATTTCTTCACAAAAATATCGAATCGGGAATTAGTGGTAAAAAATAAAAAGCTCTTTTAAAAATGTATAATTTTGCAAAACTGATTTCAAGACACTAAAGTAAACGGTGACCACAGATTTCAATCACGTGGTAGACTTGTGATAGACTGAAGCTCCGGCTTACAATGTCCGAGACCCTACAAGAGCGAATCGAGTCCTCTCCACCACTTACTATTAAATTTCGATTTAACAATGAAAAACTTCATAGATCACAAAGAAGTAGGGAGTGTAGAATATTAGGAACATGGCAACGTTCCACTCCACCTACTTCTAAGTACCTAAATAATTACTGTAATAATTATATCTGCTTGGATCTACATAATTAATTTGAGTACAATCTACTGCTAATCCTGATATTGTCTTATTATTTATATTTGTCGACGAGTTTCTGAGTTCCTCAATCTTTGAGACCTGTGTACTCGTCGACAAATATAAAAAATAAGACAATGCTAGAATTGGCTGAAGATTGTAATCAAACTAACCTAAATTGTATATCTTTCTACATATGATGGAGAAAGTTTGTGGACCATATATTCTTTAACAGCTTCTCAAGTTTCCTGTCAGTTGTTAAAATAAATGTCGACAAAATTGAAATGAAACAAACTGACCTAAGACTAATATCAAAGTTGAATATAAAAGAATTACAGTCATGCAGCTCTTTTTCAAATGCCGTACAAATTTAAACATTTATCACCTTTCATAAAATCTTATTGACAGAGATGTTGTATTTACGAATATTAAAAAAAAGTACCTACTGACCCGTGTTAACCGTTAATTGGATAAAAATCTTAAGCTTCGTGATTGCATAAAACTACTGTGGTTGGTAATATTGGGGGGTGTAGTATAGGGGTTGGAGGTAGGGTGTTTGATTTATTAGCACTTGCAATCTTCTCCCTTGGGAGCCTATCAGCATCTCATTAAGAGACCAGTCTCCAGTATCTACGTCATTATTCTGAGATCACTCCCTCTGGATTCGGATAAAATAATAAATTATATTGTCCCGACTTACTAATTATTAATTTACTTGTATTTTCTTTATTTTTATTTAGCGCACATTCCCTTGTTACTCGTAGGGTGTGGGGGTGAATAAAAGGAAGGGTGGAATATTCGCTACTTATTTTTTTGCAGTAGTGGTGTTTTTTGTACTAGCATAATGATGACGGAGGAGAAACGCTTGTTATAAAAAATGATTAATCTGTTTTACGTTTTATTTTGTTCAATCACACTAAATGTGTGAAGGACACTATCTTTTATTAACATTTTATACCAAAGAAAACAGGCACAATAAAAAATAGTCCGCAACTGTGTTAAACTTTTAAGTTCGCAAAATGGTTATCTGATATAAAAATTGAAGGATTCATAGGACGGTAAAAAAGAAATTTAACTACTTTTAAAGGTATGAGGGAAATATTAATTTTTATGAAGAAATTAAAATTCACAAAAATATATCATTTTGGTCGCCATTTTGAAAAAAATACAGATAATAAAAAAAACTGTAACAATAAAGTAATCAAAATGTTCAGTTTTACAAGTTTTCATTTATGTTCAACTGAACCTATCATTGAAAATTTTATTAGAAAATTTTTAAATATCAGTGATTTTTTTTTCAAAAGATGGAATTAGAAGATTATTTGGTGTAATTAAAAAGAAAACAGCTCATCATTTCAAAGGTCAGGTAATGTTAATACCAGATTTATTTTGTAATTTTTTTGTTTATATAAAAACATCAAATGGCGATGATTCAGATATTTTTGGGTTTTGTATTTAAAAAGATCCCTTTAAGCTGAAGTACAATTGGATCTATGTTTATATATATTTTTAAAACCTCTAGAAGCATACCCTATGGGTCCCCCAAATTTTTGAACATAATATTTTATTTAAATTTTGCATATGCTAACTAGTAATGTAAACCGTTGACCACAATACATTTGAGATTGATGGTCTGAATTATCCTTTATATGTGTGGAATAAACTTACTCTTTTACTCACAAATGCTTCTATCCATTTATTTATGAAGCAAGAGAAAGAGGTAAAATACTTTCAAGTAAGAACATATTTCATTAACATAAGACGTAATTACAAACACAAAAACGATGGTTTAAAGTAGATATTTAAAACATTGTAAATTCTTAGTATGAATTGCAACAGGCGATATAGACGACGCGGAATATGTAAATGTCCGCCGAAAGAGACAATTTATCGTTGATCGTCGTTGACATGGATTTGACGAGATAGGACTGAAGCAGACGACATGCGGATTGGTCGTATCGTAAATAACCCGACACCTTCATCAGATTATAATTTAATTATGATCACATAGAGGGTAATTAAGTTTCAACTGAAGCTCGCTCAATGACTATAAGATTGTATCTATCCATCGTAGCCATTAGATGCAAAACAAATAAATATTAATTGCTATAATTAAAATAACGTTAATGAATAATAATTAACTATTAATTTTAAAAGGAATTATAATATTGTTGATGGATTTCTCAGGTGTTATTTTATGATTTATTATATTATGTTCTTTAATCAAAATATTTTCTTGAAATAAGTTTATAGCTTCCTTAATATTGTACAATATACAGTATATGGTTATTATTTAAGGTTATGTTACAATAATCATAACGGACATTCAATGCTTACACAACGACATTAGGTTTGACATTTTCTTAAGGTATAGTTTACCTGTACAAGGTTAGTTTAGGTTATCGATAAAATGTCAATATTAAAGACAGCCACAGTAATTTTTAAAAGCATGATGTATATTTTACCTACATCTGTGAATATTAACATTAGACGGTGTTTCAAAGAACTTATATAAAGTATTTGATTTTTGTAGGCACACTTTTTATAGTAAGACCGTGAGGAGGTAAGGACTATTTTGTCCTCTAAATATATAGGAAGAAAATAGAACAACAAATATTACAAGTTTACAGTTTGAAGGTACTACTGTATATGTTAAACAAAAAACGAACGGTGTAAAAACATTGCATATACTTCCTCAAGCATCCATACTCAAAACCAAATAAAAACCAATCAAAACTATTCTTTAAAATGTCAGTTCAGTACTAACAGTTAAAATGAACCATGAAAGCTGTTTTGAAATGACATTTATATATTTAAATACAGCCAAAACTTACATTGTTTGTGCCATAAACGCATCTCCAACGTAAATCGTGTTTCATTAAAATCGATCTTTTGGTAACCGTGGTCCATATTTAATTTACAAATATTTCTTGAACTGTAATTTTTTTTTTTACTTGCGATTATGCACACGGGATTGAGTCATTAATCTTCACATTTTACAAATATTTGGCAGATATCGATGAGACAAATGTTTGTGTTTTTTTATCAATTATTCACGAGCAGGAATTTTTAGAATAAATGGCGAAGAGTACGTTTTGTTTGTCTCTTTATAGGCTACTTGAGCAAAATTTGATAAAACTAGTTACAGCCGTGTGTGTGTGTGTGTGTGTGTGTGTGTGTGTGTGTGTGTGTGTTAGCTACTCCGAAATTTTAAGTGATCGATAAAATCTCTCGAGATTTGGCCAAAATATTCGCACATGAATATCAATCTACGCGTTTGGGCTGTGGTGCACTGCACAGACCCCATGTAGACAGACAGACATTATTCCAAAAACTACTTGGGGACCTCTAAACGGATATATCTGTAAAAAACTCATCTATATATCACATAACTTTCACTATACTATGTATATATTTGAGCACGATGAATTTGGATACTCTTTAACAATGATTTGAAATAACCCATATCGTATGAAATCCCATACATGAAAGGATGCCCCGTGTCCATTTAAATTAATACAATTCTTGGATGCAAATATTTGCTAAGAAAATATTACACAATCCGTTGATAAAGTGAAATGTTTTAAAATCGTCGAATGAGTTCATGCAACTTTAAAAAAATAGAATATTGTTAAAAACTATTCGCGCTTTGAAATTGATTATTGAACTATGCTATCAATAAGTGCGACACTTCAAAGTTCTGTGTTGCTGACATTTCTCTTTATTATTTGCTAAATAATATACTGAAGTTATAAGCTACAACAATAGGTGAAGGTATGCTCTATCTAGGTAACATATCCTTGGTTAAACATTACCTTCCTCTCCTGATAACCCGTGTCCCTGTTTACTTTCCCTACAGGAAACAGTTTACACTGCACAAATAAGTTTATCACATGTAATTAGAACATTTTCCCACGATGATTACAGTGCTCCGGAAGTTACTTGAATTACTTCTGAGATTTGAAGATGTAAAGATTTGAGAGAGTAAAACAATTGGATAAGGGTGTTTACTGGGTCACTTATGCTTTTTATCCAATAAGTAGAGAGTAGAATATAATAATAAAAAAAATTAAAATTACAAATAACACAATAATACTCAAATTAACTAGAAGAAAGTTAAACAAAAACTATGCCATTTTAAATAAAAACTACGTAACATCTCGTCATTAAGGTGTTAATGATTTTTGTAGGCTTCCACAATTATTAACAGAATTCATCTGTATAACTACTCTTATACTCCAGCGTTGAAATCCCCGTATTTGAACGCAAGCAGACGCATACTATCGTTCTGTTGCCTAATTTAGTCGTAAATGGCTACTACTAAATAACACAGTAAATGGCTTTGTACGATTTGTTAACTTATAGTTGTATGTTAAGAATAAAGTTAACGAAAGAATTTAAATCGTGAGGTTTTGGATCTTCTCGTTAGTTAAGTCTTATTATTATTAATTTGATAGAAATCTGTTCCGCCGTAAACAAAATTAAAATCAAATAGAAGAACGGAGACATATTCAGAGTTGTAGACATTTAATTGATTATGCAATGTTTATTTGTTTGCTTGCCTCAATTTTGTTTTTGCCTGACATTTTACTTTATATAGTGACATTTTCTATTATAGTTTAGCTTTCAAATACTAGTCTACATAACTGATGTTATAGTTTTAAAATCTTCTATCATTGTGTATTACCATTTAACTAAATTATTATTCCTCAGTTTTCGTAAAATGGTTCTTTCCTCTACTGATACAGAAAGTTAAGGCAGATAAACAAATTCCTGAACATACAATGATACATTTATATGTATTTATTTAAATGTGTACATATCTTATACAATGTATAATATACTCAGAATGACGTCACTGGGTCATTTTATTTTGTTCTACTCCCAGTATATTGTTGTTAATTTTTCTCGTTTCGTTTACTATACAATCGAAGGCGAGAACGATTCATTATTTAACTAAAACCGACACAACTATGATGTGTGTGTCACAAGACAATGCCCACCGCAGATGTAGTACGACTTTAGCGTTGGAGTGTCCTCACATTTGTATGCTAATATACGGTTAAGTGCTATACTACACTAATGCAACTCGGTTCCAAGAAACATTACTGATCGTCTGTCATGTATTGTCATAAAACAAACACTGAATTTCCACTAAGTCTTCTTTAACTGTCGATAATTATTGCTAAATTAAACAACAACCAGCCCGAGTATTCAATGCAGTGTAAAATATTGTCTCATGTTGCCAGAGTGTAATCAGTCATAGAATAATTCTTGTTGATCTGTAAGCATTACTATGGTATTTATATAAACAGAAGAAAAATATAATTGAGTGTGACATTAATGCATATTATTCATACTATTCGCCCTACACCATTGTTAACAAATGTACTTTTGAGCCTGATGATTGAAAGAGAATCATACAGGCATAAATGACCTTCTTCAACCGGTTTTGTAAATTCATAATACATTTCTAAAATGGTGGAATTTTAAACAAAAAATAAAGTGGTTTTGAAAAATTGTATAAAACTTCCAAAATAAACAGCTCTAGCTTGTCTTTGAACATTCTGTAAATTATGCATGTCAAATGTAAAATATGCCTTTTTTCAATTTTAATTCATAATAAAGTTTCATAACAGTTAATCCATGACAGAGGATTTTTTTAAGATCTAGTGTAGGGTACACTAAATAAATTACAGAAAAAATGATGATTCGAACCACATTTCTATTAGTTTATTTCTTTGAGCACTAGTGTAATGTCGTTGTGAAATAACGATAATCCTTCAACCATTGACTGTATAATACCGTAGACGCGGCATGTCCTTTATGAACAAACACTCAGCGTGTATGAATGAGCTCATTTTTGGATACAAATTCAGGGCATCTGTCAGCCGGGCACTTGTTAAAGCTGGTTTGTGAGTTTTTACAATTCAAGTAACTAGGTGAACTCGGGTCGACATTACTGCTTCTCTCTGGGTGTATCCAAATTTCGTGAAGTGAAAAATTGTATTATATTTCCCACCTTTCATTCCACGACGTTAGTATTATAAAGTCAATGTTTCAACTTAAATATATATCTTTTAGTCAATTTCATGATTCGAGCTCTCGTTGTTAGCACTTTGTTCGATCATATATAGTCCTTTTACCATTTACGGTGGAAAAAGTATCCTTTATTATCTAACGATCGTATTAATATTTCCCATTGTAAAATAACAGTTGGGCAAATTCTCCGGAAATATGTCCTACGTCAAGTTCCCAGTAAAGTCGTTAGACTTGATAACCGAAAAACGTTTTCGGACATATCATAAAAGAGCTTCGGACAGATACCCTGCGATTCATGTAGAGGTCATGATAGTCGCTGAGAAAGACTTGCAAACATGGCGTCTAGAAATCGTAGATTAATTCCACACACCTTAAATTATTCGAACTGAAAGGTTATGAATAATCTACACAAAATAAATATGACCTTTCGTATTGAAAACATATTGCTAGGGCATAGGTTTTAAGAACACTGACATTTCCTTTTGAAGTAATGGAGAGTAAAGTAAAAGGCGAAGCAAAGTACCCTAGTGACATTCCCGTCTTGAACAGACCAACCGAGTGAAATCCATACTGTCATTTCGTTTCATTAAGACTCTAATTTCACAGATTTAATTGGCGTAGACCAAACATAACAGGTGAGAACAAGGCAATGGTTGCATAGAACAATAACGTTAATTACGAGTCGGTAACGTAGAATAACGGTTTAGGATTTGCTTTCAAATCTGACCTACATGTAAACTGTTGATTGGTCCTTATATGGTCCATTGATTAACATTTCTATCATATGTAGATTTAGCTTCGACTTCAGACAAGACTTGAATGGATGTATGGAGGGGGTTCCAAATGATGTTTAAACTGAGTTCTATTTCCAGGTCGATGTATGTTGTAAGGAAAAAAACAGTGAAGAGTAAATTGATCACTTATTATTATTGATAATGTAAAACTTCCTATGTAAGGATATACCATAACTCTACCAAAAATCATCAAAAATAGAGGAACTACGAAATTGCAAATATCCAATTTAGACGGGACGAAAATGAATTCCAAATTGAGTTCAAAATTTTAAAGTAAGTTACGATCTAAATAATGACCACAGATAGTTTAACTATATAAAAAATGACGAAGTTATGTTAGTTGAATCAAACATTTCAAATTATATAAATATATATATAAAACAATCAAGAGAAAGATTTTATAAAAACCCAAAACCTTGTTACGTGTAGTGTTGCTGTTATTGCAAATTATAGCTAATTGCTGATAAGTCCAGCAACATGCATCGAAAAATTCAAAGCCAGCGTAATTATGTGAACCCCTTTACACATGCAACCTCAGCACGAACCACTGCAAATTATTGCTATTTTTATTGAGATTTAATTTTTGTGTCTTTGAAATCTCTCGAGGGTCTTTATCAGTGTGGAGAGGTGGAAAGGAAATATGTAATAATTTACATTAAAAATAATAATTTGAACAGAGAAAGAAGATTTCTGTCACGCCATCATAGGCTATACGTTAAGACAAACTACTATTTTATTAAACTGAATTTCTTGAGGTTTTAAAGGCGGATTTTTTGTTTTTATAAAATATTAAATAAGCGTAAATCCTATAATATATTTTTAATATTGTAAATAAATCATAACCTTCTTACGTTCACTATTTTAGATGATAATGACTGCAGTAAGTTTTCACGGCTTTAAACATACTGTATAATGAACGTAATTTAGAAAAAAATTAATATTTTAAAATAAATCATGTTTTATTTAATTTAATTTTCTTTTAAATATTATGTATTTTTGTCTTCTGTTGCAGATGGTGCAAGCAATCCAAGTCCTACGATTTCACCTTTTAGAATTAGAAAAAGTAAGTAATATCCCATATAATAACAGAAAATACATTGCTAAAATAATAAAAATTATCTATATTATTTACTTGACATAACATTATTCGTACTTGAATGTTGAGTCAACCTTTAAACTTTTATTTATTAAGACACGGTCTACTGTTTTTCAGCGATGTTTAAATTTTATTATTATGCTAGCAAATTATGGTCTCGCTTTTCAAAGCTTTGTAGACATTTAAAATGTTTAGAAGAAAACTCGTGCGTTTTAGTTTAGTCACATGTATCTACAGCGTAAATTGATCTACAAACTGTATTTCCTTGAATTGTCCAGTTATGCACTTAAAAGCATAATTTTTGAAATTTTGTTAAAAATATTCGAAAATGTAAAAAATTAATAAAAAGGAGACTAGTCTGTTGTTACTTTTCTCTCATAAAATATCATAAATGTTCAATATTATTTGTTTTGTTTATTTGTACAAAATTAGATAATCAGGCCCTGGCCAAATATTAGGTACTTAAGTTTTTTTTTTATTAGTTTTTATTTTTATTTGAAATGGAAATATAACCACATCAGTAAGTCTTGAATTAGACACTTGTCTGGTTTAATACACAGTACTTTAATTTTGAAATCGTGAAATCAAGCCAGACTCTTGCAAAGCATATATTTTATCAAAGAAATAATCTCCATTAAAATATATACTTATAAATATGATTTTTTTTAATGCATGGAGGAGGATATGATAAACTCATAAATTACCCTTAAACTTGAAAATACACTACATTTGTAGGAAACAGCTAAAAGCACTACAGAAGCATCGGAAACCGGTTACCTGACATTTACACAGAATTATAATTACACTAAATAGTGTTTATAAATGCGAAGACTATGTATCAACGACTGAAAACGTGGGCGAGAGCAAGCTGGTCAGTTAAGATAAGAAGAAAAAAAGAATAAAAATTATATATATATATTTCAATTTATGTTATGATTTATTAGTCTTATCGATTTCCGTTCGACTTTGATTGATGTTCCACTTAGCTAGAGTATGGTTTCACATTTAACAAAACAAAAAGATAAGTTTCAATTAATATATATATATATATTAAATTTTTTTATAGCCTTTCCAACAGCCTGAGTCTAAATGTAATATATAATTAGGTGTTTATAAAGTTTTGTCATTTAGGGAAAACAATAACAATGCAAAAACTTCAGCTGATTCCTCTATTAACAGCTGATATACCTATGTATCCAGACTGGTATATTATTATGTTTTCTTGGAGAATTCAACACCTTCAAACTTATAGATACATTTTGTAATTTAAAATAAACACAAATTTAAATAAAATTTGCGTTGTGTTTATAATGAACTTCATTTCATGTTTAGATTATACAAATGGGTCAGAAATGAAACCCTGCTATCAAAAAGTAACCAGAACGAAATTATTTTGAAAGTAATTCTTATATAAAAGTTAAGTTAGGTCGGTTTATTTCCTGAGTATTTATTACTACTTTAGATGGTTACAGAGAAACTAATTCATTAAACTATAGTTTGTATCATTATTCGATTTTTTTTTAAATAAATAGATTTATAATCACGAGTTAGTTAGCAATCAGCTGTTAATGGTTCCATCAGTTTGCTAGAAACAGTACTCCATTTTGTTTTAGTTCTTTATTACATGCATCCATGACGACTTTTATGACTAATAATTACTTGAGCAATTTATTTAACTTTCAAGTCCTGTTTTTGTTCAAATATTTTGTTGAAACTGTTTTAAAAATTGTTGTTTTTGTATAATCCTTAGTCTATTGTCACTTGCTACGTGTCATTGAATAACGGCCTTGAAGACAGGTTTCCGTCTGGATAACAGTTTGTTGTTGGAATTAATATTTATGAATGATTTTACAGGTTGTCAGAGAACAGAGGGGGTGGGAGTAGGATTTTATAAATATTAATAATAACCGAAGAAGTATGTAAGAAGCGTTGTACTTACAATAGGTTAACATTATTCCAAACATTAACTTGGATAATTGAGATGGGAGGGCACGTATCGATGACATTGATTGACATCTGAAGCGCATGCGCTGTCGCCCCTTTGTTCTTCTGATTATTTTCTTACAACTTTTGTGTGACCTACATTAAAAAAAAAATACAATTGATTTTTAATGCCGTCTTTAGTACAAGTACCTTCTTATAGATCTATTGTGTTTTTATGAAAAGAAATGTTGGAATGGGTGGTACGATACTTTACTGGTCAATGAAACTGTAGTTTACTAATCTATATTTTATCGTGACTAGTCACGTTGTTTTATAGTCAGAAGTAAATGCTTAGTAAAACACTTAAAGACAAATAACTAATAATATTAGCGCACAGTTGTCATTACTTCGAAATCAATCTTGGCAGATAAAAGTATGATGCTTATGTTAGAAAGGATGTTGTCGACAAATGGAAACCAAAACAAACTTTTATTTTTAATTGAACGTAAAGAAGGAAGTGATATTTATTTCATTGACGTCTTTATATAGTTTCATATTGTATATGTTAAACTTTCAAAATAATTCTTTGTTGCAAAATAATATCAGCTGATGTTCATTCTTTTTACCTTTTACGTCCTCCATTCACTTGTCTCCTTGTTCTCCATATTTAAATGTTGTCTACAATTTCTTTCCGTTCATTCCCCATGCCCCTCATAAAATCCCGTGAATTTTGAGATCACCACATTTAAATACTTCACACCCTTCTTAGTGTGCAGAGTCGCCATCGAGTAAACTTCTTACACTTACATATATGGTGTTTTGCGGTCTTCATTTTTTAGAAGCAGTTCGCTATAAATCCAACCTGCTTAGTGAAAAGTACTAAAGAACATGCAATAACTTGAACATTTCCTAATCTAAAACTAATTAAAATACAATTCAATCTTTTTAATTATCTTTCCTGATGAATGGTCAACAAATATGTTCACTTCAGCTATCGCCCCTTTTCGAAACTCCTCTGATAATAAATCTTGCAATGATTCATATCGAGTCTCTCATTTTGGATCTTGATGAATCCTAAGATCCTTTCATCAGAGTTATAGAAGTAGACAACTAAAATCTGTGCTTTAGGGATGTATTCCCCCTCTTGTTGGCTTGTTCTAGGGTTTCATGCAATCATTCAAGGGTAAGATCCATTGAACAGTGAGTAGTCCCCAAGTCAGAACAGTTCAATTTATAAAACCTTGGTTTAACACTATTTTGGATTTATTATATGATTTTGGTTGTCTCAGAACTCTGTGAGGCAGCAAATTGTTCTCAGTTCAGAAAAATCGCCGCAAAGTGACAGCGGAAATGCCGGAAATCCATTCTAACTTCACTTTGACTTCAGCTACTCTTCGAACCTTGACTTCCTGGAAGCTCACCTCCTTCTTTTTGGATTTCGGGTGGATTCTGGAGTTAATCTCTTAACCTCTTCTTTGCGACCCCATAAAATCTTTCAAAGCACTCGTGTTCTTGGATCTTGAATATCTTTACTGCAATCAAGATCGATATGAGGAATTTCATCTTTTCCTCATCCGATTTCAACATGGCGTCTAATGCACTGTTATCTTGAACAGAGGGATGAGCTCAAACTCCAACTCAATTGAAAGAGGAGATTTGGTCACTTTAAGAAAGTTAGCATATGCTTCAACGCTTCAAATGTCACCGTAAAACATTAGTTTAATCTTGAATAAAATGCCAACTTTTGTGTATTAATAATATATTCTTTATGCGACCTTTCCAATATTTATACTTCCAATTCTTATAGGCAAGTGTATTTAGTATATTGCTTATTATTAAACTAGATTCCAAAAAAACAGAGCATCATCTCTTATTTCCCTCTCCCCACATCTTTTCATCTGCGTTATTTTAATAAGTATGGACAACCATAATAATTGTATATTCACGTATAAACAGTGTGAGTCTGTGAAGTTCCAATCTCTCCTTCTATTTGTATAAATAATTTAAGTAAAACATTTACAATTTTAGTTTAGATAGAGACTCTATTTGGGGTTAACTTTCCAATCTTCAATGGTAGAGGAGGGGGAAGTCATAATAGTTTTAAAGGTCTTCATGAGTAGCGAAAATGGTGAAAACAAAACGAAATTCACTTTTAGTCAATCATAAACGGTGCTAGGTTTAAAACAGAGGTCTTCAGTGTAATTTGTAGCAAAACGTTAATGATTTTTAGTAGTTTCATCGTACATTACTGACAACAATAATTAGAGAAACTTAAGAGTGTTGAAAAAGGTGTAGATTCTGCTCATGAGTATGCATTATAGAAGACTATATATTTTTATTCAATAACCCCTATTGTTTCAGGAATTAGCAACGACATGGCTCAGACTATTATCATATTGTGGTTTCTATATTACCATTGTACATTAACTTTTGGATTAATTTAACGGAACTAGGTTTTTAAAAGTTATTTTCTGTTTACATCGATACCTTAAAATTATGTGACCCTCGTTATCGTTCAAGATATTTTACTTAACTCCACAACTCCCCCCAGAAAAGTACTTAAAAAGGTTAATATACCAAAAGCAGTGTATCCCCAAACCATGAATCTAAAAGCTTGATTTTGTTATTCCAGTTTAAAAAAATAGAGGAAAGTCTGTGACTTTATGATCACACTCTCATATATAAACAGAAAATAAGCCTTCAAAAAAAATAAATACTTTTCAATCAATTGAGGGAAATTGTCCTTAAATAATCAGACACTATGATAACACAGTACTTAATACTTTTTACAAAATTTAATTGTTTGCCTAAGTTGTACTGTAATATGGAGGATAGCGTGCATACATTGTAAGTAAAGAAAATACTAGTGCGTTTGTGTGTGAGTATGTGTGTGTGAGTGTGCGCCCTCAGGGGGGCTCAAAACCGGTTCGATTCCTCTGGACGGATCTTGCAAAGAGGAGAGAGATAGAGACAGAAAGAATGGGAGAGATAACGTATTGAAAATATGGCGGCCGAGCTAAGACAAGTTCTCATCTCGTTTGGTTTCTCTCTCTCTCTCTCTCTCTCTCTCTGTTACACTAACACCCCTATAGTTCTCTCTCGCTCTGTTTGCTGCCATTTTGTTCGCAGACTATTGCAAAGCTCCAGGTGTTTTTGATTATAACTACGCTCTGTGCGGATGTACATTTAAACTCGGATATATAAGTTGGGGTTATTTTTGGATTTATATAAAATTATTTTATTTGTTCTAATTTGACAACTTTATTGTAACACAAATTGGATATAGACTACGTCTCTTATGTATAACTTAAAATAACAAAGTAGCCTATAATTTAACCCTAATATTTGAATACGTTAAGGTTTTTTCTCATCTAAGATTTCAAATTAATAAGAAGTAGTCTATCATAAGAATGAGGTAGAGACGCTGTTTTTATGTTATATATTTTACACATGTTGATTATATTTAACTGAGAATTATGTGGAACGAACATACATCCACTCAATCTAGATATGAGCTTTTCATGCTTGGGGGGGGGGGGGTGTTTATGTATTATATTTAGTATGGGTATAAGACCATTTAATATAGTAAATATACCTTAACCTAACCTCTCAGTGATGTCAGCAATGTCTATTGTGTATCAGTTTCATATGTCTATGTAGAGTAATAAGGAATCTCAATTTGCGGAAAATTTGAGAAAATCACTTGAAGAACTAATATTAATTTATACCTTTAATAGACTATGCAATAACATTTAACCAGCTTTTAACCACTCGGCTATCTACAAAACGAAAATATATTAGACATCCCCATCTCCCTCGAAAATGTATTCCCTATTATTAATGTCGTGCTCATGTATTTCTTTTGGGAAATAAATTACAATGCAAGACCTCTCCTCATCTTATCATTTTTTGATAATTGTATATGTACAAATATATATTAACGAAATATAGTAAAAGATTTTTGTACAATTAAATAGAGTCTAGGCTTACTTTATTTGTCCCTTAAAGTTGTCGTAAATATTCGTGACGGTGACAATCGACGATTTTCGCCGGTTATTTTTGGTTCATAATTTCTATTAAATTGCTATTCGCACACTGTTCTGGAACATAATTTTCACATTTCACAAAAATTTAAACTTTGAGAAATTAGGTCTTTTGTAACAGCTACGTGGTCTATTTGATTTTACCTTTAATTTTCAAACGGTATTTTTGGGGAGATGTCAGTCAATATTTTTGGGTTTTTAGACTCAACATTCTATAAAAAATGAGATTTAGATCAATTTTCAAAGATTGTAATTCTGAGTTTTGAACTTGTGGTAGTTACCCCTAGATTTTGACTTATCAACAAAATTTTAAGAAGTCTCAAGATATGCCAAATTGGTTCAAAACCTTGTCCATCAGTTTAGGCTGCAGATAATTAAAGACAACAGAGAGATATCATTTTTAAATAAATTTTTTGGGGGTCAGGAGTGTCCTCAAAACTTCGGCGAAATATTCAACATTAATTTTTTGACCCAATTTGCTATTTGACCCAATATGCTATGCATATGTTAGAAATCGTAAACCTCCTCAAAAGATAATCCTGATTAATTTTAATATGTCAAGAATAAACAGTTAACATGATTAATGTTAATAGATCTTTCCTTTTTATAAATCATAAAAACCACCATAAACTAAAACAAATTTAAAAAAAAATTCTGAAACTTGAGACAATTTTAACAAGAACTACATAACCTTACAAAACACAGTGTTTCTTAGTCATTTCTGCTAATAAGTTGTGTTTTCAGTTTGAGTAAAACAGAATTCAGTAAGCCTTGATAAACTGAGTTGTTTATATATTATATAAAGTGTTGCGAGGTATACATAGGCTACCTACGAGACTGGCATACATCACAACAGTTGGTAGACCTTTATATTTATTTGCATAATTTTGTATTATTGTATTTACAAACCTGTCTTGAGAGTTATATTTCCATGTTAAGTCGTATAACACCAACAGCCTGTAACTGAAGGAGATATACAACAACATTGGACCGACCATCCTTGGACATTATGGAGCACACAAGATTGTTATCTTCGTCTGCTAATGATACACAAGTCGTTGGACATTCAATATGGAGTCGATATTTCGTCATCTGGCTACATAATGCAAACATGAGCTCTTTGTGTTTATAGGTTAGATGAACCGGCCTTTTAGAGACGACAATGATTATGATAATAAACATGGCTTGTACAGCGAAATTGGTTTTGAAATTTTAACTTAAAAACACCAATTTTATACAAATTTCAGTTATATGAAATTGCTGAGTAAACCGTGTGGAATGTTTTTTTTTAATGTCAGAAAATGTTTTGAATATATTTAAATAAATAAATTTCCTCGCGGGAATTGGTAGAAGTTTAGCAAATTTCTTCTTTTGCACAAGGTCCTTAGGTTTTATGTGTGAAAAAACCTAGCTGTCATGTAAAAAGTGAACTATGCCTCTAAATAGTATTTATTTCTAAACATTTAGATTAAAGAAAATGTCAAGTTCGGAGTTAGCATTTTATTATCGGAATTAATTTACTAAAAGGGATCGTTTGGGTTGTGAACGATGATGTCACTTTGTAGATACATATTACAGTTTAGTTTTTATAAGTCATCCTTTTACATATTGGTACTTATCCCCAAGAAAAATACATTTCTTTCTTATAAAAATAAATGAATTAAAAAAAAATAATGACCATAAACCATGGAGAATGTTTATCTTTGATATTTAAATATCAGTTGAGGATTGTGTTACAGTCGACTTACATCTTTCTGGTTATAAAAAAATGGTTTTTCCCCCCAAAACATCTGGAACAAGATTGGTTCCAAACGGTTTGTCCAATTATCAGAACCTAACCTAACATAACCTAAATTTCCTAACCTTTCACACAACTCCTATTTTTACAGATGCAAATAACAAATAAAATGTAAACCAAAACAAAGTAAAATGGCAAGACCATAAATTGCAGCTCGTCCACAATGTCGATATTTGGCGTTCAGGTAGCAACAGAACACTCCCTTCACAGTTCTGCCCCTAATATAAAGGCCCGATTACACTAGACTCTTTTTGTAACGGTATTTGTTGGACAAAAGAGATAGGAAATCCTTTAGGAGGTGACATCAGTTGTACAGTCCCAACACAGAGTATATAGATAAAGGTTTGAGGTTTATTGGTAAGGTCAAAACGATTGTATTATATCTTTGTAGCTGGTAATAAAATATAATAATTATAGTTAGTATAACTTTGTAAGCAGAATGTAATTAAATTGTTAATTTTGTTATAACTGCAGTTTACATATGATAAAATTGTTTATGGTGTTGAGTAGATTTGTTTTTTGTCATGATAATACTAGACCTTATCTTTACTTCTTGGACGTGGTCCATTATTATTAAAGACCGAAGATTACACAGTGACGTAGGACAGTTAATCTTAAACAAGAGTTATGAATATATCAAGTTGAATAAATATTGCACTGTCACATTTATATACAGAACCAAACAAAGTAATCATTGTTACTTTTACAATTTTTTTTTCGGGATTTAACAATCGAAAAGTGAAAACAAATTGTGAAGATGTTTCTAGAAAGTTGACTAATATAAAGGTCAACGGCGGATAGGGTTCGTTATATATTTTTCTTCCAATTATTTCACGAACATTAATTAAAGCTGAACGAAATTAAAGTTTTGTGGTTTGTTCTTATTAATTGGTAACCCCAAAAATTGATTTACACGAAAAGTGAGAAGAGGGCTTTGAGATAGCAAAATATACTCACAAGCTATACAATGTCCACTCGTTCATAGCGGCTACAGATACTCTAGGTACCTTCAAGTACCCCTCGCACACGGACATTCACTAGAGTTTAGTGAGATCCACAGCCGGGTCAACCAGTGTTAGCTGTGGCTCAGTAACTACCGTATACCCAATTTATTGGATAATTATGTACAAAAGAATCTGTTTTTTGAAACTTTTTTATCTTTTTATCTTTTAAATAAAAAATTCTATGTGTCACTGCTAAAATTTACTCATTAATGCTTATTTTTAGAATCTTAGGATTTAAACTATTAATAAGATATTTAATACAACTGCCTTAGTAGTTAAAATTATGACATATATAATACTATTTTATCTCTAACTTCACGCCGAAAAAATAAACAAAGTTTGTTAAGAAGAATCACTGTCACAGAATGTTCAAATGATCAAAATACGAGTATGTCCACTTCGTTTTATAAAGTTTATTTACTTGTAACTTCATTTTACCAATATCTAGTGTTGGATTTTTAAAAGAAACAGGCTTCACACAGTACAGGATACAAAAAAAAATGTACTACATAATTAAAAACAACAAAAATAAATTACAAAACAATGAAACAATAATTTAAGTTCAAATATTATATGAATTCTCCAAATTCTCTAATATCGATCTTTAGGAGAAATTGTCTTTACCTTAATTTTAAACTGAAGTAGGTAATTTTCCAAATTTTTGATTTGAGGTATTTTTTTAAAATAATTCCTCAGCTCATATAATCATCCTCTTTTTGTTTTTATTTTTGCAGCGTTTACTTTGCAGCTTTCACTTTTTAACCAAAATCAATAATAGATATGCACCGTAATTTAGGCCTCACTAAAGACTGTCTTTATTTAATTTACATTTATGTTACTAAATGTGTTGTGGCTTTAAGAAAAAAACAAAAAACTACAATATAATTAGACAACGTAAAAACTACAACCTAATTGTACAAAATGTTAAATTTAACTAAAAACAAACAACTATATATTAGTTATGAATACCTCACTAATACATATTATTTATAATTCATAAAATCATTCTTAACATATGACTTACTTCGACAACCTAATTGTATATCCAAAACATTTTAAAGCTTTCTTTATGGTTTTGTAATTTATACAAGCATTGAAACACTTCCTTAATTTTAGGTCCTATACTAAGAATCGATTGTTCCGCTACTTGTGGGAATTTTTATTACTTTACGATATTTAATCATTTTTTGAACATCGCAGTAAATACTGTAATCCAATTTAACAAAATATATTATTTTGTATTTTTGACAAAATATACAACAGCTGTATTAAATATTTACCCATAATTATTTACACACAGCATGTTTTAATTAGTATATATTTATAAATATTACGTAACCCCATGTGTTTTAGTGCTACATATAAGTTATGTTTAACCAATATTAAAGACCAGATGGTTCGGTAATTTAATTTACATTTGATTTAGACAACTGACAAGGCTGAAAGGCTGTTGTGAATAGTAACAGATTTTGCAAGTAAATTCAATAATTCTATCAATATGCAAGCGGGCTTAAATTACATGACATTTTATACTTTTGTACTATTTCCGTGATAAGAGATGTGGGTACCTGGTTGTGGTTAATAGCAAGTAAATGCAGGTTTATACTTGCTGTTATTTTGCTCAAAAAAAATGTTAAACCGTTATGAACTCTACTGCAAAAAACTACCTGGTGACTGATAGATAGTAAATAAGGTTGTTGGAGAGGTAATAGGAAGGAGTTGTTGCGTTCATTATTCTAAATCAAGAAAAATAAATTTTCTTTAAACTTACAATACTCGATTTTAAAAACATTTATAGAATAACTTGTATTTCCTAAATAACCATATATTGTTAAAAAGTACGGAATTGATTTTTTTTATTGAATAAAGAATCTACCGTGTATGAAACGACTGTTTTACTTAGCATCTGATCCTAGAGTTATAACTATTTTCTTTGGAGATAAAGTTGCCTTTGAAAACATTTGTCAGGGATGGCAATCTAGTGTAAGCCGGCCTTGGCTGCAACCCCCTTCCACCCACTGGCTCGGCAATACATTTTGTCCTGTAAGTGACATATATTGCTTCAGAGACCCACGGAATTTCAACCCTCCCTCTTTCCCCAACTCTTCATGGTCCGAAACATATTATAACTTCCCCCCTGCACCCTCTCACTAGAATACCAACATAGTAAAACATTTTGCTATCCGAAATTCCAAGTCAGGAAAACAATTTAGTCTCGTTAAATGGGTGCACGTACAGAGGGTAACGTAAGGGGAATAAAATAATAAGTCAGACTAACATTAATTTTGTTTGAACGTGAGCTAGGAATGGTTTCGTTTTATTGAAATGAACGTTGAATTGTAATCGTTATAGTAAACAACATTGGGTGGTTTTGATTTATTAAAAAGAAATATATTTAATAATTATTACATTTACAGCAAACAATCTCATGACCAGAGAGTGTTAGTAATTTGTTTTGGAAAGAAGATAAGACTAATTGTCTTTTAAAACGTCTGTTTCTGATTTTCCCATACTTGTAACAAGATGCTCCACATAGTCCGTTTTTTACTGAAAGAGATGTTAATAATTATAACTTGTTTAAAATTAAAGGAACTCTCAAAATTGAAACTTTCCATTAAGATGTCAAAGTTAGTTATAACTGGTTTAAAATTAAATTTCCTAACTGAATTTCAGTAACTAACCTCTACAATTAATTAGCATAATCACTTGTAAGAAGATGCACTAAATAGTCGGCTTTTCTTACGTAGGTCATGTTAATTATAATTTGTTTAAAAAATTAGAATTTCTAAAACTGTATTTCAGTAACTGACCTATAAAATGTCCCTAAGCTTCTGTAACAAAATGCATCAAATAGTCAGTTTTTGAATGTAAACAATGTCACTTAGTCTATAACTTCTTTGAACGAGTAACTGTTTTTCAAAATGTGAGATTCTGTTTTTTTCCCCTAAGCACTTTAACCCATATTCGTTAAATAGTATTATTATGAACGTAGGTAATCTAAATTATAACTTGTTTAAACTTAAACAAATTCCCAAAACTGTAGTTCAGTAACTGCTTAAAAAAAAAATCCCTAAGTACCTGTAACATGGATGTACAATATATTCCGTTATTTTAAGTAGACAACCTTAATTTTAACTTGTTTAAAATTAAACGAATTTCCGAAACTGTATTACAGTAACAGTCCTGTAAAATGTTCCTAGGCACTAACAAGATGCACTAAATAGTCTGTTTTTGAATTTAGACAATGTTAATTAAAACTGGTTTAAAATAAAACGAATTCCCACAATTATATTTCAATTACTGTCGTTTTAAATGGCAGATTCTGTTTTTCCTAAGCACCTGTAACAAGATGCGCGAAATGGTCAGTTTTTGAAGTACCCAATGATAATTATAACTTGTTTAAAATTAAATGAATTTCAAAAACTGTATTTTAAGAACTGAAATTATTATCTAAAAAATTAATCATGTAGGATGAAACGAAATTAGGTCAAACGTAACAGATGTGTTTAGCTTAGTAGATAAAAAAAGTTTTTATTAAGAAGGACTGTATTCCCTTTATGAAACTATTGACATTTTAAAATCTTTTATAGAAAGGCAAAGGATAATCTCCTTTATATACAAGCATACGTATACATAATTGTTTTCTGCAATGTGTCATTTAAAAGAATTCTTTACTTTAGATGTTTCCCTTATACACTGTGACAAACTAGAACAAGAGTCAAAACAAGTAGGTGAGGCCTGAAATAATCACAAAGATATCAAGTTTTGTACAAGGGAAGATATCGAGAAGTTTTCTCTTAATTTGTACTATTTATTTGCGGTTGAATAACAAAAACTAAAAAATCTGCCTTCTCAATGTAAAACTAGACTATCGATGGAGGAAATGAGTGAAAACGACATGAAAGCCTGATGTTTTGGCCAAAAGGTTCTAGTATTGATCTTTGGGTTCTAGAGACACTAGGACGTAAGAACATCCTTCTACTAGCCTATATGTTTTAACGAGTTCATACTTGGATACGTCTGCTATAAAAAAACTGTCAATTTTTGTTTATACAAATGATAAACTAAGATACAGTAATTCTAAAATATTATCACCTGCACAAGTCATAGTTTTATTAAATGAATAAATAGGTTAAAAAGGACACTGAAAAAATAATGTTCGGAAATATTAGTTATGTTGAAAATAGTGTTTTTAAGTGAGTTGATGTCATCAGGAGTGTTTATTCTAGGATTGAAGTACGTGCATATTTCTTAATTTCACAGCTTAAAACCAGCGTAAACATTGGGTTTGTGTCTAATTATATCAAATACCTTTAATGACCTTGTTTGCAAAACTCGTAAATCCTTGAAACATCTGGGCTCGTCTGGTTTAGTAAACTAATTAAGGGGCGCTAGTGTCGCATCAACAAGCCGTTACCAACATCTTAACATTGATTATTAAATGTAAATTAAATAAAGTAGAAAGGGAAAGGCTGCTATGTCATTCGAGTAAATGGATTTTATAATTCAATACATTATAATACGAGAAACGTGTCTAATACAATTTGTACAGTATTATAATAAATTGCTTGATTGTCGAAGATTACAGGATATGGAGAGTTTTTACGTTGGATATTGGATCTACCTCACACAATTAATTATAGTGTGCACTTCATTCATATAATGACTTTGTTGAAATACATATATTTCATTTTTTGTTAGTGAATTGAGATTTTGAATGAAATAATAAAATCCTATTCCCGAAAGATAAGTACACAAATTAATACTTTAAACCACTAGTACAATAATTTTTTAATTTTTTTTATGGAAAATATCAAAATGAACCAGTGACTATCATTTTTGAAGAATTGAATGATAAAACAATATTATTTTATATCTACAATGGTAGTATTCACATTTAGTCAACATATGATAATTGCACGTGAAAAGTTTACGTAAGATTTTGTTAAAGTGTAAATACCTAGAGTTATTAGTTTAAAAATAAAGAGAAAAATCCCCTAGATATAATGTAGTTGGTGTATTTTGTATAACTGAAGCATTGTAGGACGAGAAGAAGAAACTTATAAGAAATGTTCAATCGTTGAAATGTGACATCGTTGGTCTGATGATAATTTCCAATCTATAATGAATGTATTAGTGATAGAGTAACATGGAGAGGCTAATGTCAAAACCTTGTCCATCTATTGAGTGTATATTACACTCAATGGATGTTACACGGTTCCTACATCAGACCCGTCACATGGAGATTCAACTCTTCCTACATAACCTCAATTTATCGTAACAACTTGCATGACAAATGTTTCTCCGTTTGTGCTCTGTAAGGACTACTTACATTTTTAATTGTTACCACTTTTTCCTAATAATTAAAATTAGTCTGAAAATATTAAATTATATTTATGTAAAAATAACTTAATAGGAAACTAATTAATGACGTTTGTTGGTTTCAGATATTTTTTACAGTATGTAAATAATATAAAGACAATAAAGGAACAGCACGTGGGATAAACTTCCTAACTTAAATTAAATTATATTTTAATAAATAGTATAAAATGTCCAAATAAAATGAAAGCACATATCATCACTCATCATGTCTGCGAAAGGTTTACTCTCTTTACCACACAAACGATTATGTAACCGCTACTTAACAGTGTTTTCACCGTCACTTCCGTTGTTATAACCGTCGCTTCCAATGTTTTAAACGTCACTTCCGTTGTTTTGACAGTCATTTCCAGTGTTTTCACCGTCACTTCCGTTGTTTTAACCGTCATTTCCAGTGTTTTCACCGTCACTTCCGTTGTTATAACCGTCGCTTCCAATGTTTTAAACGTCACTTCCGTTGTTTTGACAGTCATTTCCAGTGTTTTCACCGTCACTTCCGTTGTTTTAACCGTCATTTCCAGTGTTTTCACCGTCACTTCCGTTGTTTTAACCGTCGCTTCCAATCTTTCACCGTCACTTCCGTAGTTTTACCGTCGCTTCCAATTTTTCAGCGTCGCTTCCAATGTTTTAACCGTCACTTCCGTTGTTTTAACCGTCATATCCAGTGTTTACGCCGTCACTTCCGTTGTTTTAACCGTCGCTTCCAATCTTTCACCGTCACTTCCAAATTTTCAGCGTCGCTTCCAATGTTTAAACCGTCACTTCCGTTGTTTTAAACGTCATTTCCAGTGTTTTAACCGTCACTTCTAGTCTAGTGTTTTCTCCATGAGATGATAATTACAGTGATCCCTAATGGCCACTCTTCTCCGTCATCTGATATAAGGGCAAAGTTATCAAGATCATGGTGGTAAAGCAAGATTTTGGACCCGTGTACGACCGACTCATCTACTTAGTCTTTTTAGGAGTCACTATAAGCCTTCGTTTATTCTAAAACCACTCTTTTCGTGGATCGATTCTTTACCTATCAGAATCATAATTAATAACTTCTTCTCTCGTCTCCCAAAATTTAATACTTAAACTTTATATTATTAAAAAAGTAATTTTACTGAAATATTACAATACTATTGAGTACTGTTGTACAAAATCATATATCTATAACATGTCATTTATTATTTTTATTTTTCCAGGTACACGAACTATGCGATAATTTTTGTCATCGGTACATCAGCTGTTTAAAGGGAAAGATGCCAATAGATTTAGTAATTGACGAGAGGGAGTCGTCGAAACCTTTACCAGAACTGAGTAGTTCGGCCAATGGAAACGACGGAAGAAGCAATGCGGATTCAACGTCGCATACAGACGGAGCCAGCACGCCGGACGTGGTGAGTTCAAATAAGTTTTGTTAAGAATTTTATAAAATAATTTATATTATTGTAAAATGTGGATTTAAAAAAAAAACAAATGGAAAATTCTTTACAGATATAATAGTTATCTAATGAAATAGCAAAAACAAAACACACACACGCGCGCGTACGTACAAAGTGAATTAATTACGTTGAAACCCTCTCATGAGAACATAGACATTTAAAACATTAATCATCTAACTTTTATGAGAAACTCGATAAGAAATGGTTTAAATGGAGATTATCAATTTATATTTTCAGTAAATTGAAATATAAGGATAATGTTAGATAACATACCCTTTACACTGTGTTTCGTGTTATTATTTTTTAATAAAGTTTATTATAACAGAGATGTGATTTGGATTTAGAAATATGAACCTTTATTTCAAAATATATAAATGGAACTTTACCTGTTGATCATTAACAACTTGTTTCAAGTAAAGGAATTAAAAGGAAGTTTGAGATTACTTTGATGGTTCATCTATACTTTAAGGGGGGAGGGGTGTTTCATATAATCTTAAATGTAATTTTAGATTGTCGTATACTTGACGTTTTCGGTCAGAATATTTGTTAGGTATTTTAAAATCTGTTTGTCTACAAAACTTTAGACTAGGTTGACAAATTTTTAATAATCCGTCGATTTAGATAATTTCAGATATATCTGGCCTTTTGTATTAATTATGGAGGAAGTTGTTTTTATTTCTGAAGACCTTAGACTAAAAGACTTTCGTGTACTTCCATCCTTTATTAATTCAGTCAGATAAATGCAATACCTTTCGTGAGGATATCTTCCTCTTGTGGATACCGGACAAGTCAATGATTAGAATTGTTCTCTGCTTCAGTATCTCGCACTTTATAAGTATGTCTTCTGTAGTATCACGGTCTTCATTCAAAACTGCCATATTTCAGACCCAGGGTGTTTAGGTTTTCTTTATTCATGTATACAACTCCAAGACCTCTCTCAGGTTATGCTTTACTCAATGAAAATAAAAAAGTTTTTGATTGTGTTGGTAAAATAATCCATGTATCTTTCTCAGACATTCGGTTAAACAAGATAGATCCAGAAGACAATTTTTTTTAAACTGTCGACTTATAAGAAATTTCTATTATTCTCGCTTCATTTAAACAACTTAAAAATTACAACACACCCTACTTACAGAAATGTCAACCAATTAATACTATATAGTGTTCCATAATGAATGACCATTTACTTGCAATCCCAATGCGTGTCGCTATAAATAGTTTTGGTCGTTAGGAATGCAATTCACAAGAGGTTTCAACATTTGCACGGGTAGTCGTTAAACTGATTTTTTTCATATTTGGAAAAAGAAAGAGTTCTTTTGGTTTAACGTTTCTTGTAAACACAAACGTGGAATATGTAAAGATCTGTAAAATTAAAATTCCTTATTCATTGTAATGGAACAAATAAAGCTGTGTTTCACCGTTTACTAACCACAGTATTCCCAATATTTGTTTTATCATTAATTAAATTTAAAATACTCTACTGGAATAATATTACTAGTATTACTAGTACTGTATTAATATTGAAGAGGTAATTAAATGTTTGTCCATTGAAAAAGTGAACAGAAAAAATGTTAAATTTATTGTACATCAGACAAATGTACTTCAAAGAATGAAATAAAACTTTTCAATTTTCAAAGTTTAAATATTATATTATTAAAATATTTATTATAGCACACTTTCGTTTTGAAAATTTGTGTTATCCAATAGTTGTTCAAATTTGTAGAAAAAAACGTTACATTATTATGCTCAACAATATATAAAGTAATTATAGCCATTGTAAGACTGAGTGTAAACGTACTCAATGTCTCTTGATTTAATTGGCACTGTCTAAGTAGGTTCCCTATCTACAGCATTAATCTTCCTCAATTTAATCATCTTCATAAAATCCAAATGATATTTTATTTATTAGTATTTATTTTTGTCGTGTACAAGTTACAATTAGCGTGACAGGACTATCATATTACCCAGCCGTTATTGCTGTAAAGTTATTTCATGTATTGAAGTTAGAAATATTCTTTGTTTGTGATAAAATTATTACTACCGCTAGGGTTTCTTGCTGTTCGTCGGTGTCTTCGGATGTCTTTATATTCCCTTAAAAATGCAGTTTCATTTTATATCTTCTTTACACATATTCCAGAACGTTTTAAAACTTGCCACAAGTATTAATGTTCCTTAATACTGGCTTTGAGTTGTGGAATGCTGTCCCTTGTTAGGTTTAAAATGGTTTACACTACTTTTCATTTCGTAATGAACAATATTTGTAATTATATCTTCAGAAACCTTAGTGTAACTGGTATAATTATACTTTTATGAGCCTATTACTCATACGATAACAGAGCATTTAGTGTGAGCATAGAGTGTTTTAGTCCTGTAAATAAATCAACATAATAGCAATGGGTAATAGACTAGAATTGCCTTGTTAGTGAAATACCTGAGGGAAACTAAATCTAACAATAGACTACTTATTCTTGACATAAGTTTGAGCTTAAATACTAAAATATCCGTATTTCCTTAGTGTCCTGACAAAACAAAACTGTTAAGAATTTCATAAATTTGGCCTGCAAATAAATAATTAAATAGATATTCACAATAGCGCACGTTTATAGATACACAAGCACGCATGTACAATTCAACTCTAAATGAATCTGCATATAAATTATGTTTAAAACATTCTTTATTGATATTAAAATTCTACAGTCTAGAAAATGCACATGTAATTTGAAATACGTGAAGCAAGGACGGACACACAAACTTGCCAAATCGATTTCACACAGTGTGCATTTAAATCATATGTGTGCCAAACGGCAAGATTACATAACTCATAGCTTAGTATCTGAGAACTTTAAGGATTTCTCTAGATATATTTTAGGTCGTGGATCATATACGGGTTAAAATCTACTGGTCTTTGCCAAAGGATTTCGTTACAAAAGTTTATAACTCACAAAGTAATAGAAGACAAACATTATACAACCTTTCTCACTGATACGGAATCATGGATAAACAAAACAGTGGTGAAATTTATTTGTTATTAATGAAAATATACTCTTTTTGTATGACTTGAAGTTTTAGTGAAACTGCATTTTCATTTTTTTGGCAATTAATTTCAGAATTAAAATGCATTTCACCGAACAATTGTCATATTGATTTGTTATTTTCAACTTAGCATTTCACAAAAATTTAATTACGTACGGATGAAATAATTGTGGAAAATTTGAATATTGTTGATAATACAATAAAATCTATTGTGATTGTTTTTTTAATAGTATTTGTCGGGAAGTAATGACTGATGAGGTTTGCTTGGAGTTGTAAGGCCTACATTTCAGAATAATTTTATTAATATTATAAAAGATTTAGAACAATCGAATTAATTTAACTTTTTTTTTTTAATGTCAAATACAGTACCTTCAAATAATTATTATAACGTAAAAACGAGTATTCACGCGATTAATTTAAATCAGTCAAATAATTTCCTTTCTCCAAATCATTTCAGGCAGACTGTGCATTGAATTAATGCACAGTCTGCATTAAATATATCAAGACTTAAATATATGACTTAAATATATCAAGAATTAATTCTGTCTACTGTATACAGACATTATAAGAAAATAGCGCAAACTCTGACTCCTTCACGAATGATAAAAACAACACATCAAAACTAATATTAAACAGAATGTTAAAAGAATCTTGGTCAGCCTTGACATTGTTACTGAACAAAGTAGACTTCGAAAACTAGCACATGACTTAAATTTTTAAATTGCAGTTAAGCAAAGTATACACATTTTATAATTTTATATAAACAATGCTCTCGCACCCTACAGCTTAAATGAAAAGAGACACTGTGAATAATCATTATTTTATTATCAATCCAGACTCATCTAGCTCGTGATAATAATGCCAAATCTTCTTTATTGGCTTTCCAAGTCACCCTCATTTAGTATGAGTGATGCGTAACTTCAAATTGACACCAATTACCCTACCCGCCACCCTCGCAATGAAAATGAGATACTTTTTGGTCGGGGGAAGGAGAAAGAACTTAGGGAAAAAGGTAATAAGAGGGATGAAAATGACACTGTGAACCATTTTCTGGTTGCTAGGGGTCGTGTTATATGGGGCGGGGGGTATTTGCATGCATATTGAAACAGTTACCATACGTGGGATGGATGTTATGAATAACAAATGCTTTAAGACGCTGTTGACTGATTTAATAATGAAATAAAGTCTCCACTATGTGATGAACGAGTTTCTATAGGATATATTTCGTGTTCACCTTAATTGCTTTAAATATGTTTTCACTGTTCCATTAATAAAATTTTAAAACTCCCTCTACTGGGTGAAGTATTAATAATTAGTAGACATGTTCATGTAAATAGTTTAATAAACAGAACTTTCCAAAAACATTAGTCATGAAATGGTTCGTCTGGCGTCTTTCGGTCTGTTTTTTCTTCTTAAAAACACAATTCTAAGGAACAGTATAAACGATTTTGTTAAAATGTATCTTTTTGTGGAAATATTTCAACGATCATTGATATAAGCTAAAACCATTGTTGACTCGATATCTAAATCTGTTCTTAGAAATTTTATTTTTAAGATGAACTGTTAATAGACAGACAGTGAAGGATGCGTTCCACTATATAATTTTCTTGGGATGTTTTATTTATTTGGCCACTTGACGATATCTACTAGTTATACTCACTTTTACTTAAATCTCTTTGAACACATTTTCATTATTAAGAAATGTTGTTATTATAAACACCAGGACAAAATAATGTAGCCATTGGTAATTTTATGTGTATTAATCTTTGAACAAGAGTATGGCCGTTATGTTATAACGTGCTGCATAAATAAATAATGGACTTGTGTCTAATGTGCTATTTTAAAACCAAAAAAATATCATGGGCCTATTCATCCTTCTATTTCCAACTTATCTAAATGCAAAATATTTTTAAAAAACTCTAAAATAACTAAATATTTCAAACAGATTGCGTGGACGATTCCCCTCACGTTTTTTTTATAAAAGCAACTTTACAAATAAAATATTACAACTGAACTATCATTATGTTGTTGTGATTGATATGACCACCCACATAAGCTACAAGGTGTTAGAGTGGTGGCAAGATCGCTTGGATATGAAGCCTATTTATAAATCCGTTTGGTCAATGACAGGAATAGAGCCAGCCGGGGTTCGTCGCCGATGCCAAAAAAACACGACGCTCACGGAAATTTCGACGGTCGCACTCAGTATGTACTCAATACTCACTTCAGGTAGACGATGGTGATGAAGTTTTATTACGTTATTTGGTAGGATAATACAGAAAAATTAAACTTTGCAAAATTAATTTACAATTTTTACTTTCTCACTCCTTAGTGAAAAAACGTAATTAACAATCTCTCATAAAAAAAAAAAAAAAAAAAAAAAAAAAAAATCAGTTTTTTGACTAATATGAATTAAATTTGATCATAACCATGTTTTACTCATATTTTCATTTTTCTTCTAAACTAAAAATTTATAGATAAAATCTGCGTTAAGAAACCTATCAATTCTGATTTTCTAAATACTGAGCATAACTATTGTATCCAGATTTTAATAAAATATAGAGTTAACGAAAACGTTGGACCGCCCTTCTCTCGGAAATGCTTGGTCGAAAATTGTGAGTAAAATTCAAATGAAATATAGCGACGTCTTAAAAATAGAGATGTTTTAAAAATTTTGACGAATTGGAAAGGTTTGTTTTTAAAAAAATCTAAACTAGTGTCGGAGCGTCCAAGTTAATGAAAGTATTTCTTATTTCACAGTTTGTTTTTTGTGGAACCAATATCTGAATTCATTTTAAAGAGCTACAATGGAATATAACATCGTTTGTTGGTACTTGGTTCCCTGATCATTAAATCCAAAATAATCATAGATTATTATTTTTATTATTATTTTTTTAGCCGGATTAATTGGCCACACCAACTAAATATTTTTTCTTTTTATTGCGCTTTACGTCTTTACTTTATGCCCGTTGAAGACGAGAAAATACTTAAGACAAGAAAAGGGGGGGGGGTAAAAACTGTATCAACCGGAATCGAATCTACGTCAGTTGTGTCTACACTATACATGTTCTAACTACGGCGAGATAAGCACGCCCTCTGTAAACTGAACTACGCCGCTCTCCCATCAACTGTTTGTAACACATTACACAGGCCTATTATGATTATAAATATGTTTATCAGGTTTTTGCCGGCTACAAAAAAAATTGGGAATGATACTGAGTAGTTGTTTTCCTTGTGTTAAAAAAAATCATAAATCTAAAATTAAATATTTGTAAATGTTCTTGTTTACCTGTTTAATTTATTTCTATTTAATAATTGATCCAACATATTTATTTATTTCGGTAAGTATATTCTTCGCTAAAACTAAATTTAATTAAGTGAAAAAAATTAAAACAAGAATAATAACAAATAACAGGATAAATTAAATGTAAAAAAAGTTTTATATTGTTGCTTTAAAAGTATTACACTCGCCAATGTTTGGTATTGTAGTTGAATGTAACAATTGGAAGTTCAATGTTCGCAACATTTTATCAGCGTTATTTTGAAAGAAAGACAGAAATGATGTTATACTTTTCTATTTCTAACCTCTAACGTAACCGTCTGTGTTTTGATGTACCTGAACTCTTTCAAGGCATCGACACAATAAACGACAACAAAAGAGATCGTAAAAAAAAGCTAAACAGTTCACTGTCCACATGTGTAAGGAACACCTCGGGATTCCAACATTTTTCAGCGGCGAGCACGCGGGAATAAAACAATCTTGCATGGGGTCTAATTTTATCGTCTCGAGCCAAGCCAAGCCAACTTCTACCTCCGCCCGGCATTCTCCTATTTAAATAACAAACTAATTGCTCGAATAAATTTCAAACAAATTATGTTAGAGATTTTAAGTTAATTAAGTGACTTTAATCTTAGTTAGAGTGATGTGAACGTCACATCCAGTTGTACGAAGTGCATAAGGATTGTGTGGGAGGCTCAGCATTTTGTTTTCTGTTCTAGAGGTGGATTTATGATATAAATTGGGCAAAACAAGGGTAATTTCTTTTGCGATTATTTAAGGTTAGTAGTTTGTAAGACGAATTATTTGTTAAAAACAAGTAATAGACTAAAGAGATAGATAATTGTAGACATTTTAAATGATACTCCGCGAATAAATCTTAACACTAGAATCTTATTATGCAGATTATTAACGCACTGTCTGTCAACTAATGTAGTGTTTCGAACAGTCGACAGTAATAGTACAGTCTGTAGATCGTTCTAACGTTAAATTAACAAGGAATTTTCATACCTTAAAGATAATATACATCTTGAATCATTACCGTTGGAACGTAAAAATGTTTCATGACCAAATTATTAAAGAATACCCGCCTGTATTACACCTAACTTAAATAAATGTCTTTTCATCTCGATGTTCACTCCAGATCTAACTTGCTTCACAAGAAAAAAATCCTAAAGTTTCACTTACATATGGTCTTGTTCTAGTTTGAGTAATTTAAAATCATTGGCATGACAAACCTCTTTACTGTCATGATTGACATTTCCACTTAATTTATTCAGGAATAAACTCATAGATCAACTTGAAAAATTAATGGTATTGGTTTTTTTCGAATTTATTGATTTGAAATTCTTTACATAACCTCACTCATTATTTGTTAAATATTTTTAATTGACGGACTTATATTATATAAAATATTCTTTAAAAATTTGAGTACTATGATGATTGCATGATTTCAAGTTAAAAAATACTACTATTTATACAACAATTGAAGCTATTGAAAAATAGTATATTTTGTACTTAGTAATTACAAAATATCTGATTAATCAACTTTCCGAAGTAAATGAAGTGAAAGGGGAAGTAAGTTGTACTTTTCACTTTCTCACATAGGCCATATCATAGAGAAACATATTTTCACTGACTTATAGAATTTATTAGGATTATCAGCTTTGAGGTAAATCATTTTTTTATTATTATTATATATTTTTTTAATAAAGTCCGTCCATCTGTCAGTCTCTCATATCGTATAATGTCTTTTCATTGAAGTAAACCTTTAAAAGGATTAGTCGATTTTACTGAAATTTGTTTTAGTCGTAGTTCTTCAATTCTCAGACATTTACTTCTTTTTGGGACGAGTCAAAATTTTAGAGTATCTGTCGTAAGACAACACAAAAATTATGTTCTTTTAACTGATAAAATCTAAGTTTTATAGCCCTTAAGGATCAATACAAATGATATTTCTCCAAAATAAAGGATTCTGGAGTTATTGGATAACTCCAGTAGGAACTTCGGTCAATCTTAGATTATTGAATTATATTATTGTTCTAATTTATTACGATCGAATTGTGTAATATTATTAAGGTTTATTACTTACAGTAATGTTCTTACCCTTGAATGGTTCCAAAGTTAATTGGAAATTAGTTATATCAACTAAGACTGCCATGGGTTTCATGTTTTGTTTCCCAAAATTTGAACGCATTTCCTTGAACCATTTTGTGATTTCAAAGATACTTAGAAGGTATCCATATAAATATCTCCTGAGTAGGACTTTTCGTGAAGATTGTAACGATCTACTGTTTCCATAAAATCTTAGTTGTAAGAAAATGTCCAACTATTAGCGCCGTTATTATTATAAGTATTTTTACAGATTTATATTTAATTTCTACAAAATACAAAAACTACAAATGTTATTAGTCTTTAGTTTGTAAATTTGTGATTTATTCCTCGTACTCTTCATTTATTCTATTAATATATATAAATCCACAATGAAGGTGAATACACACTATACGTTCAAATTTGTTAACACAATAGGCACAGAGCGTAAAATAAGTCTTGATACACATGGGAAACCTCCACTGCAGCCTACCCATTATGATACTTTCCTTGATTTTTTATGGTGTACGAGTATATTATGAAGTTCATTTCTGTGTTGCTTCAAACGTGCCTTCTAAAAATATGATAAAACATTCAGTCATAAATTAGCAATTAAATTCCAAACTAGACGTACGGATGGTCAGTGAGAGGTTATGAAATGAAATATTCGCTGCGTGTTTACGGGAAACCAAGCGACAAGTAGCTTAAGCTATGTGCTGCGTAGGTTATGTTGGCTCCTTCCCAACAGAAGTGCATCCGACGACACACCGTAAGGTCGAATGCATCCATCTTGAGGAATCGCTTCTCCTAATTGTTCTCTTCATACCTTGCACCGCAATTAACTGCATTTAGAATGCACTTACACGCTTTCCTCTTCAATGCTGATCACAATTAGCCACCACTTGATCGTTGTACTTGTTCACGTTTCCTGACAAACTGGCACTCATTTTAAATGTAAATTTGGTAATCTTATATTATTAACATTTTATTTTGGATATTCTACAAGAGTCCAGCTTAGTATTCTTACATAAACAATAACTGCGAATTTAAAAAATTTACATTTGTAAATATTTCATTAGTTTCATGATTGTTTTATTTGTTAATTTTCATTTTCTCTGTACTTTTTAACATATCTTCATAAATACCAAAATGTATCTATATTTAACTTCGTACAAAAATAAAAGTAAATATAAATCAATTTATATTTCGGTTTATTAAAATGTTTTTTAAAAGTACTAAAGGAATATAAAAATACTTTTTACAAAATTTTTCATAAACCGAAGTATAAAATGTTTTGTTTATTTTATTTTTTATTTATTTACAAATAAGTTAACTGGCAGGTTTTTAATTCTCCATTTAAATTTGTAAAATATGATTTATTAATATATATATATATATATATATATATATATATATATATATATTAAATTGCGTTATTTAAAAACTCGATTTAACTGAAGACCTAATGAAAGCATAGGACATACACACAGGAGTAACGTGACTCCAAGTTCTAACATGTTATAAATATACTTTTGCCGACTACAAATACATCCTGGAATGTTTTTTACAATGGCCTCTGGCCTTGGTTAGTATGTGAAACAATATAATATAGTAGTTTAGCTTGTTTGTACACTTTAAACCAGGTTGAAGTTAATTTAAGTTTATTGCAAAAATCGATAAATTCCACTTATAAAAATCTACAAAAATTGAATTTAGCAAAGGGATTGTAAATTTGAATTTTATTCTTTTTTTACCGCTATTTTTATTGAGATCTTTCTAATAGATTTGACTGGTTTGCAAACTCGTTCAAGGGCAAGACAATTATGAGCAAATAATTTGATTCCGTTCATATAAATAACGTGGACTATATAAAAAGTCTATACATAAGTAAACATGTACATACTCCTATATTGAAGATAATTTATTAACTTGTAGTAAGCTTTTTACCACTTGGGGCTGATTTCAGTATGTTTTCGAAAACCCAGTCTCCTGGTTTGGGATGGAAGGGTTATAGTTCGAACTATTCAACAATTTAATAGTAAACTAAGTGAAACTTTCTGATTTGACCAAGACTTGAATTTTGTTTCGAATTTATTTATTTAAAAGTCTTATGCACCCTTATTTTTCATAACTGAATTCAATAGAAAATAATTGAAGAGACTTGGGTTATAATGTTTAAACTCTAGAGTCAAATTTAACAATAAGTAATAATAAATAACACTGCCCTAAACATTTTATATAGTGTTGGTAGAAGTTTAAAAATGAATGTTTTATTTTTGAATAATCAATACCTCAAAATTGCTTGTGCTCGGCTATTAAAATAAAATGATTTTGGTACTTTTTATTAGTTATGTCATCTTTTATATTCCCACTCATATTACGTCCCTAAATGCAATATGAAACATACCTTATTACATAAAAAACCGTGTGAACAAGCGATACCTGCTATAATAATATTACTTTTAAACTACTTGTAATGAGAAAGTAAAAACAACCTATACAGATTGTGAAACGATCGGTTAAAGGGAGCTCTAACCTCACTGTTTGACTAGCAATTACAAAACATAATGTCTTGTACAAGGGACATCAAAAACACATAACCATGCTCGGTTTACGTCGCGTCCACTCGGAATGCTAATGGCCAACCTTGTCTCCCACCAGACGTACTAACGAAATTCTTTCATTTAAAAGAAATTAATTAAATCCAGATTTAATCCTTGGTGCTAGGGAGAGAGTCGTAAATTCCATTTGTTGGTTGTCGAGCAGAAAATATTACATCAAAATTACAAATAGTTAAAACAAACACTATATTGGATGAATCTGTTCGTTTGGTTCGTTTTCATAAGCCTGTATTTATTTCTTAGCCAAATTTATCAAATATAGTATCTTAATTATTAAACAAGTAATAAGTATTGCAATATTTTAGTCGTTACTAATTTGCGGATGTAAATATCTTGAGGCTGGTCAGGATAATATGTGTATATGAAAATCAAGAGATCAAAATAATGAAAAAATTCAATTAACTTACTGAGAAATTTAAGGTATTTTTTAAATTTAAATTTAAATTGTCTAAATGTGAATCGAGATATAGTGACAAAATTTTACATAAATGTAGATAATAGTATTTGTCAAGTTTGTATTGAAAGATATAATTTTCCAAATAACCGTTTTAAAACGGTGGCCTTTTGAAAATATGTTTATCAAAAACTATAAATGTTACGAAAAACTGATAAGAAACAAATTGTTTTGTTGTTTCGACGATAAATATATAATTTAAAAAAAACTGAATCGTAGGTCAGAGGTAATAAAAAATAATGACTACAATATCATATTAACTATGTATTAGGATGAAGACTAGCTTTAATTTTAATAGATTTAGGAGATAAAAAATTGTGATATTATTAGATTTAGTATTACATTGTTCTACACATTTAACAAGAAATGAATTTATTGTCCTTTAATCGTTAAAAGAGTACAAAGTTCGGTCTCTTGTAAATTGTTTGCAAAATTTGTGTTTGATATATTTAATACAACCTTTTAACATTGGCATCATTTTAAAATAGATATTTATAAAATATTGTTTTTAGTACAAATTATAAAGTTAATTAGTATGAATATCTGTGTCAAATAGCCTCATGTCAATCTATTCTACAAAACATACAAACTGAAAGACGGTTAGATGTAAAGGAAGGGTTTGAGAGCATACATCAATTGGAACAATATATTTATTTTAACCTTAGTGTACTAATTATTGTCTATTCCTCCAGGTGCACTTTGCTTATAAATCATTTAGGACCTAATTAGCAACTAGTAATTCTACAATGTTCTTACGTTTATAATTAAAATAAAATGAGCAATATATATCACTTAATAATATGATAATATAATAAATATTAATATAATATTATTAAAGTTGAATTTACTGCTCACTTAAGACATGTAAAAGTACAACTTAATTCAAGTTTTTTAAAAATTAGAAACCTGCCAACTTTTATAATTAATTTAACTCCAAAAAATACATTCACACACACATACACACTCGTGTATATCCTCATAGACACAACACTGGGCCATTTCTTCCTCCTTCCAAGGTTGGTTTTTAAAAAAGAAAAGAAAGAAAACAATATTTGTGTCCCGTTATTAACCAACTGTCCAGACAATATAAAATTTAGTTTTCAATTGGTGGGTGTGATGGCAGTGCTTGGCTACAGGTCGTTAGAGATGACGTCACTCGCTCAGAATAACCCTGCTTCTTTCTTCTTCTTCCTCTTCGTTTTGTCTTGTCACACATTCTAAGTTGGCATTCACTTTCACACTTCGTATTTGCAATTTAATAACACAACTACTTTGAGTTATGACACAGTCCGGCCAAGCAGATTTTATGAAGTGCACAAAACTGACAAAAATCTTTAATAAATTATAACAAATATATTTTCGCCTATTGTGTCTTAAACATGTATTTGTAATGTCATTTTTGCATCATATTTGTATTTGAAATAAATATAATTTAATAAATACTCAGTTCATCATATAAAAAAAACAATAAAATCACTATTTATTTTATAAAACAATGTTACGGAAATTGCCTCCTTCCTACTTTATATTGTTTTATTTTTAGTTAATATTAAATGAGATTTTAATTTAAATTAAATATATTTATTAAAACTTGAATTAAATGGCTATAGATTTAATGCTTGGCTATTTGTTTTAAATTTATAAATGGGGATAAATATATTGGAAATTTGCATTTAGTGGGATATTTAAGTTTATACAAGTAATTTAATTCATTTATAATATATATAATTTTCATATATAATTTTTCAATTAATGACGTAAAACTCTGATAATAAATGCTAACTTAACGCCTTGGTAAATTTCATAAACATGGGTATTTAAAAAGAATGAAAATTAGTTTTTTTTTCAAATACAAAATACGTACACAATAATATTTAGTAAAATTAAGTTCAGTTTCAAAATCCATAAATGCTTAAAGTGTTATTGAAATCGAACCAATAATATTATTTTTTATAAATCAAGGACCAATTTCTATAATTGCCTCCCACCTCTTGCGATCGTGATAAAAATATAATCATTACATACGATATCTTGCACTACGAACTGAATGTTTGGGAATCATTCAGACCATTCGTTCTTGAGATATTTATTGACAATCATGTTTCACCCTTATTCCATTTTCCCCGTCAAAATTTAGAAACTTTAATGGATACTCACAATCTACACCATCCTTCACAAATTTGAATCCTTGGGATTATTGTTTCTTGTAGAAAATACGTAACGAAAATTCCTTGACAATGACAAAGCCAAGTAGATTGCATAATGAATTAACCAGATAAGCATATTTTTGGTTCCATTAACAGGAATCTAACAAGAATTTACAAGGTCTAAACGTATCCCCAGGTACCTACAACGTCGATAACCGTAAACAAATTGCGAATACGATAATTTACCACCATATCGAGATGTTTTTTACCACTTAAATTGAAAGTGATATTGAGACCAAAAATGATTAATGAAAAAATACTCACCGTTCCATTACTCATATATTGAAACAAATCAAAAGGTGACAAATATCTGTACTGTTTTTTATTTTAATCCCACATGTTCGTGGTCTAAGTGAAAGAAATGAACGCTGGGTTTTGATCAGACTGACAGAACGTGTAGTGGGTGCAAAGGGACACTGGACACGGATAACTGCCGGTCGAAATGAGATTTCTTGAGGAGATCATATAAATCACTGACAACGACTTCACAGTTCCTAAACAAGAGTTTCATTCAGATCAACTGTCAACGATTCAAGTGGTACGTCGCGTAGTTGGTATATATAAACACGTGGGCAGTCTAATAGGAACTTGAAAGTTTTCAATTTGGTAACAGAAACATCAGTCAGAAGTATTAATTTCCCTATAAGGAATGTTGAGTGTGATTATAGTGTGTAACGTAAACAAATTTGACATTTTAGTGTTTTACAAAATAAAGTAAACTTTAAGAAACATTTTCAGCTAATAGAAAACCCTTATCTATCTACCAAATATTACTGAAATATATCTCGACTGAAAAGGTTTTTACTCATTTTGTTTTAATTTTTAATTTATGCTAAACAGATTTTGATTTGTTAGCGATATTTCGCTAAATATTAAAAGAAGATAGTTATTGACGGAATAGGATGAAGATTTTAAAGCTTTATAGGAGCTAGATGTGAGATGTTACTTCACAAAAACTATTTAAATTGGTCGTCATTTTGAAATTTAAAATTAATTCTCTTTACCAGCGAACGTTACTTAGCTATAATAAACGATACATGTGTGGCAAATTTGCTACACATACACCTGTCTATAGGTAACAAATATCTGAACCTAAAACAGTTTTGTCATGAAAACGAGCTACATATATAGCTTCATAGCTTCATATCCAAAGGAAATTCTTTTATAAAAATACTAAAACACATTTAAAACAGTTTTTTGTATAGTCCTATTGAATTCAGATTACAAAATTTTTGTAGGGGTGTTTATTATTCCGTCAATACAACCAATGAATGATTTCGTTCCTCGTTCGGAATTCTAATAACGCGATAAAATGATACAAGTTTTTATATCACATATAAAAAGCAAACAAGTTTCGGTTGATTATTGGAATTATTTAATTGGACTTACATTGTACTAATTTTACCTTTAAACGACTCATTAAAGATTGATTTCAGTACAGTCTGTTGTTGGTTTATACAATGCACTCTGGAGATGGCAAATATCACAGCCAGGGGTGATGAGTATGCGCGCGGCAAATTCGGTTCACTTTTTGTTGGTTGTTTTAATGAGCGTCCAAGTAATTAACACTGTGTGGAATCTGACCGCATTCCACGGTCTCGAGCCCAGGTGTCGTACCTGGAGCACGTCTTTGACGCCTACGTCCGCCGTACCTTACTCATGTCCTGCATATAGAGAATATTTAGGAAATTAATGTCATTTGGTGTATTTAACAATTTAAGGCGTTAGTAGTTCCAGAAGATTATTTATTATATTTGTAATTAATGGAAATTTACATATCATAATCTTTCTAATTTGTTTATAACCACATCTAGAGTCATGCACTTTTCTGCGAGAACATACATACAGTGGATTCTGATAAACCATCATAAATTAATTCATAGGGGAACAATCACTGGTATACTATTTGATACTAGTGCCGTTTAATAACATTATGGGATTAAATTCCGCTTAAAAAAAGTATAAATAAATCAAACAAATCTATAGGTCAATAGTACAAAAACACCTGCGATTGAGTTTTAAAATTTAATTTTAGATTCTACTTTGTATTACATTTTATAATTTAATTAATGGTGAACAAACATAGCACTAATTTTCTCAAACATTCTAACAAAAAGCTAAACATAAAGAAAACAAAAATATTTACTCGCCTTATAAACGTGTTTAAATCGCTCATAGAAAAATCTTGCGATTTTAATTTGTAAAATATTAATAATGATAAAATTCAACTACGATCATACTTCTTTTTATAATTTCCTATTTATTTTATATACTGTTTGCTGCATCGGTTAGTCTTAAAATTTAATATTTCACTGAAATGTTATAAAAAAACACTTATCCTGAATCGAACCTCTACGAGTCTACGTTGTAATCAATAATTTATAATTTACTCTTTTTGGCCCGTAACATCGAAAATAGGTGACCAATAATCCTGTTTGTGATTGAGTGGTTGAAGTCTATATCTGCGCATAATTTAATAAAAATTGTAAAATATTTTGTGAAAACGAAATTTTTTAGTTTTATTCTTATTTTAGGAACCCCAAATAAAAGCCTGGAGATATGATCAAATCTTTCATCATGAATAAAAATGAGTGAAATTAGTTCAAGCATTTAAAGTCCATGACAGATGTCAAGTATCATCGTAAATACCATATATTTGAGTCATAAACTATAACAATCTATATCGCAAAACCATTTAGCGTTATTACTATTACAATACTTGCTACACATGTATATAGATATATAAAATTACTTATTACAGTATTACGTACATGTAAAAATGTAAAAAATTAAAATATCCATTTAATTTTTCTACATATAACAGAGATAAAAAAAATATATCACAAATCGTCACTTCGTTTTACGTTCGGTTTCATTTAATAAAATTGAGATAATATTTGACAACAGGTAAAATAATGAAATGTAGCATTAAATAATTAGCTGTGGCAACTGGCAAGGTATTTTGTTAATAAATAACACCTGTTGCTTACTAAATGAATTTATCTTTACGGAAATTAAGTTCATCACCGAAAGACTAAAATGCATTTCTGAATTTAAAATACAAACTTTTGTACAATATCATTTGTCCACAAAAAAAAGAATAATATAACAGTTGAATTTTGTTGGATATACGTTATTGGCAGCTAGTATAACTAGTTAAATTTTGTTGACGACATATTATATTTTACAGACGTCTGTATTATATTTACTTAACAGAATACAACTAACAAAACTGTCAATTATATATATTCAACAAAATTCAACTACTATAACGCCAATAATATATCCTCAACAAAAAAAAAACTAATATAACTGTCAATTACACACGCTCAACAAAATCTAGCTAGTATAATTATCAATAATAATTTCTGATTAAACTCAGTTAGTATAACTAACAATAATATATAGTCAACGAAACTCAACTATTATAATTATTAATAATATATGCTCGAAAAATTTAACTATTATAACTGTCAATAATTTATGATCAACCAAATTCAACTGGAATAACAGCCAATACTATATGGTAAACAATATGTAACTAGTATAACTTTTAATAATATATGCTAAACAAAACTCAACTATTATAACTGTCAATAATACATCAACAAAATTCAACTAGCATAACTATTAATAATATATGCTCGACAAAATTTAATTATTATAACTGTCAATAATTATTTATGATCAACGAAATTCAAATTGAATAACTGCCAATAACTTGCTAAACAAAATTCAACTAGTATAACTGTTAATAATATTTGCTAAACAAAATTCAACTAGTATAACTGCTTATAATATATTCTCAAATAAATTATCCTATTATAACTTTCAATAATATTTCCTGAACAAAACGCAAGTAGTAAAACTCCCACGAAGGAGAAGAAACTCCTTCATGACATAATATGAGATCCTGGATTAATTACTTTCTGAAATATATAAACAGGGATAGGTATAAAAATGACCTTGGCACACTAAAAACAATCATTTTAGAACAGATTATATAATAAACAGCTGATATCCTTTCATCTGATATTTCAAAACATACTATCTACAAATGTCAGTACGATGATTGGCACGGTCTCAAGAAAAAAACGTCTTCTAACCTCGAAATTTATCTCTACTTTGATATGCAGTGTTGATTAATAGTGCAATTAATTTTTAATTAGTCGATTCGATTCGACAAAACGTACAGATACAATGTAAAATATGGCAGATAAATTGTGCGATAAATTTCTTGTGAGACAGTGTTGCCGACTTGAATGATTGATGAGTGTGTCAACAGCGCAGTCAATATCTATTAGAACATCATGCGGTGTTTGGAGTGATCCTATAATTTTAAATTGTTCTTATTTTTTTTCAATAAGGTTTACTTTAGATCAGTTTTAATCTTAATCTATGAATTTAATAAGATTAGTAATGAAAATAAAGTTATGATAATTAAAAAAAAAAAGAACATAAATCAATTTACTCCAGAAAGACAAATATAAAAAAAGATTCTAGGTCTACTGTGCAAACATTATGAAAATTAATACAAATAAAATGTGCACAAACTTTGCACCAAGTTCTGGAATACCCGTTCTTAGGCTCACAAAACTAAAGCCTAAGCAAACAAAAGGTTTTTCACAGCGTTCAGGGTTCATTTTTATTCGTTTGGTTTTTTCCTTTTCAATTTGTGAACTATAACTTTCTTTTACGCGTGGAAAATTTTTTCAAATTTCACAAAATTTTGATTAAAATGACTTGCTCTTAGTTGGAGGTATTAGACTTAATGATACTTTATCCAGAATCTGTATTTTTTAATGGAGATGAAAATGAATACGTTTTGATCCGGATCTTAAGGGTTTGAACAAAATTAGTTAAAAATCGTCGGAGTCGATTTTGAGAAAAACGAAATTTTGCATTTTCGATGTAGAAATATATTTTACCTTAATTGCAGCCTATCCGTGTTTTCTGTAACGCCTTTCGATGCTCACTGATGTACTGCAGACATATTTTCATAAAAATACGTTTTTATACTCTGAAGACGTCCGGAAAATATCTTGAAAATTCAAAATTTTCATTCACCCTTTGCAAAATTTTCTGTTTACTGTCAGTCTATTAAATAGTAGTACAAGTTCAACTTTAATTTTATCAATTTAAAATTCAATATTTTAAATTTTGTTTTAGTATTAAACTGTAAAATGTCTTCAAGTATACATACACTTAAACAAATTATTTTTGTTTTCCTCACTGTTATTATTTTATTAAATAATTACTAGTTTTATCTTAATCATTTTTAGATGTTTATTTTGTGTTATGTTATTCAGCCAGAACTATGCGACGGAGTTAACGATACCGAAATGGTAAAGGTTAAAGTACAATTTTTGTTGTTTAGACTGCGCGATCTAAAAATAAACGGCCAGAAAACGAAACAGTTTTAGTGCAACATGATTAATAGCTAATAATATGCAATTGCTTTCCCCAATTGCTTTTGTTTTTTCTTCTCCTTCCCCCAGCACCGAGACCAAATTACCGCTCTAATTCTGAGTATTTTAAAATGGTCTCAGACTAGTTAACGTCTTGAAAAAGTTGAAAAGCACGTCTGACTATGGGGACCAAGACGAAAATATAACACAAGGGTGTGTATGTGTGTGTGCGTGTGGCTTTCGGGTGATGTATTTTCGTTAGGGGACCGGGGAGGTGTCAGGGTTCGTGTGAACGGAAATAGGTCTGGTGACAGATTTAAGCGGGTCTGCTGTTTAAAACCAAAACCAGGGCTGCGTGTGCCACTTTAAGGAATGCGTGTTTTGTATTGATGAATTAAACAGAATATTATAACACAAGGCAGATTATAGAATTCCAAAATGTTGAACAAAAGTTGAAATACGGTGTAGTCATTTTACAGGTAGTCTATACTTTGGTAACATCGAAGTTAATATTACTATGTATTTTGTAAATCTATGGAATCTCTCGGGAAATATAATTTACTCTCCTCTCTAATTGTAAGTAGTCTATGTATTGGGGAAACGTTGATAAAATGAAAGATAAGTACATAGATATACAGGAGGGTCTAAAATATCTTTCAAAACTACGGTCATCAAACACGGTTTATATAAAAACATATGCCTTAAAAACGCTTCGTTGTTCGTTCATTTCAGATTTATAAAATAATCTTATAATAATAAATGACCTAATATGTTCCATCTTGTGACTTAAAATAATCGTTACACAAAAATAATTAAAACAGTCATGTCTACACCCTGGCATGTCCGGCGAAGTACTTTCTGTTTAAGAGATGAGTCATACTGATGTTTATCTCAGGTTAATCTTCGATAAGTTTTAATTATTTTTTGTGTTGAGATAAGTGTTGTGGTAAACATTTGATTGTACGACGAGCTCTACGGAGTGAACAATCAAACGTATATCTGATGATGGTGTTACAACTCTGAAACATGTCATAACGTAGAAATCAACTGAAGTCACAAGACTCCTCGTGTTGGTTACGAGGTAATTTATTATAAGATTTAATTGTGACTTGGTACCACAAAATGCATCTTATAAATACAACCTCGGAGCTGATTGAGATATCGACATTAAATATTCAGTTCGTTTAATACTATTACTTTGTAGCGGTGTTTTCAAAATACAATAATTTCTCACTTAACCGTTTAAAAATGACGTAATTTAAATATTTTAATGCTATATACATATAAAAAACTGTTGGTTTTACAAAAATGTATAACGATACAGTTTAGCCTTTTTAATGAACAGGATGCTCTCTGCTTTTATACTTATAAAGTTGGAAAAACAGCCGCAATATCGATAAAAAAAGAATTCTGCGTAATTTACTAGAGACGAGAAATATTTTCTTCGTCATATGTTCTGGTAAACGACAAAGAATTATACATAATTTAACGATATCCCGACTATTCTTTGACTTACAGTATATCAACATCTTCACATTTATAAAGTACCACAAATTTGTGTCTTTTAATTTTGTTGTAAAAACATCTTATCTTGTTTTTAAGATATTTTGGCACCAAAAAGTGTAAGTGAACGTCATTTTGAAATGTTAGTGACAAATTATAAGATTTTGTAAAAAAACTATTTTATAAAAAAATTTCTGTAAAATTTGATATCATTATTCCACACCTATTTGGAAATATTTCTTAACACAAACAAATAACGAAGAAGAAGTGTTTAAAACATGTTTACGTAAATTAAAAAAAAAATTTGTGTATACAAACCTCCTTTACTTCTCAAAGTTTGGCAAAATATTATGAGCATTTTGAGTACAAAATTTACCATACAACTTTGTATTATTGTTTTACATTTTATTTTAATGTATCCCCTTACTTTTTTGTTTTGTGCAAAAAGGTTCTCTAATTAGTATGAAAACTAACATTAAAAGTACAAACATATTCCATACAAACGAAACTAATATACGAAGTAATGAATTGCTTTAAATATAGTCAAATAGCTCCTCAACTTTTCATGACACAATATGTCTAATTTTATTTTAATTTTCCAATAAATACTTCCGTTTTCAAGACGTAGGCCTATTAATCATGTTCATCTACAATATCTTCTTCCTGTGAGTGTTTAAACAACTTAGAGATAGATGTCTGGGGTGTAGTAGCTCGATGTTTCGTCAGGGATGTTAGGGTTGAATTATGACCGGGAAGTCAACAATTGTAAAAACATATTTCTTCGTGAGGTTATAAAACGTGAACGACTCGTGGGAACCTTGACTTAAAACCATTCACTACGAGTTGATTTTAAGAGACAGTGATTCGGTTTTCCGTTTCAATAAATTTTAATTTTAATTGACACAATACAAATAATATAAATTAATCTTTTATTCTATGAAGTAATGTCTAGATCAGTTGGTGTATAGTCAACTACCAAGTTTCTATAAAAAGGTTTTATGTTAATCAAGAAACAGGTAGTTTGCTTATTTATGTACTTGTTTTTTGTACTTTGGAATTAATTTGAATAACAATTTCATTCTTCACTGTGTGTGAAGTATTCAAGATCAATGTTTTCATAAATCATGCAGCCTGAGTATGCAATTGACCAGTCTGTTATATTTACGATTAAAAATATATAAGTAGTATCATAAAAAATAGCTTCACATTTGAAGCAATGGATTAATGATTTATCTATATTTGTAGCATAATCAACTAACAACTTCTAGAAAACATTATCCTTATGCTATTTTGTTTACGTTTTCCCCCAAACTTGTTTCCAGTTGTCTCACTAATCTTTCTTTGATTCATTAATATTTTGGAATTTACAATTAGTGTTCTGGGAATACGGCCTATTACTCAGACTGATAACATAGGACATTATGAACACGCGCGAAGTACACTTTCACTGGCATTCCTTACCTACCAATCAAAAACTGATTATGATACGGGTGGGGGGTTGCGGTGAGTCACTCTGTGAGTTATCAGTTATGTTGTTGAATTTATTTATCTCTTTTATTAGTTGGGGGGGGGAGGACTATAATAATTATATTACGCATCCCGTCATGTTATATAACTACTTGTAATTACTGTATTCTAAAATATAAATGTAATGATTATTTTTTAAACATTTCGTGTAATCAATAAACACGTGCTTTTTCCATTAAGGAAATTCTATAATGAATTCAAGCTAATGTTAAACCCTAATTATTTTTTTCTCCACTTCTCAAACGATATTGACCAAACTAAGTATTCTATGAGTTAACGCGAATTTTAAAGGAATTATTTGAATATATATTTATAAATAAACGTTTGGAAAAGCAGACTGGTGAAATTGTTTAAACAATGAGTAGCTCATCGCCAAAGCACACAGTTAATAAAACGGAGATGAAGTAAATACTCCGAGAGAAATCCAAATAACGTTTAAATCTTACTGCAGTGTTGCCCTCTTCTCCTTACAGCAGTTAGATCCACGATTACCAGAATCACTCATAAACGATGAGGTCCTCGCACCCAGCAGCTCACCACAGACCCAACCAAGGTCTCGAAGCCCTTCCATTTGTAAAAATAGCTTTGTCAGTGCTTTAAACACTGCTGTTTCAGCGATGCCAAGGTGTCATACATAGAGAGAGAATGTAATGATGACGTAACATTCCCCTAACACCTCTGGTAGCGCGGATCATTCACCAATCCATAAAATAAAAGTGGAATATAACATTAAGTCTTAAAACATTATAACGGTTGTAAATTCTCTATTCCCGTCATTTCTTTTATACTAAAATCTGTAGAATTATTGATAGTAATAAATTAGTTACTATGTCATTTAGGTTGTGTAATTGCGTGATAAAATCCAAAGACCATAGATCATCTAAAAAAAAAAAAAATGCAAAATATATTTGAGGAAAATTCAAACACCTCTTCTTAACTAACTGAAAATAAAAATCAAGGGCATAGAATAACAAACCTCTTCTAAGTTGTCTACCACCATTATCACAATCAACTATTAACATCGAATTTTAAAAAACTGATGAGTATCGATTAGAGACTAGTGTGTTTTGTTTATTAATAAACAGGTAATGTGATAGCACATAGCACGACGTAGAGATGTAATCACCATAGAACACGCTATACAGTGCTTTCAAAATTTCTGTATATAAAAACTCCCTGGAGAGAAATGTTATTAGAATTCTACATTCACAAACTCTGATGACAGTTGGTTGGTTTGCCTTAATTGATTTTTTTATTTTTACTAAGGTAACTAATTATTAATAATTTCCATACTTTTTAATACTGAAGCTGTCTTTGCATTGAATTATAAGACATAGACATGTCTTGTTTCTGGTAGTCTCTAATATTGGTAATCAAATTGATGTTCACACGTTAATTGATTTTTATTTAATATGTTTGCCTGCGTTTTCAGAACAATATAAATATGTCAGTAACTATTAGATATATTAAACTCTATTAACTTTTATAGAAAGAGAGAGAAAATGTTTGCTCAATTTATGCTATTTTCTTGTAGATTTTATAACATAGTAAAGCAGAGAAAGTATTATGAAATCGTTTTAGCAACTATTTTAACAAAATCTAAATGTTTAATTACTACAAGGGATATTTTGATGCATTCAAGTATTATTTTCCTTTTCCATTTTAAATGTTTCGGTTTCATATAAATATACTACACGATGTCCACGGAATTAATATCAGAGTAAAAAGGAAGAATTATTAAAACTAAGAGCGTACCAGTAATAAGAAGTCATCACTACTGCAGAAACATTTGTTTTTATGACTTTGAGATCAAGAGTGCATAAAAGAGTGACTTTATTTTATCTTTGTACGGTGTAATGTTTGTGTTGAAGAATCTATTCATTACAGTAGTCCAGTATAAAGTACGTAAATATAATTCTCACTTCGATCATCAAATTTTACTATTTTCTTATAGACTCATTCTCGCCTGCAATCACCACTTTTGTTAAACACGTCCATGAAGTACCCATATCAGCCCATTAACATTCTGTCCGACACGTTTTTTACTGTCATTAACCCTCATTGATCATGACAAATAAAAAAATCTTGTTAAGTAAGCGCGCCTATTTAGAACTTTCAAACTGCCTAGCTTCGTATTTTTATTATTGAAATAAACTATCGGTTGTTTACATGAGAGCAGTCAGCAGTAAACGATCCAGTGATCGGTTCTGGGATAAACACGTTTTTAAATGTTTATATCCAGTTAATGCTGTTCTTCATTTTACACAAAAGTTTGTTGTGTTTAAGAGAGTGGAAGAAACTCCGTGCAAATTATTCAAATAGGTTGTTGTGTTTAAATAGAATTATCGTTTCCATAGTCGTCAAAATCTTGTCAGTTGTCAGGTTGGTCGCAATTCATGTCAACTTGTTCAGATATATGGTTTTTGAGATTTATATACTAAATGTTTTATTTAAATCTAACTGATAAACACTTCTTTTTGATTAATATTTATATTATTTGGTACCTTAGATGGCCAACTGTTTTATGTTGTTTAAATATAGAAAATTCCCAAACATTAAATAGTTATTTTGAAATATTTTCTTCACAACGTTGTAGTTATCTATGATGAGATATCATTCATACATTTTAAGGGAGATATTGAAAAAGCCTATCCAACCAATTTATTTCGCAGATATATATTTTTTAAATATTATAACTGATACTTTCTAGATTTTTCTCTAATATGGAACCTGATACCACTTTCTTCGTTTAGAGATATTTTACATAATTTATGATACTCGTTAAGTGTAAGCTTACACACAAAGGTTTTTCTAATAATAATTTGGTCCTATTTCAAACTGCTGGGTTGTTCTTGATTTCAATTTACATCAAAATATCAAGGAGTTGTTTTGATGTTGAAGTCCACATACTGAGGGAACTTTCTTCAAATTATTCCATCTATATTTTTGAACATAATCATATCCATATTTCTTTCTTCACATGCCTCAAACTTATTTTATGTTATTTTTGATCAAGAAACCAATTTTTTATGTTCATAGGGTATTTAAAAAAAATGAAAATATCAGATTTAAATAACGCAGCTCCATGTGTTTATTTGAGGCGGATCCAAAGGTGTCGAAGTTAATTGTGCGAGCACTGGGAAACGCTCTAATAGGCTTAGAAACATGAGCGGCCAATTACCCAACGCGCCACCGTATGGCTTCGTGGGGTGAAAAATAATAATCACCGTTACTCCACCCCCTCCACCTCTTCCTGTAATCTGCTTATCTAGCATTACGGCTTTCTGACTCATGTCCAAGGAACTAAGGGCAGTTTTTTGCTCCCTCGCTCACTCATTAAATTACTCTTAACAAAACTTGTCACTTATGGGAATTAAAAATTCATTGAAAGTGCCAGAAACAAATGAAATCATCTCCACCGGAATCGCGTCAAGTCTGATTCGATTCTTTCAACATATCCCGTTCCCAATTAGCCAGCGTTATTGGAGCTTAAGTGAATGAAGTTTGTTTTTAGCAATTTTAATTTTCAGCGTTGACAATTTTGTCGGCATATATTGCATGGTGAGAGATACAATTTAATATTTAAAAAAACCCTAAATAATTGTAATAAATTGATATTCATATAGGTTAAAAATATATTATAGTTAATTACTTCGAGTTAATTAAATTTTAAACATTCTTGTAAAACGTCTAGCGTGTTTAGGTTTAATCATATCTGTTGCGCGGTTCACTACTAACATCGAAGTAATAAACTACACTAATACATAGTGATTAAATTTAACAAAATGTATACCAAAGTATTTTATTGTATACCTTTTGACTTGATTCGTTTATTAAAATTAGTTTTATAGAATATAATATTAGTGCTATTCCTTTATTGAAGTTCACCACTGAATGAAAAGTTCACTTCACTGTGGAAGGATGGCTGTATTTTTGATAACTTTCGGATCTCCAAATTTTGAGATATTCATATACAAACTAATATGAAAGTCTTTAGGAGAATCGGTAAGAAACAAAGAAATGAATTAAATCTTCGAGTTCCGTTAAACAGTTGCAAAATGTCTTCTGTTGTAAATTAATTACATAAAATAATACAGTATTTGGAAAAGAAATGAACCATGTTCAAAATCTTTCAATTTCCATCTTGAAAAGGTTGATAAAAATTATTATTATTTAAAAATAAAGGAATAGGGAAATGATTAAGATTTTCTCGCAGTACACATCTCAATACATTTATTTTTTTGATATTTTTAGGAAATGGGCCACAATTTTGTTTTACATAATGTAGAATAATATTTTTAAATACTCAAACTACAACACCAATACAGTAATTCTTGTTAGAGATGGTAAACACATAATTTCAATGGAAGGACGTGTTTCTAAGCCTTAGACAATGTTTGGAAAGCAAACTAATGGAAGAGGATATAATGCTCCCCGATACAGAAGTAAGATAGAGCAGAGTATCTAATGGTCACTACCCTAATGGAATCCATCCCCGGAGAGGCATTAAAATGAAATACAACTTTCCACAGAGCTGACGTTTTTCGCTTTTTCCATTGTCCTCACGTTTCTGTTCGCGCTACATCCATTAGCCCTGTCGTGACTTCCAACTTCTTCTAAGCTTAAAATTTTGCTTAAATGTGCGAAAAATCTTAAAGGATTGGCTTCAACATTTTGTCGCTCCCAAGAGTGGATGTGATCTTGTTTAGATAAAAATAATTAAATCTTTTGTTTTCGTTATTTTACGAAACAATGGTATGAGTTATCGTGACAAGCATCTGGAAGGCTGGGCGAGAAAGAGAGAGGGTTCTGTGATTGGAGAAAGAAAAAATGATGTTTAATCTTAATGAAATCAGTGTTTAAATTATCATGGATTTTAAATTTAAGATAAAACGTCTTTATTATCTTCATTTTTTTTTATTTGTAAGTCGGTTGACATCATTTTGACGAAAATAACTTTTAATGAGGAAATTAATGTTTACTTGCAGGCCTAAATTTTCCTCCACTGTTTGTACAGTTAGATACTATCCTTTTAAATAATAAATATAGCATTCTACCAAAAATAAAAAATATATATATTACAGACAAAACAATTAACAGATATTTAAACATTAATGATCCTAAAATTGAACAGCCGAATATTTTACAATTTTTCTACTTGAGTTTAGAATAGTTTTTCACATATTTTTCACTAATACATAAACTAAGAAGGGCGGAGTGGGGCATCCGGTATAATTTGCATACACCGATAAAAATCTTACTATAAACAAACTGTATGTACAAACCCTTTCTACAGCAGACCTGTTATATTATTGCTGGTTTAAACGCAACACGAGCTTGTATATATAGACAGGTGGATATCCTTAACTGTGAGTTATCGATTTTAATATGTGTTGCATTAGAAGGGAGTGTGGTAACCTTCTAGAGGGTAACATTACTGTAAGATAATTATCAAGATTATTAACTAGTGGTTAATGTCAAAATTGCATCATAACGTAAATTTCAAGAATCCACCTGCCCCCACAAACACTTGTCTATTTATTAGTAAATGAAGAACTGAAAAACATAAAAATCGTTCAGCAATATTGATTTCCTGAGTTAAATACCATTTATTTTCTTAACTGGAAATAATACTTAACTGTATTCCTGGATTTTATTGGACCCTGTTCCTCCTAAGAATTCAATAAAGTGGCCTTACTCTCCTTATAGGATATATTAAAATCGTCTACACGTTAACGGTCTGATCGATGTCAGTAGGCGACCTTGAACTTCATGGTAATTTGACAGTTAAGCTATTGACGGGTTAAAAACTCGCAGTTGAGTTTTTTGTGGTTATATCCGTATTGAGATCTCGTTATTCAAAAAAGTAGGTTTTTGGAATGATATGTGTCGTCTGTTTAGTACTCTAAATCTCAAACAAGGACCGATTTCATTGAAATTTGGTATGTAAGCATATTTTGGACATATCTGGAGTTGTTTTCCAATTTTTACTTACAGTATTTTGGGGTAGCTGTCATTAAAAAACACAAAATTACGTTTTTTTCTTAAATCCAGTTCTAATGATTTTGACCAAATTTTGCTAAAGTGTGTCTTCTAAGGACTCAAACAAAACGTGTTTATGAACATCTCTCCAATCGTGCTGCTTCGTGGGTTATCGGCGATGAAAGACGAAATATCCATAAATCAGATATATATATGTTGTCTTCACTTTTTGACTGATTTGTCCTTTTTTCGGGTGATTCACCGTTTTTGAAGATGAGTTAGGGAGAAAGTTAGTGCAGTGTTTTTATACGTTTATTTCAAGTATGTCGTCCAAACAAAAAATATAATATACTAGTTTTCTACCAGGCTTTGAATTTCTTTTCAAACATGGTTTCTGACTGACTTTCCACATCAATTTTTCAAGAATTATGCTCAGCATCCACAATCACCGGGTATCACACAGGCCGTTGAGCGAACTAGTGGTTCAATTCTGTTCCATCGCAGTACCATAATCACTTCGAATAGTGTTTTAATTTTATAGCTTTATCTAGTGGAATAAATAGTAAGAACGTAGTGGCTTCCATGATTTAATGATTAAAGGTTTATTGAGAGAATTCAAACTCACCCATTATAATGCATACATTATTTAATAATTAAATTTGTACTTAATTTTGTTTAACTAGTTCCACTCAATATACGTCCTCACTCGGTAATAAGTAAATAATCTTATAAGGAAAGTTTTAGACAGACATTCAGGTTTATGTCTCATGCATGCTTGGAATGCATCATTACTCTTTGTCATTTGCTTCACTCTGAACAGGGCTCGCAGTTAGTATGCATACATTTGTTACAGAATGAAGAGTAACAATAAACAGTTCATATTTTCTAGTTTAGAATAGCGAACGATGGATTACCGTCGCCAAAACTGGTGTTTCATAAAGTAACTACTTTAGCTGTAAAGTGTTTCACCTAAAATTGTGAGTACATGGATCAACAGTATTTGAAGATTAAGGAAGACGTTAAGGGTTAATTTGTGAAAACAATTTTAACGGTGGTTTGTTTTACAAATTTGTATTTACAATCAAAGCTTAATTATTTACAATTTTATTTATTAATTGTACAATATATTCGGTTTTAATATGGATAATTTATTTTGTAAAATATGCAATCAATTTTCAGATTTTGTTTTTGTTCATAACACTTAAGTTTAAAAAAAGATTTCGTTGACTCCTATTTGTCAATCTGTATGTACTGATATGTACAAAGGTATCAGGGAGAGTTAGAACAAACCATTTAATCTCAATGACCGTTTAGAGTTAACTGTCTTGATCGTTGAATTGAAAGTGGGTAGACTCAGAAGAGGGCGGAAATTAAGAAACAAAGATTTCTCGCTAGTCGTACAGCTTAAGATGCATGCAAAGACGCCGTCATCACAGAGAGGGGTGGATTTTCACGCCCCCTACCCCCTGGAACTTACCACCTTTCGTAATTAAATTTGTCGCTGAGATTTATCGCACCAAGACATCGACAATTCGATACTCTACCGTGGACAAGAGACGTATGACACGGAGAAGTTTCATGTTTATGTACTTGAAGTTGTACATAAAGTTGTACATGAAGTTGTACATAAAGTTGTACACGAAGTTGTACATGAAGTTGTACATAAAGTTGTACATGAAGTTGTACATAAAGTTGTACACGAAGTTGTACATGAAGTTGTACATAAAGTTGTACATGAAGTTGTACGTGAAGTTGTACATAAAGTTGTACATGAAGTTGTACATAAAGTTGTACTTGAAGTATTACATGAAGTTGTACATAAATTTGTACATAAAGTTGTAACTTACATGAAGTTGTACGTAAAGTTGTAAGCCTACATGAAGTTGTACATAAATTTGTACACGAAGTTGTACATAAAGTTGTACATGAAGTTGTACATAAAGTTGTACATGAAGTAGTACATAAAGTTGTACACGAAGTTGTACATAAAGTTGTACATACATTTGTACATAAAGTTGTACATGAAGTTGTACATAAAGTTGTAGGCCTACATGAAGTTGTACATAAATTTGTACACGAAGTTGTACATAAAGTTGTACATGAAGTTGTACATAAAGTTCTACATGAAGTTGTACATGAAGTTCCCGGGTATATTTTTAATAAATTCTAGTCCACTTAACTCCTACTAATTTTTGACACTTTTTTTACCTCTATAAATACTTTAGCCTATGTTTTAACGTAAATTTTTAGAATATATCTTAAGTTATATATTTGGTTTTCTTTCTTCCCTTCATGTATCACTTCAAGTATATGTTTTCTTTCATGTAGTGTAGGTATATATATTGTTTCTAAAATAAAATAGATATCTACGAAACCATAAGCTCTACAAGCAAAATATATCACGTAAAGGATTATACAATTGTCAATAAAAAAGTTCTCCACATCTTCGACCTAAAACCAATTAATATTATTGATCTTAAGGGGGTCACTGCACACAAAAATTGATGATTTTTGTGTGTGCTTATATTGTAGCTTATTGTATTCTGCTTACAACGATATATAATACTTATATGTTAAACCATTCTAAACCAATTGAATGAGACCATGTTCTTGGTTTTTTGCTAAAAAACTGGGTCCCCCGGCGTCTAACTCTTTCACGTCTTCACCCGGAATAACAGTTTCATTCAAGTTACGTTCCGAAAAACATATTAGTTATAGTTTAGTTATTGTAGCTCATGTATCGCTCAGAATACTTCGTCGTTGAAACGCGTTTGATTAAGTAAACGTAATTTTTGTGAGATCTTGTGTTCGATTTTTTTTTCCTATCTAGGCTAAACACTTTAAAATTTGGAATATACATGGCAGTTTGTAACTTAAATGAAGGATATATAAGTATATACAGATTTATTGAAAAATGTAGCCTAAAAATAACATTTAGTGTATGCAATGAAACGGCTCGACCAATGGCGAGAGAAGAAAGCTGAAAAAGCTCTTAAGGGTCTCGAAAAAAGGGCAAGGCAACACCAGAGTCTGCTAAAGTGAAAATTAGAAGTTAAATTTGAAGAGGAGGGAGAAGAAACTTCCTATGTACCAGGAATGTATTAGATTTGAGGCAATTACTGTATTTTGGATGTTATAATGCTTTTTTGGCATTTAACGAAAATTTGATTTTTAATATAAAAGCCCCGTTATCTCAGGAACTATAAGTAGTATCTGCTTGAAATTTTGTGTGTATATTTATCAAATCTAGTTACATAACTGGAAACTCAAATATAGTTTCGAAATCTAGTTACATAACTGGAAACTCAAATATAGTTTCGAACAAATATGACTATTAAATAAATAAGGGATTTTTCAAATTTAAAACATGCTTTTTTTTTATAACAATCACAGTTTATTTAAATTTGCAAAAAACTTATTTTAGAGTTTCCACACATGTAAAAAAGTATGTATTTTCAGGGAAAAAACCAGAAGTATGATATCTTTATTAGTTCCTGAGAAAAAGGGACATATGTTAACATGGTGGAAGATAGGACGCAGTGACCCCCTTCATAGAATAGTAGATGCACTTTAGATCTATTCCACAGATTCGAATCGTTTTAGGACAAAAACGTAAAAGTTTTGTAAAGAGAATATTATAATCCTAAATTTATTTTATCTATTTATGTTGTAGAACTAATAGTTTCCAAGATAACGGGATTTTTTGTAACCCTAGACGGACTGTAATCTTTGATATCCAGAAAATTCAAGTAGATATTTATATTATATTTCTAATGGTTGAATAAAGATATAGTTATGAAAATCAGTAACATGTTTTTCATTTTAATGTACAGGTTTATTGTACATTTTAATTTAAGGTTTAAATTAGGTAGGCTACTTACACCGTTAAATTAAATCAGGTTCATTATAATTATATTCCAATATTAGTAAATATTATTTTGGCGGTCAAAACTGTGGGAGGTTAGGGGTGGGGGGTGAAGGCTTACAATGCAATCCAGACAAAGATTAGCCAGACGCAAGCGCGCGTGTCGTGTCAAATCCACGCGCACCAAACACATGAATAATTTGGCCAACACAAAGACCAACAAACATAGGTTGGGGTGAGGGATTGAGAAAATCATCATCCCTTTACTCTCATTTCCCACAACATCCGTGCGAGTATATGTCACATGCTCCATGCTCTTTGTTCTTTATGGGGGTTGGGGGTGAGTCCTAATCAAGACCTGATTGTTGGTGGTATTGCAACCGCCCAACGGTTATGTTTTTAATTGTATTGTTTGACTGTATGTACAAAATGGTGGTGTTAGTATGGATGATTTGTTAATACTACTTGAAAATCGCATTAATCAAATGTATATAATAAGTGAATTGGTGAATCGGCCATACATTCATTACCTTATCTTGTAACATTCCCGTTTGTCAATTTTTTTCATTTTATAAACAATAAAATTTTTCTTAAGAGAGCAAATAATTTTCCTATCGTTAAAATAATACTACTTGGTTCATTATGTTTTTATAAGAAAAACATTTACTTAGTGGCCTACATAGTAGTAATAAATATTCGATAACTAATTCAAATGGATTGTTTTGTTTCAAATGGGTATTTTTTTAAATAATCCTCCATTTTGTGGTTTCAAATATAAGTAACATAAATAGCCTCTTATGTAGGTAGACAAGATCACAAATTTTTATAATTTTTCTCACAAGTTCATACGTATATGCATATCGATTTTTAAAGATAATAGACTATAGTGTATAGTCAAAGTTTGTTTAATTTGATTTTTTCAATTTAGTCCTATTTTTATCAGTCGGTTCTTCACTGGTTTGGTTTGGTGAGCTATTATTATATACAACTTATTCGATCTTTAAGGGCTTCATTAATACTGAATTTAACTAAAATTCTTTAAGTTCGATTTAATAAAAAATGGTATTTTATGTCAGTTTATCTTGTTGAGTAACGACAATCACATTTCCAGGATGTGCTTAGGTGTAAGACTATTCCCAACACCACCTAAAATTCAAAATTGTCTGAGCCGTCCGCATTTAAGAGGCAATTAAAACTTTTTTTAGATTCAGGAGATCGTAAACAAACACCCCCCACACACACACACGCACACACAATATTAACAAATAATAAAACTACAAATTTGTAATGAAAATCACACTAATTGGTTTTTGTATCTGGTTGTAAGCTCAACATATTTTGATTTGTGCTCGTTAGACGGGAGAGTACCGTAACAATTGAAAACAACTCTAATAGTTCACAGTCTCAACTGCAGCGAGATAGATAACCAACTGAGCACGTTGTAGACTCTGTACGAGCTAATACTACGCACATATTTGAACTTAAAAAGTCAAAATTAACGAGAAGAATGTTATTGAATATATTTCGTTGAATGAAGAAATTTCGGAGAATTTCGTGGATAGTTATGTTGAAATAAAAGATAGAGCTAAGCGTTCACAAATCTCAGTAAAGACCGCAGCATGCTACAAGACTAGATCAACATTTCCAGTATTGGTAGGCACTGTTGTTATATTTATACTCTCTCCTATTTATGTAATGATTTATTAACATTATTTTACTATTTTTATTGAAGTTGACTTTGAAAAAAATTGTTTTGTTTGTTTCTGATTTCGAATTTTGCATTGGTATTTATCCAGTTAATGTATGAAGCATACATCAAGTGTCTGATATACGTTGATAATCATTTTAATAAATTGGCTGTAATATACTAAAACGTATATTTTCTGAGAACTTGGTGGGTTAAATGAATGTTATATTTATAGCCTTTAGATTTACGGTAGTTTCACGTTTAAGCACACTCGAAGCCTAACCTAATATTGTTCGTGACCATTGATGAATCCAATTTGTAATAGAAGGCGATAGAAAGCCACCAGAGATGTAAATAGGCTTTGTATTGTATTTTACTGATTACATGAACCACAACAACCCTTTTACACAGAAAACAAAACAATAAAACCCTTTGTTGACTTGAGGTTAGGATCAAGACAAACCCACCCCCAACTTCCGGTGTATTGAATACACCCTCCAGCTTGCAAAACTACCCTTTGTATACTCGAATTCATCAGAAACAATCTAGGTGTTCGTTAACGGTTCGACCATAATGATTCTTTTATTTGCGCGATACAGCTGGAATACTTATTAATAACAACCAGTTACTACTTAAATCTTATATTTTTGGTTCTGGAAATATTTATTGTGTCTAACTTTCTTCTTTTAAAATAATATGTTTCTAAAATTCTATTTAATACACTAGCTGTACAACATTCCACGCATTCCAGTACGAACATATTTTACATGTGCATTTATTTAATAAAAGAATGTTTAAACTTTTATCACGAAGTAAAATAGCTTAAAAGGTCGAATAAATTTAATCCACAGTAATATTTCAAAATTCCACAATGAAAAAGACGAGGATATGCTGAGCTAAGATTAAAATCTAGCTGCCATGCTGTAAAATAATATACCTTATTCTTATGTTTATACCATGTGACAAACATTTCACCTGCTTAAAACTTGAAATTCAAATGACCTTATACTTCCAGATATTTCCCCTCTTCTCCAAATCTCTAATTCTGTGAAATGTGCCATGTGTAACTGCGTGCATTTCTAAATTCTACTTTTTATAATTTCCTATCCTCAATTAATGTAATGGAACTGAATGGAGTATATCTGAATATGAAATTAGAAGAAGACTAAAATCAAATAAATTGTGCCAGTGTAAGATAGACTCACAGAACACCGTATCAATGATCCTGTACCTAAAGAAACTGGAATAATCAACATTAACTGTAGTAGAATCTCAATATTGATTTGTTACCGTTATGCAATTTTAATTTAATTTTAAGAAATTCATTTTTAAACGCTTCAATATATCTTGTTTACCACTAATTTAAGTTTGAATACATTTCCTGTACTTTATCAGAAATTAACAAACTAAAACAAGTTTAACTTTGGCCAACCCTGGTCTCCGAACAGTACAAATTGAACAAAGCGTAGTGTCCGCTCGTTCTGCACACTGGACCTTTAACGAGCTGGGCACATTTTAAAAGTTTAATGACAAGCGACACAAAAAAATCCAGTTGTAAAGTTTTTTGTGGGTGCTCATATATCCTTCCATGACCTTTGTTGGGCTTACTCTGTATTGTGTTGCATTTTATTTTGAATTATTACGTACCTTTTAAATTACTTATTTATAACGTTGATTGTCGTTGAATAACATTCAAACTTTCATTTAAGAATTACAATGTTTACGTCCCCAACACGTAAAGCATGACTGTGGTAAGTGAACAATCTCTCGTACTTTGTCATATTTTAAGGTATCCGAATTAAACTGTGTAACGACAACAAAATTTCATAAAAATCTAACGGCAGTAATTGTAAACAGATATGTCAATATAATTTAAGTAATAAAATCGATTAAATTTTTAGAATTTGAAATTTTCTTATTCTGTTGTAATTTTTGACACCAATCTCCTTAGTAAATTGGTTATTCGTATAGTTTCGAGTTGCTGATTGGAGTAATGGAGTCTTGTACAATTTTGAACATTTTCATACAAATTCGAGGCATTCCGAGGACATATTAGAATGTTATTAAATATTTTTAGGAGTGATTTTTTGACTGTAGTGATATAGTGATAATAGTAAATATGTTTTTTAACCGTGGATATATAATTCAATTTCTTAATCGGAATAACTTAAATTTTATTTGATACTCCACACATAATATTTTTTAAACAATTTGTTTTCAATTCCAAAGATTTTGCTCATTAGCTACTCCAATGATTTTTTTTGTTACCGCTTTTCCCCATAATATTTGGGATAATACAAAGAATATAAATACAAAGTTAAAAATATATCGGATTTATTATCTTGTCTGTGTAGACTGGTTGCGACTTACAGATTGGCGGATAAAGACTCGCATGAAATCATAAGGGTCTTTGATTTTACTTACGGACCCTAAAAAATAAAATGTCCATTTTGTGTAATAATTAACATATTACTTTATTATTTTTGTAAGCGTACTATTAGCGATTACTTGTATGTATGTTGATTGTTTTAATGACTTTTTATGTACCAAAAAGACGTATTATAATTATATAGTATGCACATGGCAGGAAAATTTGCACACTAAAAATAATCTTGACTCTAAATCCATTGGATGTAAATTGAAAACCAAAAGTTAATGGATTGATAAGAGATAAAATAAGTAGGTTGTTTATTAATATTATTCAACGGGAGTATTTTAAACAACATTTCATATATGCAATTAGTACCATCCCAACACTTTTTCTTACTATATAATATTTAAAAACCAAACCTATACTACTTGTTTACGTTCGAAGTACAGATTCTTTTATAAGCTATGTAATATAAGAGGATCTGAAAGTCAAATGGTGCACACTTAAAAGATCAAGCGACCACTTTGCTTTTAAAAGGGACTGCAACACCCATCTCCTACCCCAACGTTTTCCATTCAACCAAATTTTACATTCGTAAACAAACATATTCAAGTGTATAATTCGAAGAAGGTCAGTTCTTTAAGATGAACAAATTCCACAAGAAAACTGATAAAGAAAACGTCCAATTGTTGGAGACCTGAACTACGGGAGGGCTGTAGGTCTACGAGTCCGGTGCCGCTGGCCCGACCCCTGCTGCTACAGTTGGTATAAAGGTCCCAGCGGGAGGTACAGGTGCCCGGTTGGCCCTACTCACATTTTATTGCTGCAACTTTTACTTGGGAAAAATGTTCAACTAACAAAAGCTATTTAATATAACGAATTATAATTTGAAATTCAACCACCCGCCAACTCGTCAGCGACAACGTTATGTGGAAGGTAAATAAATTAACTTAAAATATATTGCTTCTTAAGTAGACGCTACAATTAATGGGAGATAATAATTCTTACTCTTCTTCTTCTCTGCTGTTACTATCCTTTTTTTATAACTCGAAATGTAAAATGGGCACACCTTTAAATTCATAATAGGAGGCAATAAAATTTATTTTCATACGATACAGCAATAGAGATTAACATGAGCTGTTATTTTAACACAGAGACATTCTTTTACCACACCAGATTTCCTCAAGATTCTGGGTAAAGTTTTTTTCTTTCATTTTTGACTAAAACCACATGTCACATAAATAATTATGAAAATCTAACATTAGTAACATTGTTTTATTTCATAATCGCTACTAACGGTTTTATCAAACTGAGGTGACAGTTTAAAGTTACTCAGCCATAAAATTTCTTGGGACAACACAAAACGTATCTTTAATATCGATATTAATAAACCCTATATTAAAAATACATTCTTTAAAATAATAACTTCTTATTTATATAAAAAAATTTGTTTTATACGTTCACATAAAGTAATAATGTTTGTGCACCGTTGAAATGACGTCGCAATATAGATATCTGAATGCTTCTTAAGAGTGATTATCAATAATTTCTTGCAAAATTATGAAGATAGTATCTCAAGGAGGAGTCGTGTAAACAAGCTACCTGTACTTGGTATTGAGTACTGATATCTGATATCAGGAATGATAATATATTGCATTTGTCATACTTCTCTTAAACAATAAACGTTTTTATGCGTTCGTTTTTATTTGAAAATCCATTCGTTTTTGTTTACTGATGTTTTCTCCCTTGTGGAAATAATAGTAGCCGATAATATGACATCACCAATTCTATACGTAATCTGGTAGACTAATATTTGTGTGTGTAAGCGCGCGTATGTTTGTGTGTTTAAATGTTGTAGAGGTCTCAAATGTATTTCGATTTGACTCAAATTTCGAATGAAGTTTATTTATTTTGTCAGGTTTATTTCACCAGAAAAGTCTATTTTATATTTCTAAATGGTGACGATTTACAATTTTTTTTGAAGCGGTACACCCTGCGTCTATACGATAATATGTTTTCTGCTTTAAAAACAAAAAATGTATGGTTGAAACAATAAGGGGTCAGTAGTAATTGTTTTAGTAAAAAGAATTTTAGTTGAATTGTAGTGAAATTTTGCACTAGTATTGGTCGAATTGATTGGAATAAAAGTTTGAAAATTTCAATATTTATGACATGTGTTTTAGTGCAGATTGGCGATCTGCCTATTGATACTGATGGAAGAGATACGATTATTACAATGCACGCGCTAGCGCGCGCGCACACACACACACATACACACACACACACACACACACACACACACACACACACACACATTTGTCAACGAATTAGCTGTGTGTTGGGTATTTTACGTGGCAATTTTATATTATGACACACAATATCTTTGTTCCTTTATCACTCAATGTTAAAGGGTAGAAATTTTAAGTAGTGATTTCTTAGCACAGCCTTCAAACTATTTTAACTATTTCAAAAACTATGACCCACCTTCTTTCAGTGTATTTATGTGTATAATTCATCATAAAAAGATACTTTTAAAAATAAATAATATTTTTGGCTATACGAAGTAACTATCCAGTTGCTTTTGATTCAACTTTAAATGTTTCACTTAATTTAATACTTGTATGTGTATCCCCAGTCAAAGTATTTCATTACTCGGGAATTCAAAGTATCACAACTGAACAGAATATTCAAATTTTACAACTTTAAATTGTTAATAACAAAACGGTGAATACTCACGAATATGAAAAATAATATGTTTTCTTGGTACCTTCACACAGTTAAGTCAGCTTTGTTGAAAATACTCTCTTTTAAAATAAGTGACTGTGATGTAAAGAATCTATTAAGGATAAATGAAGTTTTATACTAGTATATATATTACAATAGAATTTTCCTTCACGGTTTAAATGCGTAAAAACAACGGTTTGTGTATCAAGTGGGTGTACTGTATTTACTGTGATTTTATTTACCTCCGACAACTCCAGTTCCTTATAAGGAGAGTTAGAATAAATTAAAATACATTTCAATGAATCAGTGTATAAGACTATTTTGATTACTTATGTCGCCTTACAAGATAAGACTATCTAAGGCCTATCCCGGTCCTTACATACTTTATCTAACTTCATACTCATGATAACTTATCTCTTTTCTACCTGAAGAAGGTGAACATCGCTTATCACAACTTATCTTGTACGTTTCGAGATAGTCTCGAAGAAAACCGGATAAAAGTTGTTGGAAATTTTTATCCTGTTTTTTTTTAATTCATTATGTACGCACTGCTATCTGAATTTCAAGTATTACTTTGAATTTGTAAACAAACGTGCATGCGTACACGGAGCATGGAAATTGTGTTCAAAATTAAGAAAACATCAGTTATGATATTTAAAGAAAAGGGAAAATAATGTTTTACTTTATTGATCAATATGTAGACAAAAAATGTGTAAACAAAATCAATAAATTTTAGTTGCATGGTTCTTGGATTCCAAGTCACTTTGAATAATATTATATAGGATAATATGTTAATAATAATATTAAATATTACCTTTTAATGTTCCGTCTTGTGACTTTTTTGGTCGTTCGAATGTTACGACGCGTTTCGGGACCGCAATCCCATTGTCAAGTACACTTACACAAACACAATGAAACACATAACACGTTTAAAAAACACACAAAAACACCACAGTTACAACACTTTTAAAAAAAACTTAATTGTGCTGGACAATTTCATCGTGACATTTTACGACAGTGTACCATGGACCACACTACGACCTACACGATGAAATTGTCCAGCACAATTAAGTTTTTTTTAAAAGTGTTGTAACTGTGGTGTTTTTGTGTGTTTTTTAAACGTGTTATGTGTTTCATTGTGTTTGTGTAAGTGTACTTGACAATGGGATTGCGGTCCCGAAACGCGTCGTAACATTCGAACGACCAAAAAAGTCACAAGACGGAACATTAAAAGGTAATATTTAATATTATTATTAACATATTATCCTATATAATAAAATCAATAAAGTCTAGTTTTATAATAAAAAATAAACAACAAAAACAGATTATTATCAGATTAATTATCCTGTGAAATCATAATTCGAAGAGACGAAATGAAACAAAATTGTCTATTTATTATCACTTGGTAGAATAAAATTTTAAAGGTTTCTAGACTAATTGTTCCCCAATTCTCATTCACTAACTATAATATAACGATAATCTTGTTTTATTCATCTCCTAAACGAGGACAGAACTGAAAATAGTACTTTAAACATAATTTAAATTTATTTATGTTTATAAATACAAATTTTTTACACTAATTTAATTGCATCATAGTATAGTTCATACAATCATTCGTAGCAAAAAATGTACTTCTTGAATATTCATATTGAAATAATGCGGTGACGCCAGACAATTAAATAAATTTTAAATAAAAATTTTCAAAACGGGCTTTGTTTGCTAGAGACATATTTTTTCCTTCTCTTAAGTTAAGGAAGTTTAAGGAAATAAGCTGAGTTTATTTTGTTTTTTAATTAATTTTTTTTATGTATGTAGAATTTCAATAAAAATTAATTATTATTAATATTTATTTAATAAAGTAACCATAATTTTTTATAACAGACATATACATGAATTGGTCATCGTTACTATAGTACATCTCATCTTGTACCGTTCTAACCCCCTATTGAAGTCTCTTCACACTCCCTAATTATATGAACGTCACGCGTTCATCTTCCTGCGAAGAATGTATAATCCCTACAATTAAGCTAAAATGCTTTTCTTAGTTGAAATCGTCCTGGAAAACTTTTGCAGAAATAACATTATCGGGATAACGTAATTGTTAAGGGGAAGGGGGTGGTAGCGTAGGGTGTGCGGCAATGTGGCATCTATGTAATGCAATTATATGCATTAGACTGTCATAGTTAATTCATGTCAAGCAGAGGATGTGTATAGTGTTCCTGGAGGGGTGGGAGGTGGGTGATGGATTAGATAAGGGAGAGTGCCCAGTAATCACTTAAGTAATTTGCTTTCACACATTGCACTGCTTAGCAGAAAAAAAACAATTCTTCAAATTCAAACTATATATTATTTCATATAGCCTATATATTGTATTACGACTTGACAAACAATTTTTGGTTAGTACTTGATGATCTAAATGTAACCAGCAACTCCTTTTAAAGTATTAATATATTTTAGATAATAAACACGTTGAATTTGCACATGTTTTATAAAAGGTCATAATTTCAATTCAAATTAAAACTTCTTTAATACATTTTACATGCGTGATTTTAAATCAAAAAACCTAAGAGTTAATTTTAGTTTTAACAGTTAATTCCGTTAATTTTGAAGCTTACTCAGCATTATGAAACTTTTTATCTTTTATTTCCAATAGCGTTTAAAGAAAGTGTAGGCCTAATATTATCAGATAAATATGTAGAAAATAATTCTATTGTCCTTCAAATTCAAATTTGTTAAAATTTATTCGAAACAAATAATTAACTGACATTTTAATATAGAGAAATGTCAATATTAAACAAATAAAAATACTTTTGCTAAATGTATTTCCATAATCTACACTATATTAGAACTTTTTCATTCAGATTGATGAAACAGTTGAAAGGTCTGCCGCTTATTCAACATGTTTTGGTAAGAAACGAATGATAACAAATTGCTATGTCTGCCACAAATGGCATTTTGTAAATATTTAAAAGCAAAATAAAGACATTTCTCAGAAATAACAATTGTTTCAGGTATAACGCTTGTTTTAAAAATATTATTTGGAATGTCTGCCCGTGCGAAACGAGCTTTTATGAAAAACCACACATTCCAGCTCGACGGACCTTACGATCGTTGGAGAATGTACCGGCAATAAGACACGATGGATGAAGAAACGGTGCGGAGAAATTTCGATGTCTATAATAAAAGAAATTTGCAACTTCTTTAGGACATTACTGGAAATAAAAGCTGAGTAAAACATAAATTCAGATGAAGCATCTGTAAAACAGGATTTTTGTTTGAGGCTGACGGGAAAAAAAGAACAAAAGATCTTCAAGGCATTTAAATAAAAACTCCTTAAAGTCTTCTTTCGGATTGTAGCATTATTCTTGTACGTACAAATTAATTAACAAACTGTCACAAATAAGTAGGCCCTTTACAATTTATGCGTTGTAGAAGTTTGTATATTCACGTAACTAGAGAAGCCAAGAATTGAGATTTTTGGAAGCACAAACCTTTTTAAAATCGTGTCTTTCGTAATTCTCATGAAGAATCTAATTATGTTGTAGGTTTAATCCGCTTCGCAATTTTAAGATAACGTCATTTGATATCTTTTCACTCCTATTTAACCACAAATTCCCCCTCCATTGATTTCCTGCAATTTGCAGTGTCCCCCGTCCACCACCCGCGGAGGATGTTTATCAAGGGCACTCGCTCATCTACCCTACAAATATTACAAAAGATCGTATTTACCCCCCTTCCTCCTTTTGCCCCCCTGGGGTGAATTAAAACACTCTTTTGTCGATGTTTCTTTTCTCTCCGTGTGGTAATTCCAAGTGAAGAGTTCTTCTCAGGAGAGAATTAATTCGATTTACCACCGGCACATTATGAGGTAAAAGAAGGGTCGAGGAAATCTTTTAGTGTTTATTGTATATATATTACCCAGTCTGTATTTATCTTTATATGCTTTCATGACTTAATATGGTCAGGACTAACTAAAATCCTGCAGAGAAATGGTAGACAAATCTTTTAATATATGTTAAATCTTATAAAATGATTGTAATAAGTTATTAATAAACGTTATCATTAAATATTATAAACTATAAATGATGTAACGAAATATGACACTACATTTTGTACGTTATTTTTCTAAACATTTGAATATTTTTATTGATTTTGATTTTAACGCTTATACTTTTTTTATACCAGCTAGTGTTATAATTAAATAATATTTCAAGTGAAAAATATACAACCCTAGACTGAGAAGCGACTAGGATAGCTCGGAAGGTAGAACATTGGTGCGTAAAACCAAAGGTCCTGGGTTCGATTCCCGCGAGTCTAGGATCGTATATTTTTCACTTGAAATATTACTGTATTTTTAATTCCCTTTTAACAAATAATACGTAGTTTTTAATATGTAATGTTGTAGAGTTATAAAAAATAAACACCAGCATTGGATTACGTTTTATCAATTATGTATACAAGAATTTATATACAAATTGTTGCGCATGTGCTACGAAGCTATTGCCTTATAATGGAAAACACAAAATGTCTGCCGAAAAGATACCAGATGTTATAAATCATAAAATAATAATGTAGAAAATTACTGTCTATGTACGTATTAACACCTGTTATAGCCCAAAAATGTGAAAACGACCAGCAAATAAATATTAATTTCTTATCCACGAGGAAAATATGCAGCTAGGAAATTATAGTTTGATGTTTAATGAGAAAATACTTTCTTAAATAATTAGTTTTTATTAATTCCTTTCAGGGCAAGCTGGACTATTCTAAGATATTTAAATAGATAGAAATAATATTTATAATAAAGAGATAAAATGTTGCAACAACTAAAAATGGTGTACTATAATAGTTTGTTTGTATTTTTAAATATTCGTACTTGATAGTCACTTATTTAATCTAAATCTACGCAAATGTTTAAATATCGGAAACCGTGTCATCTATGTGTTGTGCAATATACTTTGACAATACATTGCAGTTTACACCATAGAATAATCGACGAGTCCCGATTACACAAGATAGTATCCACAGTAAATGAATTTCCTCGCTTGTCAGTCATCTTGACAGTTAATGCCCCCACTCCCCCCTGCAACGCATGCCTTAAATAATTAGTTAGATTACTTTTTACAGAAAATTTCCTTTTGGTTCTTTCATTGCATAAAAATGGTTACAATAAATCCAGAGCGTGGTCATAGTTCAAAAGTCTATAAATGTTACTGTTATTTTATATGCAATTTCCTGCCTTCAATGTACATCTCTTTCTACCCTACTAATAAACGTTTCCCAAAAGGTTTTATGGTTTCTCTCATTATTAATTTTTTTGTATTTTGTTTTTAATATTTTTTTTAATTCTTGTGTTTTTACTTGTAAATATTCGTTGTATGCTTTGTGCTTTTGCTCTAGTTTCCTTTATTTCGTCATTCTAGATCTTCAATCCTCCTTTATTAACATTCATCCGACGCTTCCTAGCTGCCGTGATTACAGCACATTTAATGTTCACAATTCCAGATTAAGATAATCTTCTATTATTGTATGTTAGAGAAAAGATGCAATGAATATTGTACTTTCAACCTTTCTTCTGTTTGTTTGTCTCTAATTTTATTTTTGGTTTTTGATTTTTCTCATTTGGTCTAAAGTGGTATTTTCTTCTGAACGAAGTGGTGATCAGTATTAAAAATTTCCCCTCCGTGTATAGGCTATCTAAAATTCTAGATCCAACTTCTGGTTTACTATTATGTAATCAATGATGAAGCTATATCCTCTTTCATCCCATGTATATTTGTTTACATTTTTTTTCTCATGAATGTATTTGTTACTTTCAGTTTATCGTAACGAATTCTCTCAATTTTGTTACACACTTATTACGCACTCAATAATCCCCTCCATATGCACTTATTATCTTACGCATTTTATTCATAGCTATTTTAGAATTTAGACCTCCTGCTATTACAACATAAAAATTCTTATTTGTATTTGAGAGATTTTGTTGAAGTTGTTCGTAATATTTTTTTCAGATAAATACATCCTTACTCTCTTTAAAAGAATATGAACCAATAATCATTTAATAGCCCGAATCGTACTTTAATCTCACAGTCATTATTCGCTCACTTACAAATAATAGTCTTTAATTTGTTTATGCCATTTCATATACATTAATACCACATACAGAACTGTAGAGTCCATTCAATCTTTTTTTCTTAATTTTGTAGTCATGGAGGATGTTATTAGATTACTTCATTTGTTACCAGTCCTTGTACATTCCTTGTGGTAATTGTATTTGGTTGGTTATTCCAACAATCTTAGCTGTTGACGCGCTTTGTCGTATCCTTAAATCCGTCTTGTTCCGTGTTTAGAAACTCAAGAGTTTATTTTAGTTTTACTCGAGTGGGCAACCAACCTGCCGCAAAACTCCCACATTTTATGAATTCATCTTCGGGGTTACAACACCTTGGCTGGTAGATTCCAGTTTGTTAGGCCACCAGAAACTCCCCCTCGCCTGCTACATTTAACGTACATCCATTCCACACCCAGCTGCCACGTGACTGATGTTTTCGAGGACTTAAGGATAGGGTTTGTCGAAAGAGTTCAAATTTATTTCTCAAACCCTCAACTCATTCGTCGGGAAAGAGAAGGCTTTCTTAAAGCTTTGTTATTGCATAATCATCAGCAGTTTATACAATCTTTGAAACCATTTACCAATTTTTAGCACTCTTTTTTAAATTATTGTTTTAAATTAAGAAAGATGGTGTATACAAAACCGAAATTCCAAGTATTCAACGTTTGTTTATTAATTCTTCAAATAATTGTTCTAGATTTTAAATGTATTAATGCATTGTTTTAGATCATATCTACAATACGTTGTTTTAAACTGTCATTATCAGATACATTAAAGTATTTTTATGTATTATTTATAAACGAACAAAACAATTAGTAGCTAGTGCGAGTTAAATGTAGTGAAATAATATTACGTAATTTATTACTACCAATAGTAAGCTATATCCTAGACACAGTGTTAAGAACCCCTCAGTATAAAAACTGACTTGACTTTTCCCATACATCAAAACATTCACAGCTCTGAATGGTTGTAAAATTTATGAACGCACCCTTAGAGACAAATTATCTATTACTTTCTAAAGAGTAGTATTATGTCAGGTCTATACAAGTATTTTGTCAAAATGGAAATAATTTTGGGACACTTTAATGGCAGGCCATAAATCCTCAGCTGGTTGGTCAGAGCAAGGACACTAGGCATCCGTTGTCGAAGACATTCCGAAAACATTCCTAACCTAAAACTTTAATTAGTTTCCTTTAAGCTGGTTTAGTTGTGGGACTATCCGAGAGACCGACTCAAGAATGTAGCCTTGCGTAGCGGAAGCTAACACATCGTTTCATCTTTGTGTTTGTAGAGGCGAATTTATGTGTTTATTATTGAAAAGTGGTAGTTTTATGTTTAGAAAACGAAAAGTAGAGATATTGATGGGATATCTTTTCGACAAGGAAAATCGTCTAATCTGACGTATTATAATTTCATATCATCAACAAAAAAATCATTTAAACTGATCTGAGATATTATAATTTCATATCATCAACAAAAAAATCATTTAAACTGATCTGACGTATTATAATTTCATATCATCAACAAAAAAATCATTTAAACTGATCTGAGATATTATAATTTCATATCATCAACAAAAAAATCATTTAAACTGATCTGACGTATTATAATTTCATATCATCAACAAAAAAATCATTTAAACTGATCTGAGATATTATAATTTCATATCATCAACAAAAAAAATCATTTAAACTGATCTGACGTATTATAATTTCATATAATTAACAAAAAAATCATTTAAACTCATCTGACGTATTATAATTTCTTATCATCAACAAAAAATCATTTAAACTCATCTGACGTATTATAATTTCATATCATCAACAAAAAAATCATTTAAACTCACCTGACGTATTATAATTTCTTATCATCAACAAAAAAATCATTTAAACTCATCTGACGTATTATAATTTTAAATATCATCAACAAAAAAATCATTTAAACTCATCTGACGTATTATAATTTCTTATCATAAACAAAAAAATCATTTAAACTCATCTGACGTATTATAATTTCATATCATCAACAAAAAAATCATTTAAACTCATCTGACGTACTATAATTTCATATCATCAACAAAAAAATCATTTAAACTCATCTGACGTATTATAATTTCATATCATCAACAAAAGAAATCATTTAAACTATTAAATATTTATTTCCACCTGATTTTGTAATAAAACGAACATCCTAATATCGAGTTTGTTTATATTTTGGTCTGAAAACATCCGAACATACATGCATGTGTTTATATGACTCGATAAATTTATGTATGTGTGTGTGTATGATTGAATTCCCAAAGCGGTTAGAGGTAGAGTGCTACCGATTAAAGAGAGTTAGGGGTGGGGGGGAGAGAAATGGTGTCAAATGCTCTCTACAAGAGGGTGTATCTTTTGTTGTTATTCATGAACATGTGCTTGTCTGCATGGGCGCTCACCAAGCGGAACGTTGCAGTCATTTCGTCAGCTGTCACAAGGTTTAAACCTTATGTTGCCAAAAAAAACACAACCGTGACATCTATTTTATACATTTATGAATAATTTAAAAAATAGTTTAATTGACATTTAAAATAACGACATACCCGGTGTGGTACGTTAAAATACCTGGTTACAGAAAGGTTACAGAGAACGTCATATTAATCGTATTTTTGTGATTAATAAATAAACTGTATAAGTCATCGTAAATAAAATACTAGATTATTTCCAATATGAAGGGGAAGTGGTAAATAATAAAAACATATCCCGCTGAGCTTTCCATTTAAACGAAAATCCAAAATAAAATTGTTTCCATGCTATATAAATATTAAAAGCAGGGGGCGACAGGTGCAGGGAGGGGTGAGAGGCACGATTCATTGTCGTGATTACGGCAAAAATCTTTTACAAGAAAAAAGAAGTTGAAATGCCAATAGTTGACGTGTCGTGTGATGGACTGTGAACCCTGTTTCGCTTATCAAACTAAATAATTCCTCGTATATTAGAAGTGATTGTCAGTTATTTCTTGAAACAAGGAAGAAAGAGAGAGAAACGTGTCAAGTGCCTGACAACCCCATAAATAACTTGGCAGGTCTCCCTTGCAATAACATCATGCATTAACAATAACTTGGCCCCTGCAGGTGAAATGTTCTGACACTGCAGCATCAAAGTATGCTTTAATAATGTAGGCCTACATTGTGTAGACGTTTATTATTGCTTTGGCTTTAGTATAGTTTGCTGGTGATATTAATCGTTTGGAAAAGATGAGTTTTAATATTATCACCGGAGACCTGTCCATACTCCAAAGAAATATGTAAATAAAAAGAAATATACAATCTTTCTTAGGAACAGTTTCACCTCAATTATTGTGTTTTTAATGTTATAATTTTGAGAACGTATTTATTATCTATTTCTGACAAAAATTTTATACATGGACAAATTTACTGTATTTCAAATTATTGTATAGAGCGAGAATATTCAATACGGATCTCTCTTAGTAAATTGCAAAATATATTGTATATTTGAATCTAAATAAAAATTGTTATACATTTCATATATGAGAAAGTGTAATTCAAACGTTTTAGAATGACATACGAGTATATGTACGTGATTATATGCATTTCTCTTCTTAAACTCTATTCGGAATATCAATTTCATGTGAAATACCGCTCTCCCTCCATCACACTAAGAGCATCGCCACTTCACACTTGCCGACAATCACACTATTCCTCCACTTTGTCAAATTGACAAGTAGGAAATAGGCTGAACCAAAGACGCGCGATTATCTCGCCTCTAAAGCTGCAATTACTCGCGCGCCAACAACCGACCAAAAGAAATGCTTAATTCACTTTTTGACGTGTCATTTGGTAGAACATTTCGAAGCGAGTTCGTGCGCACGCCAGCTGTCTGAGAACAGTTTGGGAGCGCGTGCCTGTAATCTGTTCGGACACGGAATCCTCCTAGACAATGACATCTTCCGACTGCACGTACCGTACAATTCCTGGAAGCTAGTTCTATTCGATATTAAACTATCGATAGAATCGGGCCAAGGCTAGATCACGTCTTGCAATCACATTGAAAACTTAACTCAGGCAGGAATGCTTCATTTTAATGCAATTGATTTTCTTGCTGCTTGAGAATGATATTCACAATTGTATATGTATGGGTCAATCATATTATTTTTTTTAGAGTAACGTTTTTTTATAGAGTATTTTAGTGTACAAAAATGGTTCACAATATAGTATGTAGGTTTTAATTACAGCAGTATCGCTCTTCAACTTTCATAAATCTTAAATTGTATTATAAAAAAAGCTAACCATCCGTTAAAACAAACAATTTTTTACCTCTATATAAACCAAAACTGAAGAAACATTTTGTTAACATACCTTATTTCAAGTCGATAGTAGTTCTTTATATTACAGTAATGACTACATGTTTCGCTGACATAGGCAGCATCATCAGGCCAGCTAATAACATTAACACTTTGTTCACATACACATCACAAACAAATATTAAAATCTCGGTCTAGCACAAATCGTACAGAAACGGCACTCGTTAAAAGTTAAAAATGGTTTTTGTTCCCAGTATTTTGGCCACATGTTCACTAATTGAGTTAGATTAGGATACTGCTCCCAAATAAGGTGTGAATATTAAATAAAGTATGTTAATAAATTAAAGTAGTTCTAAAGCAAAACAATGATTAATAAACATTTTTTTCTTAAATTTTTTGATAAAATATCTACTCTTAAACAAATTTTAATGAATAAAATTAATGTATCTCTCTATAGCTGTAAAAAACTCTATTTTATTTCAACATAAAATTGTGTAAAATAAGGATTTAAACTTCAATTATCCTTATAAACAGGTGATTTCTTTCTTAGTAAACATAACGTAAATGCATTCATTTTTATCAAATTTTGAGATATATATCTTTTCATTACTATCCCATCAATAGCGATTCCAGTATTGAATACTTTTGCTGTATAATGTAATGAATTATTGGTTTACCAGTCTGGACATCTTTATGGTAGTTGATTCTTACCTTCCTAATTTATTCCTTAAATATATTTTCTACGTAGCTGGTTTGAAAGTGTCTTTGTCCGAACACCAACGCAGACAACTCCACCTGTTTTTAAAACCAAATATTAAATAAGCCAACAATTTTGTAATTTCACTTTCACTACAGTCTTTGTAGAACTGGTGTTTTGTGTTTGTAGTTGTCACTCTTGACACATTTTTACACCTTAGTACTGATGTTACAAGAATGCATAATGATGACAAATCCATAAACTCCGATTTCCCATTGCATGGAAGGCGTTCTGTATGGTTGCTTGAGATATGCGTTAAAAGCATTTCCAACTAACACAACGACTGTTATCACTTGTTTACAAATTACACTCCAATGAAACAATAGAGTACTTGTGCGAACCGGGTGGTATTCTATTTAGAAACGTTTCATCATGGACTAGGTATAGGCCACAATTAAAGTACGATCATCATCAAGATAGGTCCTGGGGTGTCGGTGGGTAACGAGCCCATCTTGAGTTGGTCTCTATGTAAATTGCTCTTTCAATTAGGTTCTCTCTTAAAAGTAATCACCTGCAGACGGCTAATGGAGATACGTACACTTCTCCAGGAATGCTGATTTATTCTTTAAGAATTTTTATTTGTGTTCTTCAAGATTCAAAACAAGGGAATTATGTTTTGAAGTAAACGTTGAACATATGTAACGACGAAACTCGAAACATCGGTAATGTTAAAAGCAACATACTGTACATCAGTTTTGAAATTGTTTTTATTTGTTTTGATTTAGAATTTGTTAAACGTAATTTTAAAATCAATCTAGGTATGTAATATTCGAACCATTGTGAGATTACTTTGTTATTTCCAACTTTGACACTATTAGAGTATTCGAGGTATACAAGTCTTATTTAACACGTTTTTTCATTTTTTTTTATAAGGCATTGACGACTGAGAGATTTTTTGCGTTTAAACAACAAGGACAAAATATTATATTTGTAGTGTACTTAGATTCAATATGTAATGGCGAAAATAATATATAATTACCGCTAATTTAATTGTATATAAGTGGATACTATTATTATTATGAAAACTTAAAAAGCCTCAGGACTTTTTTTTTTAATTAGTATGACAATTTCAAAAATATTTCAAACATTTCTCATATTAAAATATGAGAAACAACATTGATTATTAATCCCTAAAATTTTGTTGTTCATGGGTGTCCTATAAATTTAATAAGATTTTCTAAAATACAGTAGTTTGAATTTATAGTAGTTTTACTTATATAAAATGCGCGATTTCTTTATTAAAAAAAAACTATATCGTACAGAAAACTTTACATTACAACATGGCAACCGATGTGTTACAAGCTATTTATAATCCTGGAATGAAAATTACAAGTTTCATATTTTATTTACTTTAAATAATAACGTACTTTAATATGGGTCTTTAACTGCATTTGAGCACTTTTGATCAAAATCCTTAAAGCTGATTTTGAGAAAATCGTAATTGTGTTAATTTAAAAAAAAATAATTTTTTTTGGTCTCGAAGTACCTCAAAACAGATATATCAACATTTAATTAGAAATTCAATTTTTTCATCTAGTTTAAAACTTTTCTATTTTACGTGTAAAAATAAATACTAAAAGTATGTTTTTAAATTCAGCACAATATATTTGTATACGTCCTGCAATACTTGGTTTTATTTATACAAATTAATAGACTATACAATATTTGCAAACACATTTTCTTCATTAAAATTCCATTTCAGCTGTTTTCACAAAGTACAGTACTCCCAAAACGAAAGTCTTGTATATTGTAATAGCAGTTCCCCGTATCTGGAGGTTATCGTGGTTATGTTATTGTTGGCAAGTCCACCATGCGGGCACTATCTGACGCCGACTTCCGTCCGGTCGGTCAGTAGTGAAACATTTTCTTTACTTCTGCAATAGCTGTCACCTTTGCAAGTACAACATATTCAACAGCTGTACAAGGAATTATCAGATCGTCTTAAACAGGAGGAGAAAGATAAGGGATTCTAAAAATATACAAGTTAAAAAACAATTTTATACATTTTAAAACATGCATTGTTTTTGTTTTATCTGATAGAGAATTAATGACTTGGTCGGCGAAAATGTAAACAAAAATTATAAAACGTGTTTAATATTATCTTTCTCGTATTCCAACATTCTAAAGGAATGTATGAAAATAATTTTAGATTTATTTTAAATTAGATATCTTTAACATTTTAATTACATCTAAAATATACTATATCGTTAGTATAACTTTAATTTGAAATCAGAAATTGATTAGAATGATTTTTCGTTAAAAATGTTCCTGAAAAATACCGTCGTTCCTTATTTGTGGGTAATATCCTTATTATACATGAAGAGTAATTTACAACATGTGTCAAATAATGTGTCTCTTCATCGCGTCGGGAAGTGATTTATGACATCAAAGTATAGAAAAAAGTTCCTATAAACATGTTGAAATGCTTCTTGTGTCGGGCATTTTCTGGTTTTTTTCAAAAATAATGATAATTTAAAAAAAATTGATTTCAAGTATAAATTTGTTATACTACACATTAAAGAAAATTAAGCTAACTTTTACCAGTATACGAAGAAACAAAACTTTATCTTATAAATTGTTAAAATGGCCGCCGTTTGAAATTTTTAATGTTAAATATATATGAAACCATTAAATTTACAAACAATGTAAAAAGCCGCCATTTTGTAAATTTATAAGATAAAGGATAATTGTAGATATACAGTAAAACGTAGTGCAATAAAAAATTCTACTCTAAATCTTAATAATTTTTAAAGTTATCATTATTATTCGAAAAAACAAAATGGCCGACAGATGGATAACGGAGGGTATTAGAGGGTTTCTAAATTTTTTCTTCTTTATTTTGATACACTGAATCAATTCCCAAAGTTAGGATATATATTTTTGAAACAGTCTTTATATTATATAAGTATTATGTTTTCAGGGATATTTTCCTACATCAACAAGACTCCTAAGTAATCCTACTCACTACTCAGGAACCCACTAGTAATGTCCATTGCATTATTGAAGATTCAAAAGAGACAAGTTGTGAGATTTAGTGTGCATGAAACCATGTTTGATTAGTAAAAGTGTAAAACATATATTATATACTTTGCATAAAGTAAATGTACTTGTATTCTGGAATATGTTATGTAATTTGATTACAAAGTGACAGTATTTAATTCGTGATATTTTTTTAACACATACATTTCTTTTATAATTGTTTATAACAAAAAAAGTTAATTTTAACTTAGATTTTGTTTATTACCAACTTGTTTTTAATTACGAATGTGAACGTTTACTACCTTTACCTTTACATTTACTACCTTTTGGTTTTATTATATTGTATTTAGATCAACCTAAAGACAAGCTTACTTTTGAAAAAATTACATAAATCCAAACCGAACGGTCAAAAGTCGTTATTTTCACCGTTACAGCCCACATTATGTTGTGATAGATATGTACAAACTAAACACATCTGTTGCTCGAAACATATTTTCACAGATCTTCCACGAATTTAAATCGTAAACAATGGCAAAGACAATAGCAAGTGTCTCATACACTGACACCTATGAACATGTGGTACATAGAGAGCTAATTATAGACTTTGTAGAACAATAGTAAATGTAAGTTGGGAGTGAGAGTACTCCAAGTATTCAAGGCCGCGTTGTCACTTTGCGAATACGCCTCCAACGTTAGGTACCTTAGTCAATTAGCATAAAGTGTCGTGCGTTATCCGAGGATAATGTCTTTATTTCATTACAATATTATCTCTCTTTGTCCATTATTTCAAATGTGGAAAATAAAATTGTTTTGATAAAGATAGTTTAACGTATATTTTTGAACTACAGAATATATTTAAACTTAAAATAATTAGATGTTTTTACTATTGCCCATGACGAATGGTTTTTCTCCAAAAATTGACAGTAAATATTCAAAAAATTTTATAAAGAGGTAGTTTATCCAAACTCTACAAATATTGCATTTTTGTTTGTACATTTTTCGATTCCTTCAATGTTTATTGTTTTCCCGTTATTGATTATCGCCTAATAATCATAATTATCGTTGTTTGGTCATCATGACGTAATAAAAAAAGAAACAAAAAATCATATAATAAAAATCTAATAGCGTCATGCTCGGAAAAGAACAAGAATTGGTCAAGTGAAACCTGTTATGAAAGATGAACGAGAGTAGTCTAATCCAAGACTACATGAAGAAAGATACCGACCCAGCAATGGTCTCTCGGGATTGACAAGTTCGTACTCATTATATCTGAGGGTCTTTCACTGTTTATCATAGCTTTGCTAACGCCTTGCCTTCTCAACTTTAACTGTAATTCTTAAAAAAATAAAGGAGAATAACATATGTTTTGTAAACTAACAGCTTCCGCATAATAATCTGATATAAGAAAAAGACTCTCTAGAAATACACAAGACAATTGACTGTGTACATTTTAGTGTCCTTAAATTTCTTTCTCAATATCACAAACACTTCTCCAAATATGTTGGTTTTGAAAAGTTTGGTCAGTAAGATTTAATATAGTAAAGTTGTAATGTTTGAAAGTAATAAAAACACTCCTAAAGTAATTTAGCGTTGGCTGTTTACATTTTTGTTTTCTCTGTTTGATTCTTCTCATATGTACTGGAAGAATTCCTCCAGTACTTTATTTCCCCGAATAGGTTTTATATTCTAATGGATAACACTGGCTTTAAAATCTTCTTTTCCTATTGACTTCGTAGACATTCCATAGCTTAAACATTAAATGTTATATTATTTAATAATTATACATTTACATAATGTTTCGCTCTATGTAATTACATCACATTTAGCTTCCATTTTAAAACCGCGGATCTGTAATGAGAAAGATTTGCATTCATTGTATTTCCCATCGAAACATGACCGATTCATAATGAAACTATCACGGTTAATAAACTTTACGTCCCTCCCAACACGAGGTCTTAATCTAGATTATACCCGCACTCTCGCACGCATACACACATTGGGTTACCTTTAGTACAGAGCTCCGAACAACAGAAACGACGCAACACGCCAACACCAACTTTTTGAATTAATACAAATTATTCTAATAGCTTATAATCCGACAATTAACACATTTCTTTTATAGTCTGTTTTCCGTGTTTGTTGGCCGAATCTCTTTCTCTTACAATCCAGGTGTTTGGAAGCAAGCAGGAAGTGAATGCACCCTCTCTCGCACAACGTGCAATCTACTTCCTCCCCGTACCTCCATCTCTCTTCAAACATTGGTTTGTTTGGAAACACATGCCGGCCCACAGACCCGCACCTCTAAACAAAATCTCACTTTGTACTGCACTTGGATAATATGTACTGAGTAATATAACATCGAAAACCCACATATAAGTGGAACTGCATGTACGCCCGCAGTGTCTACAAGAAACTAATCGTGGTGAAATTAAATAAAAAGTTAAGTAGATAAATTAGACGTAAATAATTTTTTAAGACGTGTTCACTCGCGTGTGTCTTTATTAAAAACCAAGTCATCTGTTTACAAATGCACGTAACTCTTAGAAACACTTCAGAAGTGTTTTTTTACAGATTGTGGACTTAAAAACAAATGATGACTTAGTCATTGAAACGTCACCTTCTTGATTATAAAGGTTTATTGTGGACATTTCTGTGTGTTCATTTCATGATTCTTAACTTTCTTTGGTATTGTTTATTATAAATGATTAGAAGAAGGATTTGATCTACAGAGGTAAATCTTTTTATCTTAAAGAAGTAAAGTGTTTTTAAAAGCAATAATGAGTGTATAGTATAAATACAAATTTTACAGTTACCGTCAATATAAACAAGACTCTCTGTTCTAGGTAATTTTGACAATAATGACGTCATGCGAAGATATATACAGACAATATTGTGATACTATGTTCTTGTCGAGAATGTTTATGTATTTATATGCATAAGAAGCTAAATAAAACGGATAAATTAACGTGAATTACTCACAATTCTCTCAATTATAATTCAACAACCATAGAAAATGGAAGGCAAATATAAAGTTTTGGTGAAAAATGTTTGCTGTTATCGCTAGTGGTCAACTTTATAATAACCAAAGAAGATAAAAGAAAAAGGGATGTTAACAAACAATCATATTCCTTCATCCTTACTAAAAGCAAACCTAATGTAGATTCAAATACTATATGAAAATAACTACAAATATAAACATGCTTGAACTTTTGAGATTATTATTGGTTACTTTATAAGTAAATACTTCCATAACGATTGTATTACAACCGGTTTAGTTTATTGGAACTATTACTTAGTATAGAGTAAGAAAATGTGTGAAGGTAAAAGGCAGAGAAACTGAATTCTGTTTAAGTATCACAAGTTAGCAAGATTCCATGATCATAATCATAATCAATGAAGAAATTGTGTGCCTCCCCCCCCACAATATCAACAACAATGATTACTAATTGACACATGAAGACAATGTAATTTCTGTAGGGTAATTTAATTGATATTCATATTTTGGGTACTTATATTTTATTGTAGAATATGTTCCATTTTAATTTATAAATTTACTGTTTTAAAATTATACGAGAGAGATTTTTTTTACCAAATGAGAGAAAACAATTTTTCACGATAAATACTTTATTGGTACAATACGATTTTTCAAGGATTAAGTCATCATTCTCAAATCACTTGCACACAACTACTTCTAACATTGAACTAAAACTGGCAACGCCAATGCTCCATACAGATAACAACAGGGAAGCAATATGGCCACGCCTCCAAGTCTAGTGGCATCACAATATATTCAATGAAATAAAGATCAAAGTATGGAATACCTTAATACAACATACAACAATAATATATTTCTTATGTAATACTAAATGGATAAAAGAACACAAAGAACAAACCAACAAAAACAAAAAAGTTTTATAAGTAAAAATAAACAATATATTAATAGTAATAGGATACGTCATTAAGCAAAAGGAAAGGTTCATGAAAATCAAAGGAGTAAGGAAAATTCAAACAAAAATATGCAACAATTAGTTTTCAATACAACTAAAAAGAAGTAAAATAACTAAATACAGTACAATAATTAAATTACTTAGAAATAGATTTATACTCTTTACATCTGCCTTTAAAACAATTATCTTTTAAAATGACTTCACCTTTGTTTAAGATATTTTCGTGTAGATCATTATTATTACCATTTTATTGAAAAATTCATTTCACCAATTTGAACTTTACCTTATCTATATTACTCTATTAAAATTTTCGGCCAGGATTCATTGTTGTCAAGTGGATGATATGTTTTTAACACAGGAAGGTGAACCATAGGCTTAAGCTTGTTATTAATGATTTATCAATAATCAATTAATCCTACTTCGAATAGAAAGATGTAAATATAACTGCAGATATCAAATTATTGTTTAATTTAATTTCCAAATGATATTGCAGAATAATAATTATACAGTATATATATATATATATATATATATATATATATATATATATATATTAACAATCATAATGAATTATTATATATTCTAACTCGAGCAGCTTTTTATAATATTCGTTATGAATCAATTTTTATTTAAATCAAAGCATTAATTCGACTTACGTCTAGTTTTAGTGTATTCGGACTGTACATTCTACCAGCTCGGCTCAGCGGGGTTTCAGCTGCCGAAGTCTTGTTAAGAACTCACTTTAGAGTTGGCTAACACATAAAACAAATAATAATTGTAAACTTTAGACGTAAGAGTAAATCTGTTGTGTTTATTGGAGCATTTGAAAGGCAATTAAATAATAGCTTGAACCTATACCACGTCATAAGTTAAAACAAACAAACATGATGTCTTTGCCTTATTAGTCACTTGGTCTGCTTCAAAATATTTATCTGTTTATTTGAAATTTATAATTAGTTACAACTATTCTTATACTTGATGGAAACAATGTGCACACGACTTATAATAAGTATCACATAAAATATTTTTTGTAAAAGGATTGGAAAGTTACAAAAATAAACATCTTATAAAGCGTAACTTAGCCATGCTCTCACCACGTGTACTAAGATAATCCATTGGATCGGTAGATTTATTATTTTACTAAAGTTTTAAGTTTTTGGTCCATGACAGTTTCCAGTGTTATTGATTTGTCATAAGATTAGTATTCATAAGTTTTCACACTGGTAAATATTTGATTTTTATATACTTTGTTATTTATTTACTAGCAGTACTTTAGAACATCCAAAGCAGAATAAATTAATAATAATAGAAAACAATATATAAAATAACAATTTTTGAAAACTTACATAAATTGAACAATAAGTATATTTGTAACTATAGATGTTTATCAAACATATGACAGAACTACGAGTATTTGTTATTATTATTGTTTTTACTTTCTCTACATCCCTCGTAGGCCTATAGAGAAAGTTACGTAATGGGTTAAAAATTCAAGCTAGAGTTTTTGCGGATATATCATTTTTGAGATCCTCATAGTTAAAAATGTGGTCTTTGGAATGGTCAGTGCAGTGTTCTGCAGCCCAAAGGAATGGTCATAGATTTCGTTCTTATTTAAGTGAAAAAATGAAATTTATAAATTAATAATGACCCGAACTCGGTTACAAAATTGCTAGTGGAAAAAAAAGTTCGGGGAAATAATTGATAAACAAAAAAAAAAGTGTTTTTTTTAATCACTCATGCCAATAAAATTTCAGAGAAAGCTACTAATGCTTGATAGAAATGAAATAAAATTGGATAGTACGTTATTTTCCGAATTGGATATTGGAAATTTTCGAATCTGTTGTACCTATAAATCACGTAAACAATTGCATTGCAATATTATACTATGCAATATCCTATCTCAATAGAAAACAGTAGACTAAGCCATAACTACACAGACTTGACTGCTTAATGCTATTAACATTAAATATATTTAGGTTGCTTCAGAAAGATAAGATCTTCCCATCTCCCCCGATGTCCCACGTTTGCCTTTACAAGTTGGCTCAACTGTCCGGTAATGTTGAGGTAGTTAGCTAGAATCCAAAACAAGGCAATACGGAGTTTACGAGGCAATAACCGGTGAACCGTGCGTACAGACATGCAAACCACATTAGCGGCCGAGTGGCTTTTTACCTAACCATAGAAATGTGTGTCTGTATGTGTGTTTTTATCATTATTTTATATTTCACAGAATTAACCGGACGGACTTGGCGATACGCCGGGACGATTAGCTACGTGTGGTTTATGTCGATGATGACAAACTATGCCAAATATGAGGAATACGCTGAAGTTTATATGTGCGCCGGTGCGCGTAGTCGGCAATGTCTGAAGTCGTTTAATCAATCATCGGAATTGGTGACAATGAAGCCGACGTAATTGTAGATGATTGAGTTCCAGTAACAATATCGACACGTTTGTAATGATATTTGTACATTAGCTAACCTAACCTTGTATGTAACTAACAACTGTCATTTAGTGTGTGACAGTAACTCTTGTAATGATGCTAAGAATTGTAATATCGTACCGTCATTTTGAAACGGTTGAATAACTCTACTGTCATCAATCAAACTAATATCTATAAATATTTTCAGCGTTACATAATAACACGTAGGCCTATTTGGAAGAAAAAAAAGATTGCGTTAATAAGTTGTTAAACAGTATTTGATGTTTATGGCCAACCTCAGTTTGAAAAAATTAGACAAAAAGTTTTCGCAAAAAATATATCCTTGTCAATCCTTGTCTCAAACTTGGATTAAGGATCTGTAAACGAATGAAACTTTTCGTAATATTTAAATTAAAATTGTTTAAATTGCAGTTCCAAAATACTGATAACACACTATCCTGGTTTTTCTCTTTAAAAAAAAAAAAGAAAAGACCGTAATATGAAGACCCCGTAATAGTGTCAGGATCAGAAAGGAACAAGAGTTGGTTAAGAGAGATCTTATAAGAAAGACGAAAGAGAGAGATCAATCCAAAGACTACATGAATAAACTGTAGATTCAGTTAGGTTGTTTAGAGATTGCAGCTAGGACTACTCCTTTTTTTTCATGTAGTCTTTGTTTAGATCCTTCTCTTTCATTGGGCATGGGTTTTGGAAAATGAAATTGTCTTTGAAGATCATATTTCAGAACATAACGCGATAAAAATACTTAGATAAAAAGAAATAAGTAGAAAGAAGGAGAACAATGTTTCTTGAATTAAACGCTTAAAGCAATACACTCATTGCTTTTTAAATACTCAACGAAATTATATACAATATTTCAAAATATCTTTAATGTTTTCCCACTTATTGCATTAGTCCATCTAATCTTATCTTTCTAATCCTGCTCAGTAGTAGCACGGGCTTGTCTTTATACAAGTGTAAAATCAAACGAAAGATAACAAAATTGATTGGGTGAGCATTGGTTAATTTAGGAGTAAATATTAGAACGTAATATTATTGTAAGGTACTGGTAAAAGGTAACTTTTTAGAGAACTTTTGGCTGTATTAATTTTAAGTTAATTATACCGTGACTTTATGTTTAATTAATTGTTTTAAAATAAATATTTAAGTAAGTTGTATGTGGTATCCAAATGTGTATATTTACGTCCGGAAAAACTTTCAATTTTTGTTCATTACTTGTCATAAATGTCCACAAATCATCTTGATCTGCGAGAAAAACAGAGCTAAATATAACTAACCTATGTTCAATAAGTATATATTGGGCAAACCAAACAGAATACCAAGTGATTGGACCTGCCTTATACTGAAGAGGTTAAGTGCGTACAGTCCATAGGTTTTATTAGAAACGGCGCCATATCTATAAAGGACATTATCATTAGCTGATAAAGGCTTGCAATGACATAGTACAGGGAATTAACATAGAAAGTACGTTGCCATATCTGACAGTACCGGTTTCTTCCAACGCACCGACGTGGAGACATCAAAACTGAAAAATACTTGGGTACAGTCTGGTTTGGAAAAACATTGTTCACAAGGAGGAACTCTGGAAGGCATAGCCGTAGTGGGTTACTAGGACTACAATTAACTGTGTTGGACTCACTTATAAAAAAATAAATAATAAATCTTTTCTGTAGCGTGGGTGTCGTTTTAAATAAATAATAAATGTCTTTGTTTAAATTGGTATATTTTGTCAGTATGACTTACAGTTCCCTAACTATCTACTATTTTCTGTAGATACTTTTTCTCGTCACATGGTAATTGAACATTTTGCTCTTTTAAAATGTTACGTAAAGATAAGATTTGACACAGACGTAATGGTTTTTCTCCAATGGTCATAACTTTAAAATGTAAATTTGAAACAAATTAAATTCAAACGTTATACACATCTAACAGAATATATCTTATAATAACAATCCTTTACGTTTTCATTTCCTTAATAGAATAATTAATAACCAATACGACAGTTAATAATACAGATATTTAGATTATAACATTGTTCACCAACCTTATTCACAATAAACGTGAAAGTTCAACAAATTTTAAAGCTTTTGTAAGAACAGTACAGATGAGTACAAAATAAATATAATAGTAAATGTGTACACAGATGTAATTCAATTAGTTGACGGTTGAAATTGTAACAAAAAATTTCCAATAATTATAATATTTGAAAGTGAAATTGGTTAGTTAGTCGCAGGTACGGGATGTGGCAACAGGGTCAAGGTATAAGGGCGTGGTCACAGGTGAGTAGTTGCTATGCAATCAACACTGATAGTTAATTAGTGAGCAATACAGGTGCTCAGATAGTATCGAACCTAACAACATCCATTCATTCCTGCGTCTCCTTCCTACAAATGCACTTTTAATGGGAAATTTCAGTTTGCAAATATAAAATGCATAAATATGTTTAGTCTACGTTAACAAAAATATTTTCAAGAAAAATAGTTCTTTTTTTTTTTTTTTAAATAACTATGTCTTAAGATTGTAGCAGGATAACGAAGAAGTAAACCAAAGACTTGTTTAAAGTGGAAAACTCAAAAGTAGTTCTTAAAATTCATATACACGCTACACGAAACAGAAATTTTAGCAAACACTACATAATGGAAAAAATAGAAACACGAAATTTAAAGAGTTCCTTTGTAGCCTAATTTCCTTATTAAAAAACATAAATTACAAAAATGGCCTTATGATACTCATTAGAATAAAGATATTTTTCTAATAAATAATATTATATTGTTAATTGGAACGTAACATTTTAAAGTTCTAACTGATAAATATAAATAAATATTGAGCTTTGACTTGTGAGATAAATTAAATAAAAAAAAAAACTCGAACACAAGATCTCACAAAAATTACGTTTATTTAATCAAACGCGTTTCAACGACAAAGTCGCCATCCTCATATAGTTATAGTTTTGTTATTGTAGCTCATGTATCATTGAGGATGGCGGTTTTTGTCGTTGAAACGCGTTAGATTAAATAAACGTATTTTTTATGAGATCTTGTGTTTGATTTTTTATATCTAACTCTAACTGATGTTATTTGTTAAAAAATGTAAGAGAAGAAGCAAGCCCTTATATAAATTTAGTTTTTGTTAGTACATTTCCTTTCCAAAACAAAAATATTGGCATATACTGTGTTTTTGACAGTGACATGATGAATAAATACTTTATATCTTTTAGTTTTGTAGTACGAGCAAGAAACTAATTATACATTGCAAAAGAAAAAAATCCGAACAGCACTATTCTTCTCCTCTTTTTCTTATTTTTGAGAATAAAACGAAGAAAAGAAACATTAAAAAAAGTCACACCATTAACAAAAGGATGTTAATAACGTGCGATCAGGATTCGGAAGCAAGGACCTTAAAATCGCCAAGTCATGTGATGGCTCACGTCACGGATGTGACATTTCAATTAGTTTTATTGAAACTTTGATGAACATGTTAGTCATATGTTTGCATAGCAAGGTCGTTCATAGTGGAGCAGATTTCCTACCTGATGATGAGAGGTAGGCCTATCCAAGTACTCAATGGAAGGAATGCGATATGTTATTCAAACAAGAAGAAAATAATTACATAGAAGGAATAACACCTGTGAAAATTTAATCACCATATTACAAATTACCACAAGAAACACTTTATTTTCACGAAAAGTGTGTTTCACATAAATATAGGAAATGACTCATCTTTTTCGGTTGTTTAAAAGCTGTGCAAGTTTGCACAACTTTTTTATGGAAATTTATCTGTTTATTTCATTATCTGCGAAGAAGTTATTTTTAGCATTGATTAATTTTTTTATGAAAATGTATAAAAATATAATGCCATACCTAGTAATTTTATTTTATACCAAGTTTGATTTTACCAAGTTTGACCTAACCAAAAGAAGAGGTTAGATTTTAAATAATATTCCACCAATTTCTTCATAACGGCTACACGTATTACATTCCTTTTAAGATTAAGTATGACCTTCAAATGGTTCACCAAGATAAAAACAGTTAATTTCTATCGTACTGTAAAACTACAATCAAATTCTTTGCTAAGAGTTTCCCATAAAAAACATAAACTCATTTTTTTTACATAGTGGAATAAATCGTATAGTGCTGAATGTAAAAAGGTTTGATAATTATTTTTGATTTAATGAGAGCTAATAGATAAATATTAAATAAAACACTACTCACGTTTGTTACCTTAGATTGCTATTGTTATTAACGCATAGTCTACGGATAAAAATGAACATTTCGTTTACAAAAACAAGGTTTTGATTAATACAATCTTGTTAAGTTAACTCCAGTTGTAGAAACATTAGACAGATCTCTTTGCGTCGATCGTTAGTAAAGTTGAATACAGTAAACACAATTAAACAGTTTAACTTAAGGGTCATGTAGTAATGCAATGCGGCAACACTGGATGACTGGTTGATGATTTATGTCAGTTGAACTTGTTAGAGTGCATCATACACTCCGAGTTGGACCAAATTAACAATTGCCTACACCCCGCTTGTTTACTTTTCTTAATGTGTGCCACCAGAGTGACTTGTGTTTAAATCAATGAACTGTTGTAATTTAAACGGCAATTAATAACATGAAACGAGCTTTATCCTTCATAAAAGTCACTGTTACTAAAGTATTTATAGTCTAGGCATGGCTAAAGTTTACTCATTGTAAATAGTTTTCTTTATTGTTATTATTTTCTTTGAATAACCTATATACGTCATTGGTTTTATTTTAATAGCGTAAAACCAGTATAATATTTATTGGTAGTGTTCCTGTATGGAAAAACTGGTTTAAAAACTTCTCACTGAAATAGAAAAAGCTTAATTTACGTAGGATTTAATGAATTTTAAAATTTCTTTTGCTTTTTTTAAACAAATTGTAATAATAAGCTACATTATTTATCATTGTTGCTATTAATTTTTAAAGACCACTTCTTCAAATTTGTGATATTTTGCTAATAATTAACTGAAATAGATCAGATTTTGTCATATTCTTTAAAAAAATTAATAAATATGTGTTAAGCAAATCTAACCTAACCTAACCTAAAACATACTCTAGCTGAATTCAAAATACGTTTAAAAGAGTTTAATTTTTTTATTTTGCATTTTATAAATGATCATTGAAGGCAAATTCCCATCAAGAAAACGTTACGTTTTCCTAAAGACAAGTTTGGATATGGTTGTGACCGAAGGAAGGGGGGGGGAGGCTTGAGTGAAGTGTCGTGTTGTCTGATCCCATGGGACCCCAACTCCCCCCAATGTACCATCTGACACATCTTCACAATTGACTTCAACACCGCAAGAGAATTTTCCCTGCGTCAAGTACTGAAGTTGTTGATAAACAAAGTGTTCGGAGGGAGAGGAGAAAAATAAAAATATTCAAATATCAACGGTAGTGGAGCAAATCTTGGGTACTTTGGGAAGGGCGCGAAAGATATGTACTTTGCATAACGCAGGTTGTTTGTTTTCTACGATTTCAAGTTGTGGGTTGTCTTTTTAAGTGACATTATGATATAGGTATGGAAGATCAAACGTGAAAAAGTAGTTCAGATTTTATAGTGTGCCAATGGAAACAACAATTTATTTAATCAATTAATACAATTCAGGTTGTTTTTATATTCTCGCATATTAGTAGAGTAGAGAAAGTAGATATAAACCCGTCTGTGTCTGGGAGTGCTCTACCAAGTGATATCCGTCTCTGTCTGACAGTGCTCTACCAAGTGATATCCGTCTCTGTCTGACAGTGCTCTACCAAGTGATATCCGTCTGTGTCTGACAGTGCTCTACCAAGTGATATCCGTCTGTGTCTGACAGTGCTCTACCAAGTGATATCCGTCTCTGTCTGACAGTGCTCTACCAAGTGATATCCGTCTCTGTCTGACAGTGCTCTACCAAGTGATATCCGTCTGTGTCTGACAGTGCTCTACCAAGTGATATCCGTCTCTGTCTGACAGTGCTCTACCAAGTGATATCCGTCTCTGTCTGACAGTGCTCTACCAAATGATATCCGTCTCTGTCTGACAGTGCTCTACCAAATGATATCCGTCTCTGTCTGACAGTGCTCTACCAAGTGATATCCGTCTCTGTCTGACAGTGCTCTACCAAGTGATATCCGTCTGTGTCTGACAGTGCTCTACCAAGTGATATCCGTCTCTGTCTGACAGTGCTCTACCAAGTGATATCCGTCTCTGTCTGACAGTGCTCTACCAAATGATATCCGTCTCTGTCTGACAGTGCTCTACCAAGTGATATCCGTCTCTGTCTGACAGTGCTCTACCAAGTGATATCCGTCTGTGTCTGACAGTGCTCTACCAAGTGATATCCGTCTCTGTCTGACAGTGCTCTACCAAGTGATATCCGTCTCTGTCTGACAGTGCTCTACCAAATGATATCCGTCTCTGTCTGACAGTGCTCTACCAAGTGATATCCGTCTCTGTCTGACAGTGCTCTACCAAATGATATCCGTCTGTGTCTGGCAGTGCTCTACCAAGTGATATCCGTCTCTGTCTGACAGTGCTCTACCAAATGATATCCGTCTCTGTCTGACAGTGCTCTACCAAGTGATATCCGTCTCTGTCTGACAGTGCTCTACCAAATGATATCCGTCTCTGTCTGACAGTGCTCTACCAAATGATATCCGTCTCTGTCTGACAGTGCTCTACCAAGTGATATCCGTCTCTGTCTGACAGTGCTCTACCAAATGATATCCGTCTGTGTCTGGCAGTGCTCTACCAAATGATATCCGTCTCTGTCTGACAGTGCTCTACCAAATGATATCCGTCTCTGTCTGACAGTGCTCTACCAAGTGATATCCGTCTCTGTCTGACAGTGCTCTACCAAGTGATATCCGTCTGTGTCTGACAGTGCTCTACCAAGTGATATCCGTCTCTGTCTGACAGTGCTCTACCAAGTGATATCCGTCTCTGTCTGACAGTGCTCTACCAAGTGATATCCGTCTCTGTCTGACAGTGCTCTACCAAGTGATATCCGTCTCTGTCTGACAGTGCTCTACCAAGTGATATCCGTCTCTGTCTGACAGTGCTCTACCAAATGATATCCGTCTCTGTCTGACAGTGCTCTACCAAGTGATATCCGTCTCTGTCTGACAGTGCTCTACCAAGTGATATCCGTCTCTGTCTGACAGTGCTCTACCAAGTGATATCCGTCTCTGTCTGACAGTGCTCTACCAAGTGATATCCGTCTGTGTCTGACAGTGCTCTACCAAGTGATATCCGTCTCTGTCTGACAGTGCTCTACCAAGTGATATCCGTCTCTGTCTGACAGTGCTCTACCAAATGATATCCGTCTCTGTCTGACAGTGCTCTACCAAGTGATATCCGTCTCTGTCTGACAGTGCTCTACCAAATGATATCCGTCTCTGTCTGACAGTGCTCTACCAAGTGATATCCGTCTCTGTCTGACAGTGCTCTACCAAGTGATATCCGTCTGTGTCTGACAGTGCTCTACCAAGTGATATCCGTCTCTGTCTGACAGTGCTCTACCAAGTGATATCCGTCTCTGTCTGACAGTGCTCTACCAAATGATATCCGTCTCTGTCTGACAGTGCTCTACCAAGTGATATCCGTCTCTGTCTGACAGTGCTCTACCAAGTGATATCCGTCTGTGTCTGACAGTGCTCTACCAAGTGATATCCGTCTCTGTCTGACAGTGCTCTACCAAGTGATATCCGTCTCTGTCTGACAGTGCTCTACCAAATGATATCCGTCTCTGTCTGACAGTGCTCTACCAAGTGATATCCGTCTCTGTCTGACAGTGCTCTACCAAATGATATCCGTCTGTGTCTGGCAGTGCTCTACCAAGTGATATCCGTCTCTGTCTGACAGTGCTCTACCAAATGATATCCGTCTCTGTCTGACAGTGCTCTACCAAGTGATATCCGTCTCTGTCTGACAGTGCTCTACCAAATGATATCCGTCTCTGTCTGACAGTGCTCTACCAAATGATATCCGTCTCTGTCTGACAGTGCTCTACCAAGTGATATCCGTCTCTGTCTGACAGTGCTCTACCAAATGATATCCGTCTGTGTCTGGCAGTGCTCTACCAAATGATATCCGTCTCTGTCTGACAGTGCTCTACCAAATGATATCCGTCTCTGTCTGACAGTGCTCTACCAAGTGATATCCGTCTCTGTCTGACAGTGCTCTACCAAGTGATATCCGTCTGTGTCTGACAGTGCTCTACCAAGTGATATCCGTCTCTGTCTGACAGTGCTCTACCAAGTGATATCCGTCTCTGTCTGACAGTGCTCTACCAAGTGATATCCGTCTCTGTCTGACAGTGCTCTACCAAGTGATATCCGTCTCTGTCTGACAGTGCTCTACCAAGTGATATCCGTCTCTGTCTGACAGTGCTCTACCAAATGATATCCGTCTCTGTCTGACAGTGCTCTACCAAGTGATATCCGTCTCTGTCTGACAGTGCTCTACCAAGTGATATCCGTCTCTGTCTGACAGTGCTCTACCAAGTGATATCCGTCTGTGTCTGACAGTGCTCTACCAAGTGATATCCGTCTCTGTCTGACAGTGCTCTACCAAGTGATATCCGTCTCTGTCTGACAGTGCTCTACCAAGTGATATCCGTCTCTGTCTGACAGTGCTCTACCAAATGATATCCGTCTCTGTCTGACAGTGCTCTACCAAGTGATATCCGTCTCTGTCTGACAGTGCTCTTCCAAGTGATATCCGTCTCTGTCTGACAGTGCTCTACCAAATGATATCCGTCTCTGTCTGACAGTGCTCTACCAAGTGATATCCGTCTCTGTCTGACAGTGCTCTTCCAATTGATATCCGTCTCTGTCTGACAGTGCTCTACCAAATGATATCCGTCTCTGTCTGACAGTGCTGTACCAAGTGATATCCGTCTCTGTCTGACAGTGCTCTACCAAATGATATCCGTCTCTGTCTGACAGTGCTCTACCAAATGATATCCGTCGGTGTCTGGCAGTGCTCTACCAAGTGATATCCGTCGGTGTCTGGCAGTGCTCTACCAAGTGATATCCGTCTCTGTCTGACAGTGCTCTACCAAGTGATATCCGTCTCTGTCTGACAGTGCTCTACCAAGTGATATCCGTCTCTGTCTGACAGTGCTCTACCAAATGATATCCGTCTCTGTCTGACAGTGCTCTACCAAGTGATATCCGTCTCTGTCTGACAGTGCTCTTCCAAGTGATATCCGTCTCTGTCTGACAGTGCTCTACCAAATGATATCCGTCTCTGTCTGACAGTGCTCTACCAAGTGATATCCGTCTCTGTCTGACAGTGCTCTTCCAAGTGATATCCGTCTCTGTCTGACAGTGCTCTACCAAGTGATATCCGTCTCTGTCTGACAGTGCTCAACCAAGTGATATCCGTCTCTGTCTGACAGTGCTCAACCAAGTGATATCCGTCTCTGTCTGACAGTGCTCTACCAAGTGATATCCGTCTGTGTCTGGCAGTGCTCTACCAAATGATATCCGTCTCTGTCTGGCAGTGCTCTACCAAGTGATATCCGTCTCTGTCTGACAGTGCTCTACCAAGTGATATCCGTCTCTGTCTGACAGTGCTCTTCCAAGTGATATCCGTCTCTGTCTGACAGTGCTCTACCAAATGATATCCGTCTCTGTCTGACAGTGCTCTACCAAGTGATATCCGTCTCTGTCTGACAGTGCTCTTCCAAGTGATATCCGTCTCTGTCTGACAGTGCTCTACCAAATGATATCCGTCTCTGTCTGACAGTGCTCTACCAAGTGATATCCGTCTCTGTCTGACAGTGCTCTACCAAATGATATCCGTCTCTGTCTGACAGTGCTCTACCAAGTGATATCCGTCGGTGTCTGGCAGTGCTCTACCAAGTGATATCCGTCTCTGTCTGACAGTGCTCTACCAAATGATATCCGTCGGTGTCTGGCAGTACTCTACCAAATTTGTGGACTGATTTAAAAACATTTTTGGATGCGATTTTATTTTGGGCATATCTGAAGTTTTTGGTTTAAATATATTTTTGGTATATCAAAGTATGTGGTTTGTTTATATATATTTATTAAGTTCAAAATTACTAAAATATTGCCTCCAGGGACCCCAAAAAGTATTTTTCATTTTTTCCTCAAAATACCTTCTCCAAGATATTGAAATAACCTGACCACTGTCAGGTAAATCCTAATTTACTTTGATTTATTTTAATAGCACCCATGGTTTATTTAACTTTTTAACAGTCAATTCTGGAACGACTATTTTTATGGAAATGACCCCTTGGAGCTTATTTTCACAAATATTTGTTTTAAATTGTTAGAATATTATTATTTATATGAATTTTGCGTTTTTCTCTTATGGAAAATTCCTCCCGTATATTTTGATCTTGATTGGTATTTAGTTTCGAGTATGGGTGTGTCAGGAAGTTTGTGCAGCATTTATTTAAAACTTTTGTTTTATGACTTTGAATGGTTGAATAATAAATTTGATTATTTGTCTCTAATTGTATTAGTTTTTTTGATAAATAATAGTTCATAGGAAGAGAAAATTAAGATTTTAAAATTATTAACTATTGAAGTAATCATTTTATTCTATTTCCTATAGTGTTATTAAATAAAATCTAAATAAATATTAGTACTCAAATTAATTTTGCACTTTCAGTAACTGTGATTTGTTGATACTTTTGCTATTGTCATATTCTACATATAAATATTACTCATACTTTACACACATTTTAGTGTTTCTAAAATGTTATTAGCAACAATTCTAGACGGTGTATTCAAACAAAAACATAAAATAATATGAATAAATCTGAACTGTAGTCATCAGAACACCACTTATTAAATACAAATACAAACTCGTTAGGTACTACTGTAAATCAACAATAATTTAATTTTTCGACCAGTTACTGAACTGTATTTTGAAGTAATTCGTTTATCAGTAGTTAATTGTTTTGTTTGTTTCAGAGGCCACCGTCATCGTCCTTGTCGTACGGAGGTCATGGTAACGACGACGTAAGATCTCCAGGGTCTGGGGGTACACCAGGGCCTCTCTCCCAGCAACCCAGCTCCCAGCAAAGTTTGGACCACAGTGATCCAGGTACACGTCCTCAGCACCTTTTCTATTCATTAAGGCTAGACCTAGTCCTAGTTATCTACTCAATAATAGGAAAATAAATTTTGCTAATTTCTTAACATTATCCAATTCAGTAGTCGCAATTTGTGACAAATTTTCACCAAATCACGTTGTTTTACAATGTGGTGTCGGGTTCGTTAAGGAAGGAAATAGTAAAATTCTGGTGCTGTTTTACCGAGTTCACACATTTTGAAGTGCATAACATTATCAAAATTTTGTTTAACTTTAAATGATACCTAATATAAGAACTAACCGTTTAGATCCTAAAATTTCACATCTTGGCTCCCAATTATTTTATTTACCGTTTACACACAAGCCAAAACTGTTACTATTGAAAACGAAAACAGCACATTTTTTATTCAGTGACAATGACGTCATATACAGATGTAAGAATAATGGTACGTACACAATAATACCAAATGTAAATATTGGCAGAAGGTGAAATGAACGTGTACGAAATTTGAAAAATATATATCATTGCGTCAATGATATAATTTGTGAAAGCTTTGCCAGTTAAGCAAAGCCATATGTCTGAATAATCTACCACGGTTTGTCAAAAGGTACAAAACCATAAATCCCACAAAACAGTTTCTCGTACCAAATAGTTCTATAGCAAATAAAGTTCATATGCATCTTACTAACTGGCCTCGGAACGAGCGTTCATAATTAAATTTACGTGCTGACAAAATGTCAAGAAAAACTGTATAAAGTATAAAGATTTTTTACACCACAAAATGTTTTCTTCCCTATTAATGAAGAGAGTATTTCTTCTATTTAAAACATACTAAATCGTAATTCAATTATATTTTAAACCTTACATGAACATATTCGTTAGTGTTTTATTCTATTCAATAAATTGTTTTAGTTATCATTCTTCACTCATCAACCCTACGACAACTAACAGCAATAAAACAGATTAATTTTTGCAGACAGTGATTGCTCCAAATTTATCGCTATGGGCCAAACTGCCATAATTGTCAACATTACGAATAGATTCGTAATGTATATAGAGTTGTTTACAGCGACAAAAGCGCGGACATAAATCGCCAGTTACATTAGTGTGCTTTGTGATTTATTGGCGATCAATAACGACACAGGCATGAGTTACTTCATCATAACATTGCTTTGGTTTTCTTTTCCTGGCTGAAACTCGTCTATACTTCACTAATAAAAAAAAAACTACTATTTTAAATTTTTATTATCAACTCTTGAAAATGTTCTTTATTTAAAGAAAAAATATTTTTATCCCGTTCTCACTTAAAAACAAAACAAAAAAACAATAAACTAATGTTTCTGACACCAAGGTATTGCATTTTCTGTGATTTTTGTTTACTTCAAACAATGAAGTATGAACGATATAAATATAAAGTATGATATATTTCATCACTTTGAAGATTATTCATTATAAATTGTGCAAAAACATTGCACCAACTTTCTCACTCATATACACCCAAAAACCGAAAATCACTAAAAAATATCACTTCGGTAGTTATTAGTCAAAAAGAGAAAATGTACAATTGAGAACGTCTTCGAATATAAACAGGGCTTAAACTTGGTGTGTTTGTTCCATAAACACGTTTTCAGCCTAAATTGTATTTGATTAAAATTGCTCTTTAAATTGCTCTGATCAAGGTTCATTTTTGATATTTTGGCAATTATTCCTGAAATGAAACTTTTTTTATTTGTGATTTTATACACGGGTTTGGGTCGAGTATTTTCACATATCACTGAATTTGAACGAAATTGGTAGAACCTTTTTTGAAAAATTGAATCTTTATAGCTCGTTTTTTTCCCTTCTTAAAAAAAAAATTTACCAATAACTCCCGATCCTGTATTTCTGGAGACATGAAAACCAATAGATTATTTTAGTCCCTTAGAAGGTAAACTTGAGAAAAATTTGATGAAAATCATTAGAACTGAATCGATAAAATCGTTTTTTTTTAAAACACCAAATTTGTTAAAAAAAAGAATATGTATATAAACAACCCGCGATATGGCAAAAATAGGCCCACATACAAAATTTAATTTAAATCAATCCACATGTTTGAAATGAAGAGCACCCTAAAGATGACATTGAGACAAAACTCCAAAATCCACTTTTTTTCAACTCAGGGAACCTCAACACTGATAATCAAAACATTCCACATCGATTTTTTTACCCACTAATTTATTTTCTGTATACTTTAAGTATTTTGAAAAAAGCATAACGTTAAGGTACTTCTGAGTGTCACAAGTACGTGAAACATGCATTTTAGAAAAAGCTGAAAATAACAAAATTAAATAGTTATAATTGATTAATCGTCTTTATAAAATCGTTTTAATATTTCACCAGTTACGTATTTCCTTGAATCAGATACAAGATTATCGTGAAATTTCAGTATCAAAAGTTTTTGAAATAAGTCGTGGTCATGCAAAATATGTTCCTATTGTTTTGCTACTACCATCAGGGGCTTACAATAGTGAATTCATGTTTAGCAATCGCGAACGGACCTAAATAGAATTACAATTTTTTTCACGTTGTCTTGTATTAATTCCCTCTCTATCCTATCATGTCTCTCTTGATCAACTCTTGTTCTTTTCCAACCCTGACGATATTAAATTATTTGAGAACTATGAGAAGGGGGGGGTCTTTATTTTATATTCTTTTCTGATTTTATAATGCGACGATGACCGAGAGGTTTTTCGCCTTTAAACAACAAAGAATAAAGGTTTCTTGCTACTAGGACAACATAAATTAGAATATAACCCCATCTCCTAACAGAATTAAATAAACAATTATGAAACCATAAAGATTAACTCTGCGTTAGAATGACTTCCTTACAAGAGCTGTGAAACATGCCTAGATACTTAAATTAACTTCTCGGAACCCTTAAGTAGTGATGCTGAACAAAGAGTTTTAAGTCGGTGCTCCCTCTGAAGAGGAAAAGCCTTTATAATCTTCATATTCTATTTTCCCTTAGTAATAGTCTGTGAAGGTGGGTGGGGGGATGACTTTTAAATGTTTCTCTCCGCCCAAAAATTTTCCACTTCGGTTGAGACATAAATCCTGTATGGAATCAAATCCAAAGACCCTTGTCTTCTGAGAGGTTAGTAAATGTTTTCATCTTCAATAATATATATTACGTAATATAAATGAAAACTGTATTCACCGTACACATACACTCCGTATTTACAAACACCCTCACTAAATAATTACAAAATTTGGCTAATGGATGTTTCTTTCTTCTTTATAAAAATTAAATTGTTTATTCTGGTTCATTACACGTTATTAAAATGACGTTAAAACTTTGTTTTGTGCAGGCGATGATATAAAAATCGTTTTTTCTCCAAACTGGTTAAACGGGTTCATTTCATCCAAGTTCAATTGGTTTTAGCAGATAAAACACAGAGTTTTTTTTTACTTTTTTTTTCCAACAATCCGGACATTTTCTTTTATCTCCTTCATTCTATTCAGGGAACACGTGAAATTTGTCTGATACTTTATCTACAAATTATTCATAAGTTTAAATTATAATTAATATTTTTTTAAATTTTATCATCAAGTTTTTCCATTTAATGTAACTCAAATTGTTTATAATTTCGAACACAATTCTTTAACTTCCTCTTCGTTTTAATAATTTAATTGCTTTCAACAGCCATAAAACAATAACATATGAAATGGTTGATTAGAGCGTTATCAGTTATTTTGATTGGATTATGTAATCCGTCGTGACCTACAGTCCTCCGATAAACTTGTTGAAACCCAGCTTCACTAATTAAAAGCTTCTAGCTCATGGGTTATCATTATCGCTGACCCAAGTACCCGGTAGAGACTAGCCAGACCATCAGACTCCGCGCTCAGCTTGACGATTTAGACAAATTACTATTGTTATCTTGTGCTTTCTATCAAGCCAATTTCACACATTGTCATGTCTAGCTGAAGCGGCTATTGGTGTTAGTTATTTTATTGTTATTATATTCCTGCTTTCCTAATTGAAAAACAGCTGGAAAATGTCAACACTTTTTATTGACCTCGGATATATGCGAAAGGATAAAAATAAGTAAATTAAATTTGTTTTTATCACATGGAATAAGATAAGTATATCATAAATGTGCAATTAAAATTACATCCCTTTTACCTTTAATCCTCTAATGAAAAATAAAAAACAACTTATAAACGTTTGTAAGTCATGCCAGCTTTAGTACTTTATTACTGATTTTGACCTTCGGCCTCGGTGCTGTCTGCAAGAATAAACTCTTTTCATTCCTTTGAAGACCTAGACTTTTAGTCTTAGTTATTTTATTTTAGTCTACTGAATATTTAATAGCGTGTAAAGTTATTTAGTTTATTTAATAACCTTGGATATTTAGTTTAATGAGGCAAATTCTCTACGCTCCATCCTTAATGGCCTTGAATGTAGAACTTTGGAAACAAAACAGTATTTGAAAATTAGCAAAATTTTCTCAAATGATTCATTAAAATTTGTTCAAAATTTAAACATGACGAAATTTTGCATTTTGAATTTTAGCGGATGGGAGATTTTAAACTGATAACAGTTTTTACTCGATGTTTATATAAAAATAATTATATTATTATGTTAAACAGATCTACTGATAAATAACAAATTTGAAATTTTTGTAGCTTTTTTATGAAATTTTTGTTGAGAAATATGATTAATTTTTGTACTTTTTCTATTTTTTCTGAAATTGTTACAATTTTACAATGTTTAATATCATTTGATACTTTATGCATCTCTTATGAGGTTTTGAGTACGCTCCAAATTTAAATTTTGTATCACAACAGGACAGTGCCCCTTTCTGATTTTGTGTAATCAGGTCTCCAAATCAGCAAACCAATGAACGCTGTTCACCTCTAAATTATAATAGTGGATTTTATAAAGTAATATCCTAAATATAAATATATTCCTTTTAAAAAACAAATCAAAGTATTGAGAAATGAAAATCTATTTCCATATTTATTTGTAAATTAGTATGCAGTCGTAAGTAAACGTTTCGATTATTTCTTATCTATCATAATATAGATTAAATTCTTATAAAACAATACATACAGCAGCGGTAAGATGCAGATGGTTTTTACAACCTTAATTTGTTATTCAGATTGAACATCAAATTAAAACCTCTATGCTTTAAAGTATCAAATTTAAAATCAAATGCGCTAACCCTCATGAAAAAGAAAGTAACCAACCTTTAGAATTTTACTTTAAATTATCTTATAAAGTATATAATTATTAGTTAGCAACAACGATAGGCCAATGTTTTCCATTAAGCTACCTAGCGCCTAGCATTATTAAAATCGTATTAATAACTGGTTGAGGCTCCAGTAGGTTTTTTTACCGACAGTTTCGTAAAAACCAATTTCCAGGAGGCGTGCACATGAATTCCAAAATAATAATAAAAGTGAATACTTCGCTAAAGGATAACTGAATGCATATTAATTGTGATAAGGAGTATTTAATTATTTTGTTAATTAATATCAGTCAGAATGTCAAGGGTGTTTGTTCTAATACATTGATGTATCAATCAACACGTATATTACGCCCACTAGTCACCTAACCTAACTATAAACTATAATCTGACAAATTAATTGATATTTATAACCGGATAAACCATTCGGCGAAGAAATAATATGGACCTACAAAGGCTTAGATGAACTCCCAAGCTTCAAACTGAACAGTAATCAATTTGATATCAACTTTGTTACATTATACTTGCGTTAAGTAGTCTACATAAAATAAGTTGAGTTTTATAATTTTGGATAATTTTTGGACAACTAAAAAAATGACATTAATTTTTAAATTTCAATTTTTTTAAAGTTAACAGTATTTATTTAGTATACTACCCACACTGAATACATATCCCCCCCCCTTAATAACACAAAGTTCAATTGTAGGAATCTCTAAAAGTACAAAATCTGCACTTTCCTTAAACCTTTTAAAATAAAGAAAACTGCAAGCAATTTCAATTTGAAAATATATCGCAGAAGGGAATGTTCAACGTCTTGAAATTCTTTATTGAGTCTACATAAAAATATGACACTGTAAAAGTTTTGTATTATTTATAGACAAGGGGAGGCGCATTAAAGGCGAATTATATGGTGGGAAAGAAAGGGTGCTTAGTTTTGTCGGGAGAAACCTTTTAAGTTGATGGCAAAGTTGGGAAGACGCCCTTACTACAGCGGTTTAAACATTTCACAAATTATTTCACGGTTTTCTGAACGCACAACTTTAAATTCTCAACCAGATTTGTTGCAACGCTGTACATAATTATTATGAGAGTACAGACTTTGAGAAGACTTAATTAATACTCATAGCTTTATGTTCTGCGATGGTTTAAACTGTTAATGATTACTATCATAAACAGGTAATTATGAATATATTATTTAATTTCAAAAACCGATAATGAAAAGCAGCAAGTTCCAAAACAAGAAAACACCTCAATAAGATGTTGTTTTGACACTAAACAGCATAAAACAGTTGTATTCTAACTTCAAAGAGGATGAGTTGTGTGATGTTTTATCAATTGGTATTTTTATTTATGATTGATTTCATTCTGTTTAAGTGAATATTTGAATTATTTTGAAACCTAAGAGAATGCACACTTTTTTTTGTACAATTATCTTTTGACAGTCTATGGAGAAAACCTCTACACATTTACTCAATGCTCTCAGTGATATACTCATGTTGAACTATATTAATATTAGGAATATATTGAATTGTAGCTTAGAGTAATATCAATGTCAATTAAAAATACAAGTACGAGATTTTTAATTAATCCGGTTTAAAAAGTGTGTGTTGGGGTCAGAAATAATGAATGACAAAATCCACATTGTAAAGAAAAATATAAAAGTGCAATAATGACAAATATACAGTATAGATTAATTATTTTCTATATATTTCTTATCTTTTTTTAGTTGATAAGAAATCCCGTTAGATTAAGTGATTATAAGAATCACATGTCACAGACGTCTATTTCAGTCGATGGAGTCAATGTGGATTGAAGTATAGTTGGGATTGAATACATATTAATGAATGCCAATCTGATGAGTGGCCTAATTACTTACTATTGTGTTGAATGACGAAGGCCTGTTCGTTGTGTGTACATCTTAGCTCGTTATCAAGTTAAATTAAACAATATTTTCTCGTAAAATTTATTAATGTTGGTAATATTATTTTCAAAAACTGTAGTAATTGTGATATTTTTTATTTATGTAAACACGAATGTATGTGTATTTATTTAATTAAAATAAAGATATTATTTTGATTTTTAAATGAATGTCTATGTGAATCTTGTTAATTCTTTTAAGAATTTGAAAAAATGTGATATCCTAATTTTAATTCGTTTTAGCGATTCAATAAAAGGCATACAAGAATTCCTTCACAATATATAAATTTGTGATCATAAAATGAAATTGAAATACTGAACACAAATAAAAGTGACTTTTATCTGTACAAACATTTATACGTGCATAAATATGGATACATAAATTCACATAAACAATATTTCTTCAACTTTAGCAACACATTTCTGTAAATATAACATTGCTGAAAAAAAGTTTTTAGTTTTGACATTAAGGTCTACCGTGTTTCTTTTTTACAATTTAAAAAATCGTGTCAATGTAGTTGAATTGAGAAAAAAAAGTTAAACAGTCCGTTTTAAATTAAATTTATTAGGATCATTAAAAGTATTGGCGTACCGATTGTAAAAGAAGACTTAATTATTCTTTTGATGTCGCCACTTATGGATCCTTATAAAGACAATGGATTTAAAAATATGTTTTTAATTAATTTGGCGCCACCTAAGTTATTGAAAAACGCTCGATAGGTGTACACAGTGTTTAGGGGATGTAAGAACAAAGGAGACGTTGATGTTATGTTTGTGGCGGCTCTCGAGTAGCAACAAGTGAGTGTGTTTCAAGTGTACTCGAGCCCGCCTGCCTTGGAGAGCACCACCACCCCCAATGCTTCTCCGTACATTGCTATGTATTACCATACTCAAGAGCGACCCTTTTTTTTGTTATTTGATTTGCTAATAACAGCTAATTTAATACGATACTTTTGCCGTCATATATTTGTTGTTTAAATTTCGTTTTATTGTGTAAGGTTTCCCTAGTTATGTAAATGATTGGTTGGATAAATTTCATGGTTTCATTAAGTTTGTAATTAATATGCTTCAGATTGTCAGTGAAAAGATAAGAATTGAAAATGTGTAACGGGTTTTATAATCAATATTTTATTTGTTAACTCCACAAAAAGTATCGATTAAAAACAATATTAGTAATTAAATTCGGATATTTTATTGTGATTTCTTTTCCTTATCTGAAATTACGTTTCGGATAACAGAATACTCAAAAGTATATTAAATCTTTGAAACAAATTTGAAGAAACTTGAGTCGATCGTAAGGTGAGTAGGCCCTACCAAGCTTTGAATTACGACAAACATACGTTTATGTTTATTCTTTTTACCCCAAAACCTCACTTTTACCTTGCTTTTTTTGTTCACGCGTCAAAAAATTACATAAATTTAAGTTAAGAGACTATAATGACGACTATAATAACAGCTAAGTTAGTAAAAATACGTAAACAATTATTTATATAGAACACTATGAATGCCAATAGTATGTATTGTTGTCTGCGGGATACTTGCCTAATTACCACAAAATTTGAATAGATGGTGCATTTGTGTTTTAAGTAGCACCACAAAACTTTTTGAAGTGTTTTTTATCGAATTTGATGATTTGGTTTCAGCAAAAAAGATATACGTACAAATTCATTAAAAATATAATTATTCACCTTTGTTATTTTTACTAAACTTTATAGTATTAGTAAACTAATTTTAATTTTATTTGGTTTTTATACGAGGATAGTAAGTTAAAAAAAAATGTTTACAAAAAATTCATGATCTGAATCCTGCATGTAGGATTTTCAAGCGATTACTCTACATTTTTGATGTGTCCTAAATTTGTCTAATAAGAATAGTAACTATATTAACTAATAAAAACAACAGAGCTGCTAGAAAAACGATCAACCATCATTTTGGAAGCTGCATTTCTATTAGTTCCATCGAGAACTCCACATGTAAATTTTTGCCGGCGATAAAGCTATTACTTTTTAATTTGCTTCACGCATATTGTGTAACGACTTTTTATTGTCTTGGAATAAACAACACGGTGCAAGACAAACCCAATGTTTGTCACCATATTCTGTTGAGGTTAAATGCTTGTTCCAAGTAAATAGAAGAAATTTGCATAAACCAGCAAACGTTATTGATTTATAGCAGCTATAAATATATGTTAAGTATGTAACGTTACATATTTTATAAAGCTATATATTTCACGGTTAACGATTTTATGATCAAGTGTTTTTATGATAAGATAAACCAAATCCGTACCAAAATTGCCAAGTAGCAGCGATAGAGTCTCCTTGCCTCCCCCTCCCGCTGACAGTGACAGATGTCTGTCTGTCTAAATGTGTGGTGGGGAGAAATCCTTACCAAGGACATTGCTCTACTATAGTACTATAGAGTTTTCTTTCTTCATAACAAGTCAACGAACGCTGTGGTTTTTAGTGTGAAGATAGGATTAGTAAGTTCCCATTACAAACCCGCATTCATTTTTTGCATATTTTACACGTTTTTTTTTTTTTAGAGTAGAGCTTGTGTGATATGAGTTGAGAGGAGGCTGGAGATTGCCTCACGACATATTGACTGAGACCAGTTCTTGTTTTTATCTTTCTTTCTGATTGTTACTAATGGGGTCACAGAAAACTATATTATTAATATTTATATTTAATTTTTAAACAACCATTAAAGTACATTATAGAATAAAATAAAAATAAAATATTGATATACAGTAAACCTAAAGTTTTTAAGTTTACTTAATTAAGAAGAGGATCAAATAATTTCATATTTAATTTACATTCAATTAATTTTGTGTTGTTTATATATATAATATTTATATTATATTTTAATTATAATTATATATATATATAATATTTTTGGTTTTCAGTAAAAACGTAAAGAAAATAATATTTAATTTGGATGCTAAGTATTTTAACTTAAATTAAAAGCACAAAATTTAAAACTATACTAAACACAAGGTAAACTACAATAAAATAAACATAAAACTTCAATGTAGAGATAAAATTCATAAAAAATATATATTGTTTTTCAGTAAAAATGTATAGACAATAATTTTAAATTAGGAAGCTAAGTATTTTAATTTAAATTAAAAGCACAAAATTTAAAACTACTTAACACAAGGCAAAATATACAATAAAATAAACATGAAACTTCATGGTAGAGACACAAAGCATACAAAAAACGTTATATTGTTTTTCAGTAAAAATGTATAGACAATAGACCCCTAATATTAAATTTGGAGGCTAAGTAATTTAATTTAAATTAAAGCACAAAATTTATACCTATACTAAACACAAGTCAAACTATAAAAATAAGGGCGAAATATCGTGTTTAGTAAATGTAGAGACAATTTTTGTTCAAACAAAACATTATAAAAAATAATTATAATTTTTCAACTTAATCCTGTAGGATACGGGATCTTTGATTTTTTTGTTTAAATGTTACCTTCATTTGAAAACGTTTTATTTTAGTTACAATATTTTAACTAATTAAAAAGTTCTCCTAAACAAAATCCTAATTATTCGAAAAACGTTTATGGCGGGATTATTATATCGGTGTAAAAAACCAGTATATTAAATGAAACAAAACTTTCTATGAGTGTTTATTCCAACAATAGGTCCACTTTTAAAGTTTTAAATATAGTGTACACTGCGTTTTTGTTTATTCTTAAAGCGCCACAAATTCTGGACTAATTAATGAGGCTAGCGTCGCGCCGTTCAGCTCATCTTGATATAATTAAAAAAGCGTCAAAATGTCGTTAAAGAGTTTACCATCCACTGACAAGACTAAATAAAACCATCTGATGATTCATGGCTGCTCGACGTTTTGTCCCGTCCTGTCCACGACACTTTGAAGTGAACTTTTAAAACATGCTGTCAACATCAACATCAAATGCTTTTCTTTTCGTTCATTATTATTTAAACACAAGTTATGTTATATCAGTATTAAAACAGATTACGATATTGTTACAAAATAATTTGCAAATTATCATATTATACTTTATGTTTTATTATTATACATTTTTCGGACATTTGCCATCATTTGTGTGTTAAAAATCAAAACACGACGTTTCGGGAATAAGAATCAATTCCCGTTATCAAGTGACTAAAAATTAAAGAAACATGAAACTAGAAACAGCCTATGTAAGCCTAGTTTCATGTTTCTTTAATTTTTAGTCACTTGATAACGGGAATTGATTCTTATTCCCGAAACGTAGTGTTTTGATTTTTAACACACAAATGACGGCAAATGTCCGAAAAATGTATAATAATAAAATTGAACTTCCATCATTAACAAATAACTTCATACTTTATGGGTTTGGTGGTTGATGGTACACAATATAGGGTAGTCCGACTAGAAATATTGAGAATAAAGAAATAAACTAGAGTGTAACGAAAAAACAAACTACATTTACATTTTCTTCTTTTTTATTTAGAAGTAAAATATAAGTAATTTAAAGTTGACATTAAAGATTGAAGCAAGTTCCTTTTCATTAACCTTATTTAATGAAAAATTTACCTAAACTAAATTGATCTCGTTCAACAAGATTTATTGAAAGAATTTGTTAATATGAACAAAAAGATAAACTTAACGTTCCATAAATTTAACGTGAAATATGATGTTAAAATTGGAAAATACAACATTCACCCCTCCCCCCTCTTATTTTGTTAATGGCCGTAATAAGATTTGCCGGAGGAAATATTAAGAATTGCAAAACAACAAGCATCAAAACGTATACAATAATACTTATATATGTTAAAATACAAACTATAACAGCCCTACTAAGTTAACAGCTGCTTCAACACAGAACTCCAAGCCTCAGAGTAAAGTGCGACGTTGCCAACTCGTGCCTTTTAACTCTAAATAAAAATTCCTGTACAAAAGTAAGCTTTGTAGAGCAGCAGGCTTTGTATCTGTCTTCTTTACATCACAACAGAGACTAAGTTGGAGGAGGGGAATAGGAACCTCTTCGCAAAAGAGAGAGTGGGAGATACCTGGCATTCAAAGCGAAGACCCCTCACATAATAATAGTTTCATCATCGGTCCTTTTTCAATGCAACATTTTTCGTTTTCTGTATGAAAAGGTCTCGGAATCTATTGTGCACGGCATTCATTAGAAGCTAAAAGCGTGTGTTCTATTGTTGGGCATTCCACCAGGGACAACAAATACTAGAACACCTCTTACCGTATCAAGCGGTTGGAAGGCTGCTTATTTATCTTACTTGCAATTGGTTTAACCGAGTTATTCATCAGCTCATAGTTGATTTAATCATATATAAGTACTCAGCTCCTCTTTGTATGTTAAAACTTTGCATTACTTGTTAAAATAAGTATTTAAAATTTAACATAAACTAAGCATGTTAGTAGTAATGTCTTAAATTACTTTTAATTCATCCAGTAGCTTTGTAGTTGGACATACTGGTCCAAAATAGATTCAATAAAGACACCCTCAGCACACTTTCTCTCTTATATAGTGAGTGTATTTATTATAGCTAAACTTATATCTGAAATTTTTTGTATATTGTAAATAGGATAACGAAATAACTCTCTTATATCCTACTTTGCCGTGGCCTAGTTTTCTAATATTGTACAGTAACGTCCAATGACTTTATAATAAAGTGAACAAATTTTCACTTTTTCGTTTAACAGTTTTTTTCTCTCTCAGTATTATGGAACGCGAGAATTGACAAGCGAGGTAATGGTTGAAAGACGCTTTGAAGGGTGTCCTAGCGTCCATCCATCAAGTTGACAATGGTGGTGACAGGCATCGGTGGGTGGTGGGTGTTTGGGTGGGGGCCTACTCCATTGTCATGTAAACCAAAGTACGAATGGTAGTTGGTTCAAACAACTAGGTCAATCAACCGCCGAATCTACAAGAAAATTAATAATATGTAGAGAAAACTAAGCTTCATAACAAAATACTAATATTAAGATAAAGTCCTAGTTTATTGTTTAAGTTATGTTTACGTAATGAATAGGTTATGTGAACTATGTATTAATTAATTATATTACTGTTCCATTCATCTTATTTCAAAAGTCCCAATTACATAAACCCATTAAAAATAATTAATAGTTAAAAAAAACATATTTATCAGCATCTACAGAACGAAATCAGTTACATAATAAGTGGACACGTGCATTTTGGTGTATACTTATGTAGGTCTATTTGGCGCTTATATGTACAAAATAAATACAATACATGCATACGAATTTAATTTTTAGAAAAATATAATTCTGTGAAAATGGTGTATGAAAATACTAGTGAAAACTAGTCTGGTTAAAATTAAATTAATTGTTCTTTTATTTTATATAGGTTTACTCTAAATTGTTAAAATTATTAATACTTAAATAATAACATTTAGTTTGGAATTCAGACAGTTTGGTTTTATTTTATGGGTTTTGTTTCTGCTAAAATAGTTGGGGGTGTGTGTGTGTGTGTGTGTGTTTATCTGTTGAGTATTTCACTAACTTAAAATGGCACTTTACTTGTGATACTTTAAATATATAATAAAAATATAAATATTTCCATTGGAAGCCTATCGTTAGTTGCAACTGAACTGGAGAAATCGATATATCCAGAATCGGTTTGTTTGTCTATCCCAGTGTATATCACCTTTACTCAGTACAATGGACTCGCTAGGGGAGAGATACTATGCTAGCCAGGTACTAAGTGCTTGGACAAAAGCAGTGTAGGGTAAGTACTGACGTGGAAAATACAAATAATGGGGAGAAGGGAAATACGCAATGGGCGGTTCCAATAACACTTGGATTAAAAACCAAAGTTAGGTTAGGTTTCAAACATCCAAACCACAGTTTTTAGTGATCTCTGTACCATTTGGAAGCTTTGTACGAGTTGTGGGTCTATTATTCCACATGAGGGTGAATGTATTATCTACGTAAGTTTTTATGGATATGAGTTTAAATTGTATTGTCCTTGATTGGTGGTAAAGCTTATAACCTCGAATGAAGCAATAATTAATTTATAATCTTTTACTTTGTTTTTAATAAATGTATATCGTTAACTTAAGAGGTCCTTTCAACGATATAGTGGCTATATCCAGACATTAATATACATGTTACATTATGATGTTAATATCATCTAGTGTGTTATGTTATACATTAATAAGTTCAAATTATTATTTTATTGTTTTTGACTTGAGTTTACTACTAAAGGGACAGCTTCTTATTTTTATATTGTACTAATTAAAACATTTATGTTTTGTTTTGGTCAAATACAATCAACAAATTTATATTTTATTGACATACAAAAAAATAATAAATCAAGACCTAAGTAGTCAAAACTTATTCTCCCCAAAAGTTATCGGTCAAAAATGAAAATGAAACCATCTCGGAAGGCAGGGTACTTTAAATGTGTCAAACATCGTGTAAAAGACTCAATTCTTCTGTTTGAGAAATAAATCTCGAACAGAAATTTCGGGAGATATAACGACCAATACATATTAGTTGGGTTACTATTTCAGCAAAATTTGATCGAGAATGGAATTAGTTTTTATCTTGTGGCATGTAATTCACATATTGTGTTATCAAATAAATGAATTTTGAAAAATTTGCGGACATAAAGAATTTAATATTAATTGGTCTTGTTTGGTTCATACTGCACGGAAAACATAAATAACATATTCCAAAAGATATTATTTCATTTCACAGAATTTCAAAACATATTTTTCCGTGAAAAATTGTATTTTATATTTTTATTTATCTCAAAACTTTTACCTTATAATGTATATTTGAGAAAGTAACACGTGATAGAAAAACTGCAAATAAACATAAAATACCGTGTATATATATACGCGTAAGCTTCGGTTGGACATTATTATTAGAGCAAGAATGAATGTTTTTGTTTGTTCAGAAAGTGTTTGACAGTTTCACAAGAACTCAGCATTTATTTACTCGGAGATTTTAATTTGGCCAGAAGCAATGTTTGAACGAGTTGGGGAAAGTTTGTTGTTTGGCGGATCCAGTTTAGGCGTTGATTCACTGCGTCAACTTGTACCATGTTGTAGCCAAACTTTGGATAAGGGGGTGAGCAATGGAAGTTTAATTAAAGGCGTTGGGGGTAGCTGAGGGGTACTCTAATTTCCCGCTCTTGAGGAGCCCTTGAATTGTTCTCAAGTGAGGGAGATAAGATCCTGTCAAGACGTTGGGGAAGGTGTCAAAGAGGAAATGAAATTGCTTAACTCCTTCCTGATGGAACAAAAGGGGTGCAACCTTCTCGGACGTTAAGGAAATAGGACAATTGTATAGCCTCTTCCCGTTCACTTGAGTCTATTCTGGACTAATTTGGAACACTCTGTTGCACCTTACTGAATTGCCAATATAATCCCGTATACTCTAATCTGCGGCGAGTTCTCTTACCTCTCAAAACCAACCATTGCTTCAACACTACGTGGTTCCTAATACTAACTGTGTTGCCAATTATTGTTTTAAAACTTATTATGAGTTACATTACAGTCATAAATGGTTAAACATATATTTGTTTTTTACGATTAGAATTACGCAAAGTTGAATGTTTTGACGGAATTATCAATTCATAAAATGTTGACCATTTTCTCATTTTATATTTTGATTTTTAAAAAATTCAAAACTTTTTCCTTTCTTAATTTTAACGATGGATAAAATATGTGTTTTTAAAAAAAAATTTTAAAAAGAAGAACGATACCATGTATAGTCTTTGGAATTTAAAATTATTACAGTTATACATTTACTAAAATATTGAGTTAAATTAAAAGGGTAGCCTACTAATAATTGTCTGATCAACAGCTCTTAGGCCGTTAACATCAGCATCTACTATATACTTTCTTGTAATAAAAATTTATGTTGATTCACTAATTCTTTAACGTATATGAAATGAAAATATTTAAACAAATTTCAATTTTTCCAAGTTTATTTAATCTCATTTGGAAGAGTATGACACGGCCGTATCGAATTGGTAAGTAGTGCATTTACTTTTGCAGGTATATATGGATAATTTTACGGATTACGTCATTTGTTTTGGAAATATTGAATTTAACTGAGTTGAGGTAAATAACTTCGGTTCTGAAAATATTTCAGAATATATATATAGGCTATAGGCCTATATATCTTATAAAAATTGAAGTTTGTTATTAAATTTAAAGTTATTGCCGTATTTCATTTAATATTGTTTACGAATTATCCCTTTTGTTTTCACCTCCGCGATTGGCTATTTTCTAATCCAAACTAACATTATAAACAAAATCATTACCATATTCTAAAAACTCACTGACATTTTATTCAGACCTTTACAATGTTTTATTAAAAAAGCTTTTGTTGACTTATTTTGCTTATCCAAGAATGCAAAATTGGTGCCGCTTTGTAAAGACATTTTCCAACACAACTTCCTCGTTTATCTTCTACAGATACAGTAAATGTTCAATAAGACTCTAATCATGTCCTTTGCCCTTAAGACACTGTTAATTCTATATAATAAGAAGCTTGAATTTTGACATTACCAATTTCGTTACAACTGAGGGTCAAGAAGTACCCCTTACGCCAAGACCCCGAAGAACAAAGAGCGCCACTAAAGTTGTTGAAGTGTAGCAAACACGTTTAATATTCATGATAGATACGATGATTCAGCAATCGACTTCGAGCACGCGAGTTCTCTCCCTCCCCCTCCCGCCCCTTATACACTCCGTTTGCTTTAATTAAAATCATCATTTTTTTCCCTCTCGAGTAGAACCTTCTATAATTAAAATATTTACAGTGAATAATGTTTTGTGACGCGAAGATAAATGCATATCTACAGGGAAATTTATTTTTTTAAGGAAACAAGGGTGAGGAATGGAATGGAATGAAATGACTAACGTTAGTGGGGTGTTGGGATCGGGGTAGTTAATATAAGAATGACTGTCGAGTTTTTTCGTTCGTTAAGGACACGCGTTTTGAATACGAAATTGCGTTAATGTATGCACGACTCTTACTTAGATTGTTTGTAATAGAACGGTTCAGAAATAAATAGAGAAAATATGTTCCCTATCTTTACAACAGGAATCGTTTGATTTTGATTAGGCTACATGTCCTATTGTTGTAATTTCATCTTTTGTCTAGAACTGTGAACAAGTTTTAATCATTTCGATGCGGGCAGTACTTAAAGAAAAGATATAACATGTAAAAAGAAATTTATCTGGGTGAAAACTTTGAATATGACGATCTAAATAGGATAGGTTATCTAGATAATTGCTTTTGGTGAAGAGTTAGTTATTTGAGCTTATGGTTTAGTCTTTATACTTTCTTGCATTTACGTATAGAGAACTTTAATATAGAGAAAGTTATGTGTTGCGAAAAATCTGTTGTTGATGTCTCTTGAGACCATAGCAGTAATTTGGTAAGGTTTGTCTGTCGTCAAACAGCTAAAGACAACGTGTGGAACGATTTTTATCGTTCTTAAATTTGGTATCTGGTCATATCTCAATGCGAATTCATTTTTTGTTATGATGACAGAAATTTATAAATACTACTCATAATTAAAATGTATAATAAGAAGAATATAATGTTTATTGTTTTATTAATTTAAACAAAGCATTATTAACAATAAATTATTATATACTATATACAATAAGAATACATGGATTTAACTTTTGTTTTCCTAAACTAATAGATAATGAACACTTGGAATCCACATTCACCATTCATCCTACCGACATCCTTTCCCCCTCTTTCATTATTCCTCAGTTCTTATCTCTATACGACGCCCAAGGGACACCGATAAAAGACACAATACGTGTCATCGCTGCGGAATATTTAAGATCAAGTAACGAATGTTGAAAAACTCACTGAAAAATAATGAAAAAGAAAGACGATCCTACTTGTTATAAATGTTGTTCGTACGGTACTTATTGCTGAATACTTTAAAACAAATGACGTCTTTAATGGAAGTCCTGTGGGGTTCGAGTAACTAGGAGGGATATCATCTCAGTCTTATGTTTAGCGTAACAGTAGAGGAATGAAGTTTATAATAACTTTCAAGGATGATAACCAAGTGGAAATTGCAAGCAATCAATAAACGAAAAAATAATATACTGCAGGAAGAATGATAAATGTAAAATGAAAAGACGTGGATGAACGTAGTGTAATAATTAACTAGTGAACTATTTATAACTTACTTTTGTGAATGTTTTAGTCTTTAAAATGTATGCTTGTAAAAACAAAGTTTTTGATTAAATGTTGAATGGACAAAACAAGCTACCACAGATGTAAGGGTTTTTCTTTGTTTAAAGGCAAAACACCTCTCGTTCATAATGGTCTTGTAAAAAAAAGGCTTAGAAAAAAGACCCAAAGCCCTCATACTCTAATAACGCTTTGATTTGATCAAGAAAGACTTAATTGGTAAGATGAAAGAGAGGGATCTAACTCAAAATTGAATATAGGTTCCTACGGGATTCCCAAGCCCTTCCCTACATAAAACAAATATGGTGAAATTTAACTTTGTTTTATAAATACCAAAAACATACAGCAATTTTAATCGATCTACCTAAAGTAATTTATATTTTACTTTAAACCAAAGGTAAGGGCTTTACCTTTTTTTTACCAATATACAAGTTTTAAATAAACAAATTCTTAGTATTGTCCTCTTTCTAATGCAATTTAAGGAAACGCTACCACCAGAAACTACGAAATGTCCACCGATCCTACCCATATTAGTAATTTACATAATCTTAGGCTCATTTTGTGCGTTTTTGTCAGCATACTCTAAAGGTACCAATTTTGCTCAATTTGGCCTGTAGGTAGTACGACATCTTTGGACAAATTTGTCAATAAAAAAATCGTAATTTTAAAAATTGCAACCAATTTTTAAAGTAATAAAATGTTAGAGTAACGATTTCCTTTAGGTCTTACTAAGTTCCAAATTAGTTAATTTTTATGCAGCTTTAAAATATACAGCCAAAGATACCAAAGTTTGTTATCTAGTATATAAAATAAGACTTATTAACAAATTTGTTAAAAGATACTGTAATTTCAAATTACAAATATAATTACGGTGGTTGTAGAAGCAGGAATTTTTGTGTAGTGTGTATTAATCAAATTAAAGATATTTAATTTTGTTGAAGATTGTTCGCAAATTTATTAAATGTCGACCGTTTAATTGGGTTCGGATAGTATCTTCCATATAGAACCTACATGATTCTATGTTCTTAACTAGTAGTTTATTTTATATATTAGCCCTTTGTATGCAGCTTAGAATAGCCTATGCATATAGTAATTGAACGGTTAACAAAGGCATTTCATGTCAATAAATCGGTTGCATACCTTACTATTACTGTTTTTATAACAACAGTAGTTTTGTTTAATGCACTCACGTCAGGTTGCCTACAGTGTTTGGTGTTCTTCTTCAGCACGAGCCACCGAAAGCCCGAGGGTGAGGAAACTATACGCCTGAAATTACAATTGTTCGTTCCATTAAAACCCAATTATATGCAACGAAATACGTTGTCATACACTCTAATTGAAGGGTGAGGTGTCACATTACAAGCTGGCCTGGAGGCTTTTTTGTACCCTAATTACAAAAACATCCCTTTCCCCGCTTTTAATTCTAAACCGAGGGAAAGTATACTCAACATGACAATACGAAAAGATAAAGACCAATGATTGCGGCATGGCCTCCCTACTCATTATCTCGCTTAGATATAACCTAAGAAATAGTAATTAAAATGTACCCCAACTCGAATGCCTTGCCTTCCGATAACGTCCTGACTGTGGAAAATACGATTATTCCCTGAAATGAGTTTTTTATTTTAATTAGTTTTATAAAAGTGATGCAACGACACTTTATGTTTTACATCAAACCACTGATATTATCTGCTTGTAGGCTTTTTATAAGTTTTGTAAAGTGTTTTTAATTACTGAGATAATTTGTATAATTACTAAAATAATTTATACAAATTTTTATTTCTTGATTTATTCTAACCACGAGTATGCATTTTAATCTATTATAAAAGAAATAGGGGTGTTATTAAAGGTTGTAAATTTACAATATAATCAATTTCTATAATTCGGAAATGGAAAAAAGAAAACATGTTGTGTATTTTATCTCCTTGTTGTTTAAAAGTGTAAAACTTCTCGGCTATCATCCCATTATAAGAAAAAAACATAAAATAAAGGTTCCCAAACTTTGAATACTCTAATAGCGTCAGGGAAGGAAAAGGTTAAAGAGATGGATCTACCCCAAGACTACGTGAAAAATGGTGTAGATACAGCTAGGATCCATCGGGATTATTCAGTTTAGTGAACTCCTAAATTGTACTCTTAAAGTGATCATGCAAACCACACTCATATTTCTACAGGTTATGTGTTAGATTACAGATTTTTTTCACATAAACGTTAAAACATTAAACTATTAAAACGTAAAGAAAAACTTAAGTAAAGGATCATAAACATCCACACCATAGTTTGTAAAAAAAAAAAAATTATTAAATTGTTAATATTACCTAAAGATATTTCTTTGGTGTTGCACAACCTTTAGGCTAAAGGAACGTCAAGAATTGCGTAATAAAATTGACGAGTAAAAACCTAACCAGTATTTACGTAAAATATAACATATAATGTTCTTTTGAAGGTTTAACGCGACACTGGAAACTTCTAAATAAAATTGGGTTACTTGATGCTTTAAACTCAAGATTATTTCGATAGAATGTATATCATTATGACCAAATGTATCTTCTATAGAGCTGAAATAGCTAATCTGATTTGAATGGAGTTTTCACTAAAAATTCCCTTGTGTGGTCTAGTTGTGAAACACGAAACCCCAATTTTGAATTTGTTTCTTTAAGCCCCCCGAAATTTGATTTACAAACATCAAACAATTTCACAAAAGAGATGAGCCCTATAATATACTTACTTTCTCCTATAAAAATGAGGAAAACTTAGAAAAGAAAAGGTAATTTTTTGTTTAGGCTAATAGAAGGCCTTAGTAATATAACTGTTAAGACTGAACAAATATTTAGTACAGACTTTCTTGATTTTTAATTTCTACTGAAAACCTTAACCGCATCAATAATTGAATGACAATGTTTTCTTGTTAATTGTATATTCCTGACTATTAGTATGTTATGTGGTTTGTCATTGCCAGTAATAAGTGCAACAATAGAGTTAACATTGCTAAACCATGATTGAAGGGATAAATGGAAGTCACTTACATTAAAAACTATCCACGTTTTATTAAATCCCTGTTGGTCTATAATAATGGCGAGGGCGACAGGAATTCCGTGCATGTCTTTACTTACCATAGCTTTGAGTAGCGTTACATATTTCTTGTAAGCAAAACAAATCGCGATTTAACGATTGTCTCAGTCATAACGGTGCAGATTAGCTTATTGGAGTTGAGCTTCATCACTCTATAACTATTAACTTTAGGTGTCTTTTGAACAACAAGGTGATTCAGTTTCACATTGTGTACACGTCCAAGAGTTAGGTTTCAACTTTAAATTAAAAACGCTTACACATCGCAACAACTACCTATAACAGTGTTATTTTTTACAACACCAGTTATAGTGTGAAAATTACGAAAAATAAAAATACTAATTTGAAAGAAGTGATAGTTAAATTTTAGCCCATAAATGCAGTACAACAACGTACAGACTTCCAGTTATATAAAAATAGGTTAGTAAATAAATTGTTTAAAACATTGGTGTATTTTTTTAAAAAATAGATTAGAAATGTTGGACTATAAACCTACATGAAAATCAATTCAGCTCTCCAAAATGTACAAATATTTAACTTTCATTAAAAAATGTAAATGCGTATTTGTTTTTATAAATTTACGCACTTCCCTCGGGTAGTATTGAGCAAAATCCCATCAATTTTGGGACACCTATCCCGCATCAAATCTCAAATTTTATTTTTCTTGTGATTTTACATATTTCATTTCACTATTAGCCACAAATTATTACATTTCAAAATTTACGGGGACGCCAACCTAGCATCAAAATAATTACCTTTTTGAAAAGTAAATCGAAACAAATTTTATAAATACGTAGCTTTGCGAAAATTGTCTTAATGTGTCCTATAATCTTAATACGTCAAGAATCATGAAAATACTCTAAAATACAATACCTTCTTTTCTTAGTACTAAATAATGTGTTAGTCATAAATTTTATAGGTTATGAATATTTTAATATCTGTATGCAGATGTATACCTGGCAGAGTCAGCTGATCTGCAATTTTAATCAAACAGTTTGTGCAACAGTTTTTCTAGTTTTGGTAAAAAACTAAACTTTTTCTAATCATATGAACGTTACAATAGATTTTTCAAGTTTAATATTTGGGATGTCTATCTTTGAAAACAATCTAGAACGTTTATTTCAACTTAAAGTTAGAACTATACATTTTTATTTCGATAACAAGTCAAAACTTTACACAAATACTTAACAATTTTGTTTAAATTTGTTATTCGGTCAACTTCTTTTTCTTTTTAGAATAGTTCGAAATGAAATACGTTGTATAACACTGGACAATATTTTAATCCTTTTAGGAGGACAACAAGAGAGAGACAGAAAGTGAAAATAGCTTTGTAAGCGGATCCACGACTCGATTGATGTGTTTGTTTGTATATATGTGCTAGGCTGAAAGGGTTGTCAACACACCCAACCCCGGAATCACAGATCAACCCCCTCCCTCAGCAGGGTGCTTCAGCCCTCTAAAACAATATTTCACCAAGACCCTGTTTACTCAGATATTACTGATCAAGACTCTCCAGGAGGCGAACTGCTACGCCCCTCTCTCTCCCTCATACACATGTATTCTGACAAAAAACTAAGACTGAAAAATCTACAATCACAGTTGTTGACATCGTGTCCATTGTTGACTGGTCGTGTCATGAGAAGTTCTTGCGGTGGAGGAATAGATCACTTGGTGGGAGGGCGTAAGCCTATTTGTTTAGATATATTTGCCTTGTGACCATGAGTCTAAATTGATACTTTTACACTGACAATATTAAGTTATTTTGTTCTTTTGGATATATATTTGAAACTTTACATTTGCAGCAAACTGTATGTTGAAATTCATTTTAAATTTATGCATTTTAATCAAATTGTTTACGAAAAATAGTCTACGAGTATTCTACTTATTCTAACAAAATATTTATTTTTAAGAGAAAACGAAAACGAAAACAAGAACACCACAATAAAAGGAAATACTCTATATTTTCACTCTACAGTACGTCCGATCACAAAGATTCTATGCCGGTATACGGTACCATCCTCCATTCGACCAAAGAAACCTTAAATGTGTCACTCTGCGGTTAAATTGAAGATATAATCGAATCTGCAACTGTCAAGCGCCCGCATCCGTCTATTCCGATGCTTGACTTCAATCTAATTAAAGCCCCCCCCTCCTCCACACTACAAGGATATCTCATTGTGTCCTTCCCCTCCTACCACTTACTTATCTACTTCCATGATTTAATAATGGCTCACACTCTTGAAACTTGAAACAATGTTAAATTCACGCTTCAGTGTGGCACACTTTTTAAATGCTCAGAAATAAGTTTGATTAACTACCCTCTTTTCTCAACCCCCATCACACATCTTCAAACTGTTACTAAATAAGTAATAAGTAAAATTATCTTGTCCCCGGGGCGGTAGGCTATTCTTAAACAGAAAAAGAAACTCAATGAAAGCAAGGTCTCACCAAAATATGCTTTAACTAAAATATATACCTTTCTTTATTTTTAAATATCGGAAAGAAGACCAAAATATGTCAAAATTCTTTACTGTAAAATGCTGATCTTTAAAAATGATGATTAATTCACCTACGCAATACATATTCGTTCTACTTGTGTATTTTGGTATATTTTGTTTCAGAGGTGGATTTGTTAGGCGAGGAATACATTTTATTTGTGATTTGTATAAATATTTGTACATATTTATCATATATTAATTATTTTTTTTAAAACAGAATATATAGATTAAACCCTCGACAAAAATATGCATTCAATGTTTATATGTCTGTTAAAAGTGACTAAATTGTGTATACAATATCCCCACAAACCCCCAAATTCTATAGTTAGATTCCAATAAAAAAATGTAATTTTATTATTTAAAAACTTTACCATATCTACTCGTTAAGTGGTTGTATAATACTGGAATTAACGTTAATAATTAATTATGATTGTATAATATGTTTATCATTTAAAAGTCGCGAGTACGCATTTGGGGTGCGAGTATTGTCAGCTGTCATTTAAAAGTGATTAAATTTAATCGATTCAGAACGTTAAAAAAGTTATTTTTAACAATTCGCTGAAAAATGAAAGATAAACTGAAATGTGAGGACGAAAAAAATGAAGAGATTTAAAAATGTTGGGTCGTGGTAGATGCACCCCACTAGCAGGGGGTAGGAGGTGGCCATTAGATTACAAAACTCAGCCTGTGTTTGAAACGTTAATCGCATTCAATTCCGATGGGGTAGAAAATTTGATCTCCCTCTACTACCTCCCTACCACCACGTTATCACCCTGCGATGTCACTTGTGCGAAATCTGCATAATCGCGCTGCTTGTGGTCGCCATTATTAAATCCAGCCCTTTAATGTCTCACTTTAAGGCACTTTTCAAAAGGGGTAATCGTCAAGGGATCTGTGATTTGAAAAATATTCAATCCTAGCGCCCCATTAACATGTATGGCAGTGTCAAGTTTGACGAATTGCCGGTCTCTGATGAAGGGATTAACTTTGATTACTCGTCCTGTGTTATGACATCTTTATCATCCTTATGCAAATATCACTTTTAATATTATTTTAGCACCACCTCTATTGCAATATAATTTTAAACATTTTAAAGATATAATATTATTTTAGCACTACCTCTATTGCAATCTCATTTTAAACATTTTAAAGATATAATATTATTTTAGCAGTACCTCTATTGCAATCTCATTTTAAACATTTTAAAGATATAATATTATTTTAGCACTACCTCTATTGCAATCTCATTTTAAACATTTTAAAGATATAATATTATTTTAGCAGTACCTCTATTGCAATCTCATTTTAAACATTTTAAAGATATAATATTATTTTAGCACTACCTCTATGGCAATCTCATTTTAAACATTTTAAAGATATAATATTATTTTAGCACTACCTCTATTGCAATCTCATTTTAAACATTTTAAAGATATAATATTATTTTAGCAGTACCTCTATTGCAATCTCATTTTAAACATTTTAAAGATATAATTTTATTTTAGCTTCACCTCTATTTCAATTTCATTTTACACATTTTAAAAGTTTAATATTATTTTAGCACCTCCTCTATTGCAATATAATTTTACACAATTTAAAAATATAATATTATATTAGCACCACCTCTATTGCAATATCACTTTACACATTTTAAAGATATAATATTATTTTAACACCACCTCTTTTGGAAACCCAATTAATTATTTTAAATATATAATATTATTTTAGCACCACCTCTATTTCAAACTCATTTTACACATATTAAAGATATATATATATATATATATATATATATATATATATATATATATATATATATATATATTAATTTAATGGGTAATATATTTATTCATTTGTGGATTTTATTTTGAGCTAGTTGTCTTATTAATTAAATAATATTTTAGTTTCTTTGCTCTCTTTCAATCAATATATATAGCAACCTTTTTTATTTACTTAACATTGATAGTAAGTATCTCATCATTTGTTGGTGGTCTTACAGTCATATAGCTTTATTCCTGTTGAACGGATATACATTTTTTAAATATATTAGTTTCTAATTCAGCTCTTAATTAAATACACTAAATATTGAACGTGAATAATGACACTAAAATAATATTTCATTAATTTGGGAAATGCATGTAAAAGTAGAATAACGAGTAGGTTAAAATTATGCAAATTGTAAAATACCTTTAGCTATGAAATCTGACCACAATATATTAACAATAAAAATAAATCAAACCTCCTGCAATTAAAGTTTGTCTGTAGTCAGTATGATGTCACTGAAGTAGTATTACGTAGAGATAGTGACGTCACTCACAAGGACAAACTCTCAAGGACTGTACAACAATGCCCTCTTCAGTCGTGTTCTTCAACTTGCACGAGTCAAGTTCACCGCGGTATTGTTGTTGGTGTTTTGGAACTTTGCACTGGAGACCGTATTTGGCAACGAGTAATGTTCTTTTATAATTACTTTCTTTATGACGGTTCCATTCCACACTGAATATACAACCTTATAAAGCGACATTAAATGTAAATTTACTAAATTCTGGTAAATAATTCTTTTTATATTGTGAAACCTATTTCTTTTTATATTTTAGAATTTTCAAATTGTATGTTCTTATTAATTGCTTAATAATTTTAAATAGGATAAAACAACAACAGGATTGTGGACATTGTACACCGATGGTCCTTTCATAAATGCAATTTCATCAAATACAATATTTTGATTTTTATATAATAAAAAACATAATAATAGGTAGGAAGAGAAAAAACAAGCAACAATCAGAACTAAAAAATCCTCCCTAATTACCTAGTAAATATATAGAAACTGATATAGGTATTATATAAAATTATTTATATCACAATACTTGACTTGTAAATATCCTTGAGGTTAGTTTAAAATTGAAGAACTTATATATCTGCGTCATGAGCTGAATATCAAATTATGCATTTGTATTTTTAATTTGGGTAAAAAAAAGAAATGAAAATAAAACCAGTATTTTATATATAATACACATATAGGTATATATTATATTATAGGAAATATGTACTTTTACTATAAGCAGGGAATTAGGGATAAAGAGAGTATACGAAATCAAGCATCAAACAAAACTATATAATTGTATCTAATTACAGTATCTAGTTGCCAAATAGAAGCAAATATAAATTTCATAGTTGGATTTTTATTTATATAGAATCCTTATTTTGTACTTTATCCATCAGATGATCGTTTACCAAGGGACAAACTCCCAACAGCCCATTTCGGCCACTTTAATAAACTGCAAGGGACGCCGTTTATGATCCTCCAGACGCACGGGTCGTAAACCCAAGACTCGTCTTAAACCTGAATACAGCGTTCCATAAAAGAAGACAATTGATAAATATCAGAGATCTTTCGGCAGACAGTCAGTTATCAATGATTTATCATTCCTGGTCGTATTGAAATTGAGATCTTAACGAGGCTAAGATCGATTGTAGTTAAGAGAAACAAGACTAATAAGTCGATGTGTAAAGTTTTGCCCAGTCATCTTCCGCTAGAAGAGTCTAGTTTAACGATCTCTTAACGGCTGTCTGAACATCTCATTAAATGATGTTGTAAAATTATCACTTCTGGCAGTATTTTTATATTGTTTACGTCTTAAAAGGGGATGAACTCTGCGCGGTCATTTTATTATTTTAACGCTATGTTGCAACAGAAATAGATTTAGGTTCAAATGTTTTTATTTTTCGATAACCTCTAATCGTCATTTTAAGTAGAAAGTTTTTTGTAGTTTTATTAGTCGGTAGTTATTAATTCATATGTTTTATTGCTTTCTTATTTATTACTGATAAAAAACTGTAAAATTTGGATTAATTGTGATTCGGTGAGTTTTTTGCATCTAGTTTTAGCTAGTTTATATAAATTATATTTAACCTCAAACATTTTTAAAACTATTTATTTAATACAAATTATATTAAAATAAACTAGTCATAAATCACGTATTTACACTAAATTTATCATGGGAGATAATAAATATAGCCATAAAAATACATAATACAAATATCAAAAACAAAATTAATATGCATTAAAATAACTTTATTTTTACTTTTAACATACAAAGTGCTTAATTTTATTTTTCAGTCTTTCCACTGACATTCAGTTAAATTAGGTATTAAAAACTTTAATTAAGAATATATATATATATATATATATATATATATATATATATATATATATATATATATATAATGTCAAGAACGTGTCCTAAGCTAAGATATATTTTCGGTATTGTTAAGAAAGTTAAACACAGATCGGTGAGCGGTGGCTGATGAACCAATAAACTAGACGTCAGACGACTAGAACCCAGCTGTTTCCGACTGTTTACATCTACGTAGAAAAACAAAACACGTACAGCGTGGCGCCATTTTCATTGCATGCTGCGACTAGACTAGTGATATAACTAATTGTTTAACTGTTTTAATTTAAATCTGACTTTTGATATCACAATACTTGACTTGTAAATTTCCTTTAGGTTAGTTTAAAATTGAAGAACTTGTATTTCTGCGTCATGAGCGGAATATCAAATTATGCATTTGTATTTTTAATTTGGCGAAAAAAAGAAATGAAAATAAAACCAGTAATTTAATATTAATATTCATCCTAAAGCTTGGATGTCTAATATTTAAGAAGAACAATTAAAAGAAAGTAACTTTAATAAAATAATAAAATATGTAATAATATTAATAACAAATACACATGAATAAAACCCCATATTAAAACATTGAAATAACAATATTCTTAAATTACTTAAAAAAATAAGATAATAATAATATTGCATCTTGTTAGCATAATGTATAAATAACAGATGTGTACCTAGTCATGTTTTAGAGAAAGATGTAATGTTAGAAAATTTGTTTTACAGAGAATTAAATTAAAAACGTTTGTAAATCAGAAGATTCGCATGTTGTAAAATTGTATACGTACAAAATGCTACTCGACTTCATAAAGAAACGCAGATTATATAGACCTATAAACTTTTTGCCTTGTTAACGCATGTTAAAAATGAATTAATAGTATATTTTATCACTGGGACCAAAAGTGAAGCTTTTCAATATAAGTTCAAGTTCGAGGCGGAGCCGAGGCTGGAAAATGAGCGAGGATCGAAAAGCTTCTTTTGGTCCAAGTGATGAACTATATATTTCGTTATAATGCAAATAATTTAAAAAACAATTTCACAAAAACTAAAATTTTATAACCTATTTACCTTCAAATCGATGGTCACAACTGTTTTAACGGTTATTTAAAACCAAGAGTATCGGTTGTTTTTATAGATGCTTTACGATTGTTAATTAATTCGTATAAACGAAGTAACAGTTGATGACCTTGACCTCAGCTGATGTTTTTAGGTCCTAGGACTAAAAACAACAACTTTAACATCTTATTGCATGTATTGAAAACAGCTGTTTATGAACCAGTATGACGAAAAATTGTTTGTAGGGTATTGGTACCCCAATATTCATTAAAAGAATAAAACGTTGATCTTCAAGGTTGCTCAGACAAATAACAACTCTATAAATATATTCTGATTCTTTAATCAGTTAGACTAACACCATAATAAAAATGAACTATGTAAATCTTATGTTTAGAAAGTCTTGTAAGAGATTAATTAAATTTGATGCGCAGAATCCACGTGATGTAACAATTATCAAACAATAAACTTAGGCTACAGTATATTGAATTGCCTGTACTGTCCTTCTCATGAAGCGAACAAAAATTGCTGCACTATTATTTGCTCCCGGTAAATCAAAAAGCCTACGTTCGAAGATATAATATAGTTAGTTGTAGAGCATGTTCAGAAGCTCTCATATTGTATGCCAACACATATCAACCACAGTCATCAACAAAAAGAGAACAACGCACTGGCTGAACACATGTGGTGATGCTGTTAATAGCAATTGAAAACAGAGTGCAATAGATTCTGCCCTGAGGGAATCCATTCTTTGTGTTAAGCAACGTAGATGATCAATAGATACTTAGTCTGTACAACTTATTCCCAGGCGTTTGTTGCTGCAGAAAACAACGTAACACAGAAATGTTGTTAAAGCAGTACTTTTAAGAATCTAGATGTTAAAATGTCTATAACTACTTTAGAGTCTTGAAAAATCTTAGTAACACTTTTCTAATTAATATTACTGTAATATTAGGCTTCAATATGTAGGTCAGACAGTTGTAGTTTAGTGGGTTCAGTTAAGAATGCACTAGTGTGATGCACTTGAAGCTAGCAAAAGTGGGCCGTTAAATGATAGCACTATAGTCTCAAATTATTTAACTCCAAATCATTTTACCAACTTTAATTCATACTGAAGACGGTGCCAATTCATTGTAACTTGTGAAGTGCCAACCATCTATTCTAACCTGCATAACCTTTCACTGTTCACTAGTCCAAACTGCAGCAAGATAATGATGTGCATAAACTAACTGAGCTACTTCGCTCCACACTTAAGAAACACAACTTTTAATTTGGTCACGCCCAATGAAATTTACCACGCTGATTTTATCCAATAGAAGCCCACATAGCCTAAGTAATAATTGGGAGATAAGCTTCATTTCGTTTGCTGATGATAGGGTCAGAAATTTAAAAAAATGTGCCGAGTGTTTTAAGTTACAATTAAAGTTAAAGAAGAAAACAACTTTAATTTCTATCAGTGTTTCAAGACCTTCATGTCATTTCATTGTCTAAAAATGTATTAAATTTATAACTAAGTAAAACGTACTGATGGATATTGTGGTGGTGGTGGTGGTGGTGATAGGGGAAGTAGATAATGGGGACTAAACAATCCACTACAAGCACTAATATTATTAGTTTCCCTTTACTATCTTTCAGCATGCGAGTGGAAGCATTAATTTATTACTTTAGTCTCTCCTTCTTGGACTATTATGCTTTTCTACTGAAATGATTTGTTAAAGAGAATGTGAGCTCCAACTCTCGAATTTAAAAAAAAAAAGAAAGATTTTCCATGAATTGCACACGAAACACGAACTAACAAAATAATATTGTTTAATTTTATCTCTGCAGTCTGTACACACGTAAATATTTCTATTCAAAATATACGTAATATAAAATATATTTTGAATGTTTTATTATATTTTTATTGTGGTAATATTTTTATGTTAGAAGCTCTTATTCAACTTAATATTTTATCATAAAATAAACCACATTCCCATTTATTCACAATTTTCATATTGAAAACACAGTATTTTATTATGAAAATCACTTGCTATATTAGCACAGTGTGAATTTTTTTATAAATAATAAAAATCAAATTCACACTTTTTTTATCGTCTAAACTAGAAACATCATCTCCTTATAAATGTATTAATTATTTAATGTATTTCTGTATACATTTTTATATATGCAACAGGTATTACACAGAGGATATTCTACAAAAAATATATAGTTTTTGTTTTTGTTTACTGATTTTAATAAGTTTTAAGTTAAATTACCGGTCGTCTTTTTGCAATTTAACTTGACTTAAGTTGAACTAAAAATTAGTGACACAATTGTATCCACAGTCGTAAAAACATCAAAAATCAAAATTTCATTAACATTTATATATCTCCAAAAGAACTTAATTTAGTGTTACGATTTAAAAATATTAATTGTGCTTTTAGTTTAAGATAAACAGCAATAAATTCGTTGTAGTCTTATAAAAACTCACAACAATTCAGACCAAAACGTAATGCATTGTATTTCGTATCATTAATTCTATTTCAAAACTTTGCACAATTGTTGTTTTTCCTCGAAAGAAATAGATCCTGTTAGACTTAAACCTAAAGTTCAAACTGAGTTCATTAGGGTGAAGTAATTGTAAAATGCCTTTTGGGTTAATTGGCAGCTTTCACTTGAACTGAAGCCGTACTCTTTAAAGCCAATAAGTTGAAATGTTTGTCTAAAGCTTTAGTATTTGTAATTGTCATGTCTTTGTGTGGTGATTGAATCCGTTGTGGGGGTAGGAGGGGGTTAGCTTGGTTATTACCCAAGGATTAGACCAGCTAAGCGGCTTTGGCAGTCGACCCTCGACCACCTTGGAACCCCCCTCTCTCTCTTTTCCTTCAGCTGGTTCCCAAAACTTAACAACATATCATTCACAATCATATCGAATACCAGTATGAATTTATTATATTTTCTGTATGTTTCATGGTCGCCACGATTGTACATTTGTTCTTTATAATTCCGGAAAATGTTTTAAGTTTTTTTAATGTTCTCTTCAAACAGATATAGATTACTATAATTTATCAGTAGGAAATATCCTATCAGATTCTCTCACCTAATAGGCATATAATTCCAGAGGGAATCAAGCTGGATGTACATCTTTCTTCATGTAGTCTTCGGTTAGATTTCTCTCTTTCATTTTACCTATGTTGACCAACTCTTGTTTTCTTCCAACCCTGACGCTATTAGAGTGTTCGAAGATTAGATAGCTTTATTTTATGCTTTTATCTTCCTTCTTTTTTCTGAGGGGTGTTTTCTCACTTCAACATTAAGAAAAAAATCAAAAGGACATGTAGTTCAAGTTCTGTATAAATTTCTTTCTGTATAAAATTAATTTTATTATACAGTATTTGTTTCTTTATTAAATCTAATCTAATCTGTATAATTCAGTTCAATAATAATATTGAAAAGGTGATGCTCGAGGTGTAAATTACTTTTTTAACTAATTTATTATTATGAAGCATAATTATATGATTAATTTAAACAAAATAATGTTCGTCACAACGATAAAGAAGTTTAATATACTACTAAAAAACTTCATTGTTTAAACCAACTGTATGAATACCGTTTTAAAAGGAACAAATCATTGATGATCTAGAAAGTGAAAGGGTTCGTTTGTCGTGTCAACGGTTCTGAGTAAAATGATGTTTAGCCCAGGAAGTTGACTGTTAACCGAGTCCTTCGTCAAAGCCGGTTCCATCGCATTCCCAGCCAACTCGCGAACACCAAACAATACACAAAAAACTGACAACATCTACGCTCATTAGTGATCAAACGCAACTGAATAACGCCATATTGGATGAGTCTTATCTAATTGTCTCATGAAGTTTTCTTATTACAATGAAACACCCTCAAATATAATCCACGTAAATAAACAATAAAAGATTTTGTTTGAGTTGGTTTTGTTTTTACACGAAACGTTTACAAAAAAACATCCAATCCAGCTGTTAACAACATACCACTGTCTTGTATATAGTAGAGAACAGGTTAGATTCGATTTGCTTGAATGTATCAATCGGAATTAAGTGACTCTATTTGAAATTCTTAGCAATTACTCTTGTTCAGAGCTTATAAATCAGATTAGAAGTTTCTTGTTTCAGGTGTTAGTAACTCTATGGGGTTCGTATATTTTACTGCGACAGAATCTAACGTCAATTGATATATAGCTATCTACATATATAAATAATTCAATTATAATTGTATTAAGATTCAAAACATTCCAATTACATATTGATATAAGAATATAAGTATTTAAATATACCATAATTTATTTAATAAATTTAAAGTGATTATAATCATTATAAAAACATATTCACTCTACTTATAGCCTATTTCAAACAGTGTTTACTAATAAAATAGGGTTTAATATTTCCATAAATATCTGATCATAAGAAAAATAAAAAGTACTTAAACATTACGTAACTTTCTGACATCCCTATATACGAAACCGGAAAGTAGAAAACAATAAGTGTTAAATACCTTCTCACAAAAAAGAGGTTTCGAGAGTCACCCGTTCAAAAGTGTAAATAAACCATCGAGTCCATCTTAGGAGCAGGATGTAAAATCTTCAGTGATATAGATAAATGTTGAGTTAGATTTGAAGGTAAATCATATAAACCAATATGCCAAGTGGAGCGGACAAATTTTTTGGCTCACTTTTTAATTGGAATAAACCAAAATGAGCTGAAATAAGAGATGTACATGTTCATGTTTACTGTAGGACAATAACTTTCGAATAGTCGTTTATCGAACGATGCCTAAATAGGTTATATTTGGATCCTTGATATTTGATTCATCTTTGGTTAAAATCTTTATAATCGAATTTGTGAATGAAACGATTTTTGTTTTGTTTTTTCTTATGGGAAATCCCCCCCCCCCCAACTACAGATACTCAAAATTATTTGTTTACATGCAAAAGTGAACATACATTTTGTATAGCGATCAGAAATTTTCTCTGTTATGTGTGAGCAAGTAATATAATAAAATATGTTTGTATAAATCTTCAGGTTAATAATGGTGCCTCAATTAAATGTCCATTATCTGAAAGGCACGTGAGTTTCTGAGAATCTTTCGATATTACAGATAAATATAAGAAAACAATTCCCATTTTTAATAATAGGTCTGCTGTCTAGAGGTAAGTATAAATGTTATATAAATAACGTCGTAAGTTAGAGTGTAATTTCTTCAACACAATACAATTAATTGCAGTAAATACTAACGTATTTCGTTTTATGCTTTTATGTTAACTTTGATAAAATAGCGGTCGAAAAGCTTTACTAACTTATTTTGGATTTTGTGTCCATAACTTTAAAAGCTGTGTTAACATAACATAATGAATACGTTTATGATATTACTTATTTTAAGTTTGCCATTTCTGTGTATTCTTCAGTTCATAAAACAGGTTATTTAACTAAATGAAAGGATATTCATAAACAGTTTGGAATCCAATTTCATTTTAATCAACACCTTGAATATTTTGTTTTTGTTATTCATTAGCATTTTTACAATTCACTGGTATGCAAATACAAGTTTATTAAATTAATTTTACTAATAAATCTTTAATGACAGAATTATATCAATGTATGTTTCTTCAAAAGTTTTGAATTTTGCAATAAAATCAATCTAGATCTGTCTTGTATAAATATTTAAAAGTTTTCAGGTAAGTTTCTTCAGCATAATTGTAGTTTTAGTCAAAACAATTTCTTGTAGACTTAAATGTTGATAGTTGTAGTAGTAGTTTAGAGTAGCTGTAAATTTAATTTTTATTTCAAAATAATTTAAAAAATAAATACTCCTTTCAGCAATCAAATAGACTATGACAACAATACATTACATTTTTTTCTTAATACACAATATTTTAATCGTTTGAACTTAAATATTTAATTCGTCTACTGGATTCAATAAAGACAATCATTATTAACATCGTGTACCCTACATTTATTTTTAATGTTTTAATATATAGGACACATTTTGATCTAGTCGAAGTATCAAACATGCTACTGTCACATGATCCTTGACAATCATTACACTCTCCTGTTGTCATGTCTAGTGCACATATTACAACCGTTCTCACAATAAAAGTATCCATTATAGGCGTTGACACGGACTTTGTCTGGAACATCAGACATCAGAGGAACTCCCATTTTAGGTAGATGCAACTATTAAGTGAATGCAAAACACAAAATGTATTGTAGTTGGTAATAAAATATCGTTTCCTTCAACTGGTGACCACACATCTCATTTTCATAAGTCCGAAGTCTACAGGATGTTCGGCCCCTAAACATTCGGCTTGTCTAGAATCCCACTCGGCCGAACCAATGTATTCATCTAACGACATTCCACATTGTCTGTCATCGAGAATACGTTCAGAGTGAGAGAGAGAGAGAGAAAGAAAGAACAAGAAGAAGGACGAAAAAAGAGAAGAAAAAAAACTAGTCCCGAAACCTTCACCACATGGGAGATCAGACCGGTCCTGACTCTTCTCCCCCCCCTTCTTCCTCACATGCACCAATATTCTCTCTTTTTTTAAAATTTATCTCCGTCTTGTTAAGTCTTATTTTTTTATTGCAAACAGAATACATAATAACTTGTATAGTTTCGTCACACTTTACAGTTTTAACAGATTCTATTTGTGTGAAATGTATAAATTATTTAAATACATTTCTTTTATATGTTTTATGAAATACATAGCCTACTTGCTTTAAAAAAATAAATGTATTCATGCTCATACTATATAAGTTATACGTTTTCCCATTAATATGTAACCTACCTAAAAATAAAAGTTAAATTGTAACTACAAACGAACACGCTCATTTATAAAATACATTTAACCTTTTAACGCCTTTGAAACACACGACGTTTCTGTATAATAATTTAAACATAATTACCCTATAAATGTAAAATATGGTATATTCCCACGTACATAAATGTGCGCGTATATGTATATTATAGAGTAAAGATTATCTAGTACGAAAATCTTAGTTACTCATGGAATTTCCCAACAGAACTAAATACAAATTGATATTTATTTAACCTTAATTATTTTAAGAAATTGGTTTCCTTTGGAAAATACATCTTATTAACATCCTTAATCCTACTCCAATTACTCGAAATAAATTGTTTACGTCACTGTAATAAGTGCATTTTGTGTCTAAAAATGTATATGAAATGATGAAAGCAAAATAAAAACAAGACTCATGTCCGCATGTGTTGTGTTTCTTAAATGATTATTACAGAATATAATAGGCTAATAATGTTAATAGGCTTTTGGAAATAGTTGAGAAAATTCTATTTTAGTTGATAGAATTTTGACTGTAGAAATTTATATAAATTTAATTATATCTATAATACCTGCTTTCAATTATTATTCTACCTGAAAAATACAAACATATAATACACATTTAGGATATCTTTTTCCCAAAATTATAGATGTAGCCTTTCTGCTTAAACTAAGAATAATATAGATAATTTTATTTAAACTTTGACGAATGTTATCATGTTCTTTTTGAAATTCATTGTTGAAGAATTTGGTTAAATTAATACGCGAATATTTGTACCGAATTGTTAATGTTGTAATTATAACGAAGACAAACTGTTTAGTGAATAGTTAATATACACAACTGATGGTAAATGATTTGATGAACTACATATGTTCTTCCTCAGTGGAATTCATTACTGAAATTAATTTTGATTGACTTTAAAACCGTCAACTCTGAGGACACACAAACCCCCCTCTTGTCTATTACTTTTGACCAACCACAATTTGAACAATGACAAAGTGAATACATTTTGACACCGAGTGAAGGCGAGATGTAGTGATTGAAGGGTTGGCACGCGGCATCTAAACTGGAGCCTTAATAACCATGATTACTGGTAGTCAACGCGTGCCTGGTGATTTGGGCGGGTCCTTCTACCATTTAACCAGAAGCTAAGGCATCAGAAGCTGTTATTAGTCGACCTTCCACCAATACCGTGAACCGATAAATAGTACATTTAGTTAATCTAAAACAACAAATTGTTACAGTAACGCAATATAATTTTTAACTGTTTTTTTCTTTTGTTGCAGACGCATTAGGTAAGCAGTACTATCCTTCGCCAATGTATTTTCGATCACAATACAGGCAGCCTTTTTTATGGTGAGTGATCCACTATTTTAAAGAGACAAAGTTAATAAATTCGACTGTAACATTGTTATAAAATGAATTTGCTGATCTACGTTTTCTGTAGTTTAAAAACTTCCAAACTTCATAGTTATTCCAAATCTGTAACCATCTGAATTCATTATTTATTCTAATACAATTACTTTTTTAAACTAGGACTATAAGACTAGAATGAGATCAATTTAGTGACTTATTTCTCTGTGATTAAATTTTTACAAAAGTTCCCACATTTATTCCTGAATTGTAATAATTTAAATTGCATTCATCGCCTATTATTGTATTTATAAAATCTTTTTTTCCAAACTAGACAAGATTTATATTTTACTGAATATTTATTCAATAAAACAACGAACATAGTTTTTCTCCCAGAAAACCGTCAAATTATTTAGGTTTTTAATTAAAATAAACGTCATACATTCTTATTCATCCTTAAAATTATTTTAAAGTTAGATTTTATCTATAAGTTTATTTCTTGAACTAATTCGATAATAAACTGAAAAATACCTAAAAATAGCTATTTTTTATTATGTTGTTGAAGTGTTGATTTTATTTCTCTGAAATATAATATTTACAAACAGTATAACAGTCATAATATCCTACTTAAAACATCACAATCCCTGTTGCATAAAGTAGGTATGAATTAATTTATTTGTGGAAAACACGTGCGTTAAAAAGTTGTTTTTGTACATTTATCTCTCATACAATATAATAACACTCGTCTGCCATCAATACAAAAACATTTTGCTCTCTCTAAACAAGTAACCATACCACACTGATATGATTGCCAATCAATACAAACCCGTATTCCGCCTAACTGTTCTCAAACTAAACAAAGTAGTCATCAATTTCCATGTCGTCTTCAACCAATAAATCTTTCCGAATGGAAATTATGTGTATACAATTATAGTCTGTGATCTGTTTGTCTAATAGTCCACTCTGCGTACATCTGTGTCGCTATGCTCCGCTGCTATGCTGTGCACGTTTTGTGTTATGCTTGTCATCTTATTAACTGTCTGCGTTAACGTGCAGGACACGGATTGTCCCCCCCCAATACAAATAGATTACGTGTACTCACCTCCCCTTTACTTGTGACTAAAGTTTCTAACTGTTGGCCTACTAAGAAGTAGTTCGTCGTCATATTTAGATATTGAATACAGTTATTTATTTTATAATTACGTGATTGTAGTGTTTGTCGTAGAGGGAGAGAAGGGGATTCAACAATGATGTTATTGTTTTTCCGTCAATACGCGTCTTGTTACTATTTATTAGTGGAGGGATAATATCTAAAGAGAGGGGTATGTATGGGGTGGCTTAAAAGACCCGATCCTCCTACTTTTCCCCTACAATTTTCATTATGTCGATTTCGTAACAAATGAAGTCTACGTTCCCTCAACTAAATTGTAGAATAATTGAAATTTATAAAAGTTATCTTGGAACGCCATATTGAATTTGAGTAAATATTTTTAAATGATAACATAGTCGTGTGATATAGTTTAACATCATTTTCAACGAGAGTGAAAACCGATGGCATGATCCCTATATCCAATTATTCACTGGGTAGTTTTATTTTATTTTTTAAATATTATCAAATGTATATTTCGTCTTTTTTTAACTATTCGTGACACCCTGTATTTTATGTTTGTCTTCGCCGTTCAAACTGATAACAATAAAAATATATATTAACAGAAAATCATATTAACTTACATGTAAGAGCTAATAGTTTTAAAATTATTTAAAGTTGTTCTAATAAAAACAAATTCCATCATTGATATGTGTATAGAAATGTTATGCAGTAACATGAGTCGTAAATAGTTTAAAACGTTCTTTTTAATAGTTAAATATATTGTTGAAAAACAATGTTTAATCCGGTGCCCCGCGATCATTTTACTATTTAAAATTTTTGACAAAAATCCAAGAGGCATCCAAATATTTTAAATATCGTAAAAAATAGTATGAGGGATGAAGTTGGAGAAGTGGGTTTTTCCGTGCAGCTGATCGGTTCTTGGTTTATACCAGGGTCCTGATAATTTTTTAAATGGTTTTTCCTTTTCATTTTAGCGTTTATTGATTATCTTCATGTTTAACGATTTCATAAACAGACGGGTTAGACCCCCAAACCATTATTAAATTTGAAACTTACAACTTTGTATGAGTTTTACTATTTTAGTTTAATACTGTCTCACATCCACATACTTAGTATATTATCTTACAAAATAATTATCTGTTTAGCTTTGAATAAATAAAACTTATTATTTTGAATTGTACGCTAAGTTCATTTAAATAACTTTCTTGGCAATGTCTTGTAGATATCAAACTTGACACAATATCTATCGCAATACTAAACAACTTTAATAAAAACTCGTAAATAATTAGAATTGATTTAACACTATCTAAAATACTGTCAGTTGGTCGCTCAACAATCACTGCAAGAGATCGATCACTCAGTCAATAATCTCATGTCAGATAGTGACATCTTCCTTCCCCGCCTAATCAAATCAAATCCTCTTTTTGTTGCCAGATTTCAACTTAACATGTGGTGATACTGGATTTCATAGTATAATATTTGTTCACACGTATTTGTAACAAGGTAAAGTGCAGTTTGTATTGCCTTCAACACTGTTATCAGTTAGGCTTATTACAGCGGTAGTTTACTCAAGATATCCTCTACAAGATAAGAATTATTATGTATATGTTTGCATGTGTTTTTACACTTTAAAATGAAGAAATAATTTACATACAATATCCAAAAAAACGAGAGTAAAAAACTGAGAATAAAATATAGAATTTTGATTGGATTTTGTTTTGTTATTTCTGTAATCTAAAGAAGAAACAATAGCAACTATGTCATTAATAAAAATGAATATTATATTTATTTATTCCATCCAATATGTACAACTGTGTCAAGAAAATAATTAGTTGGGAATTTCTAGTCTTGCTCTTAAATATTATGAACTCAATATTTGAACGGAGTTCTTCATGTGTGCCGCTGAAAGTTCACGGGAAAACATACATTACATAAACAATGGTTCGATATTTTCTATATGAAATGAAAAATATACAATTTTATGTTACCTTAAAAAATAAATAAGAAAAATTAATTAATAAAATTGTACTTTACATTGACAACTATTATAACAATAAATATTGAAAAATTTCCGCTCGAAAACATATAATATGAAAAACAGCTGTTTAGTCGTATATATTATATTTACCACATTTAAATTAAATTTGATTCACAAAACATACAAACTTGTCAATATAATAGAATTTCAATAAACTATCGTATATAAGTATTTTTAAAGTGAAATATTACATTACAGAACACTGGCTTGATTTTACAAGCCTTACAAAGTACTTAAAAATTTACAGCGTTCATAAAAGTCAGCCAAAAACTCGTTGAGCACGGAATGCCAGAGGGATCTGTTACTGTCCCAGTTTTATTTGTAACATGTGTCACGGAACATGTTTCTCATATTAAGAACTCAGCTGTCGTTCCTTCTCCATCGAAATTGTCAAACAATTGGTGCTTGTTCAGTTTTTTTTTGTTTAAAGTAAAGTTAGCTGTTTATGATTTATCACACATATGCGCACAATTGCTCTCCTGTATTTCGGATACTGTTTTTCACATATTATAGAGAAAGTTATGTGGTGAATCAAACAAATTAATGTTGAGTTTTTTGGCGGCTATATCGGTTTTGAGGTCCTCAGTCCATAAAGTGATTTTTGGAAAGATGCCCGACGTCTGTGCAGTGCTTTACAATCTAAATGCATGGACCGATTTAATCAAATCTACTATGTGAGCATATTTTGTTCATATGTTGTAATATTTTATATAAACGAAAAATTATGTTTTGCTCGAAATAGGTTGATAATTTTTTTCCTCCAGTGTAGCCTCTAAAACCCAAACAAAAGGCATTGGACGCCAAAAATGGCAGTTTGTGAGTGATTGGTAAAAAAAAAACTCGGCTATAGACCCGTTTTAAAAGACATAATTTCTCAAAATTTACTCTACAGATTTTGTTCAAATTTAAATTAAATGTGGAATATTTATAGCCAAAAGTCACGTTCAAAATGAGAAATAAAATACAAACATAGAACACTACACAAAAGACATTTCACACAGTTCGGAGGCCGTTTATTGTTTAAAACACGTGTAAAAATGTAGACGAGTAGTGTTATTACAGACGTGCTCAATGATCATGGGTGACATTCGAAACTGCAGTAGTCTATAGTCAAAGTAAGAAATACCTAAATTGATGATTTAGTAGACTATTTTAATATATTTTATCCTGGGTTTTGTTTTTTAGGAATGGATAAGTCAGAAAGTTTGTGCTATATTTTTTCACCTTTTATTTTGTATTGTAGGCGTACATAATTATGTTTTAAGAATAAGCTACAGTTATTGATTATTTAAATCATATTTTGGAAAGATATAGAGTGGAGGCCTAATTAAAAACACGTAGCATATCTATATTATCTAGATTACAAATGCTCTCCTAATAAAAATGGCTTTACTTAAATAGAAAACATAGGATAATCTTTATTAAAACTTAGACCTATGTAGTATTGGCAAGGGAAAACGTCAATTTATCATGATTTCTGTCTACGATGCGATGTGAGGTTAGTTTGCCGACCCCCGCTCTGTCCAGTCAGTACACCACTTAGTCTAATGTGAAGGGAGTTGCCCAAGGGATTTGGTCAAGGGATAAGCCGATCCGGCGTATTTCTTGAAGGCTTTCGTCTTATATTTCTTATTGCCAGTTTGGTATCTTTGTGGCTGCGATGGCATTACCTCCGTTAAAAGCATTCTTTTACATTTGTCTGCAATAACCATGAGGTGGAATAAACTACTTTATTTAGGCTACTTTTAGTAAAGTGCCTCTGTGGGTATGTAAACGGTTGGTTATTGCCAAAACTATTTCGCCTAAATGTTGTATAAGTATCTAAATTGCCATTACATTAAGTATAATTTTGAAAAAAAAAAAAGAAAGAAAAAAAAAAGGAAATTTATAAAGTGGAGAAGGCCTTTATATATATACCAAGAAGTGACACATACAAATTCTGAATGTCGTTTTCTTTTGAAAAGAGGGCTAACAGATTATGAAGGTTAAGAAAAGACACCAATTTAGCGTTCATCTTTCATTAATCTTATTTTTTAGATGACAGCCATGAGATCACTATAGTGAGTACGGGAGTGACAATCCCGAGTGATTTTAGCTGGATCTACAACTTTTTCCTGCAGTCTTGATTAGATCCCTCTCTTTCATCATTTACTCTCTAGTCTCTCTTGACCAATTATTGTTCTCTTACGACACTTACGCTATTAGAGTATTAAAGATCTAGGAGTCTTTATTTTTTCTTCCTTTTTTATATTGTGATGATGACAGGAAGGTTTTTTACGTTTAAACATCAAGGATATATATATATATATATATATATATATATATATATTTAGTTAGTAATTTAATTATAATAAAGAGATTATTTGCTTTACCTTTACTTCAAGTAGTTTATGACATAATCTAAACTTGGAGATTTGTTCTCTCCAAAAATCTAATGTCAGTTAATTTTAGTTAGCTAATTTAATTGTATCAAATAATTATATTATTGAGTGTTATGCAAGTAAAATAGTTTTTCCAAACTTGCTTTGTCAAGAGTTATAATTTGTCATTGGGACCTGAGATATTTATATAAGTAGTATAAAAAGAAACTGCAAATATTACTGATAACAACTTAAAATTCACCTTTCGTCATTGGATCCGGGTCTAACAAAAGTTTAGATAAAGTTTATGTTTGTTTACTTTTCATTAAATAACGTTTTGTAAATATAACACTATACCAGAGTGCAAATTATGACAGCGATATTGGCGTCCAACAACTTTAATACGCTTTACACATGATAACAATGTATATATTTTTAAATAGTAGATAAGAAACTGTTTTGAATTTTAAAACAGACCCCCCCCGTGTATGCTTTGAAACCATGCTATTACTTCAGTAAACGGAATTACGAAGAATACTTGATAATGCGTTTCACTTATAATTACACCAGCGCGTCGTAATTATTTTAAATTGAAAGATTAAACTACAAAATTATTATTTTCTATTTACATTTATAACACACTAATAATGGTAATGAGATGAGGACATAGATTATTCGTAATTGCCTGCAGGGAATGGTTTGTTGGGGGGAGGGGGTAACAATAAAAGAATCTTACGTCATTATATCAAAGCTTTCCGAAGTATTTTCTATTTCTAAGAAATCGTGACACTAAAGATGAATCGCTATTTAGAAACACCGTAGATGGTAAAGGTGGAAAATATTATTCTTCCTCAATTCTTTAGGTCATTTTTATCTCTTGTCAAAAGAAGTAAAAAAAAAGCTAATACAAGAACATAACTTGTCCATTTTGATTATTTTCAAAGAAGATTAGCCTAGCGAGCGAACGGTCGAAAAATATTGATATTCAATTCACGATTCCAAGCTTGACCGAGTACACTCTGGACACAGCAAGACTCGCCCACAACTCAACTGTAAAACGATTTTATTACTCCAACTTACAGATAACATTATGTAATTAAATTGCAGTTGTCGATATTCTTTGCGTGTTTATTGTTATCGTTTTTTGGAACGTATTTAATTAAGCGTACGCTATAAAACATTGATAAGAAAACAGGTCAGAGATTGAGGTTAGTTTAGGCACATCCCTTTAGCAACCCGATATCCCGCATCTGTCCAACACCTGCTTTCCATCTGTAATCTTGTTGGTTTTGTTTTCAACAGTACTCCTGTATGCTCGAATTTACTATTTGTCTAGTCGATAACCTTGAGAATTTGTACTTGGGAAATGAGGTTTAAGTTGCGTTCTAATTTTTGTTTAGAGTTGTGCAATAATTATTCTGAAAATCAGACAATATAAAACGTAAATTTTACGACATTATTTTCCACTAAGTTGAAATTCTATTTGTAGACTAATTATTATAAGATTTAACAAGCCTTGATTTTAGGGTACAAATTTGACCAATTATTATAAATAAATAACTAAAGAACTTCACACGATAATATTGAATGTAATAGTGTTTAAACAAAAGGTACAATATTACCCTCAGAGGCTCTAATGATATTAATATTCCCGAGAGATCCAATAGGATATCTACTATATTTAATATAGTCTTTGATTAGATGTTCTCTTTCATATAACGTCTATCTTCACCAACTTCTGATCTGTTCCGAGCCTGATGTCATTGGCGTATTCGAAAATTTTATTTTTATTCATTTCTTCTGTAAGGTGATGATCGCTGACAGGGTTTTCGCCTTTACTTAATGAAATACTTCAATTTCCTCAACGGCAAGACGACGTTTCAATAACTAAGCCAACATCTTCAGGTATACGTTTCCAACACATCTGAAGTTGATAACTTATCGTTTTAACAACGACTTGTTGCAATAGTTTCTTGTTATAATAGTCGGAGTCTATTATTGATTACGAATTTACCCCAAGTTTTGCTCAATATATTTATGTGAAATTTTTTTTTTTTTATCAACACCTATTTATACATCGTTATCTTATACTCTATAGATTAATAGAAATAGTTAGCTTGATTAAAATTTGTCATCCTTGTATTCAAACACCATAATATAATATGAATATCAACATTTATATAAATAAAAGGGTGAACACGATATGCCTTTCAAAGTAATAATATTCTACTAGCAGTACAAACATATAAAAGACGCGTTTACAACTGTAGAATGAATGTCACAATTTTGATTTCTGCATTGGTTGGACATTATTTATAAGTGGTTTAAAAGTAAACCTTTGTAGTTTCCCTTCTGCAGAATTACCTCATTTGTGGAGATTAAAACGTTGTTAGAACAACATAAACTTTACGTGGTCGTAAACGATAGAAGACAGGACATAAAATCCTTGTCCTTTTTAAGAAGCTGGAAATTGCAAATAGTCCACCCTCTTTTTACTTTCTCACATATTATTTTACCGGATGGTTAGGAAAGTATCTCCACTCATATTTGTTCACAATTTTCATCACATCCGTTTGGAACCAAATTAAGTTTAAACCTGACACCTAGTACTGTACTAAGTTTTATGAAGTACTATATAAGTTTTATGATTTTTTGAAAATATTTTTATTCCGACATATTGAATTGAGTCAAGTTTTTTAAATGGTGTCATTGTTATGTAACACATGATTAAGCATTTTCAACATCGAGTTCGTTCTTTGGTATAATCGGTTCATAATGATCCCAAATCGATATGACTAAAACCGTGGAAAAAGTAGGAGGGGACACTTTTCAGTCACCTTGTAGTATTTATAGATATAATAAAAGCATTGTAATCTCAACAGATCGTTGTGGATATATCAGTTTTGGGAGTTTTTACACATTTTTTTCGATGATATCTATTGTCTCTCTGCTTACTGAATCGATTTGGACTTGTTTGGGTATGTTTTACGATCTATTTACATAATCATCACATCATAAAGTTAGTGTTTGGAAATAGTTGCCATGAGACTAAAATTCAAAATTTACTTTCCCTCAATATCGGCTTTAACGATTTAGATCAAATTTTATTCAAAGGTAAAATCTAAGAACATAAAAAAATTGTATTTGTCGTCTTCTTCTCAGAATTGCGTGTTTTAGAGTTATCGGTCAAAAAGTAATAATAAACTATTATAGTCCTCCTTGTAAAAGTTTTAATAATCTAGTCTAAATTAGTCTATATTTTTTACAATATTTAATTAATAACCTGTTTGAAATTTGTAAGTATTTTAGTGAATGGATTCTGGAAATAACGTGAATTGTGAAACGATTAGGCTTCGAATATACCTTGTCTTTGTGTGACTAGTTTAATTCAGTTCGTCGAAGAAAGACGTGGTCAGATCCTTAATCAAATCATTCTCAACTCAAACACGCACAGAACCTTGTAGTCTTGCCAATATACTGATTATTAGAATGGTTTTAGTTCCGTATAGCCTAATCTTTTATAATTTACCCCCAAACTGTTTTCCGACTAAGTTACAAAATATAGGAATGATACAAATTATTTGATTCTGTTCCAATATTTAATCTAAACATATTACTTTTTATAATTGAAACTAGGGTAATCAAATCCAATGAACTTATCTAAAGAAAGATACTTTTTTACAAAGACCTATCAGTGAATATTTATTTCAAGTTGGCTTTGTTAAAAATATTTGTCTATGTTCTCCTCAGTGAAATTCATATTAATTTTTCATAGTTTGTTTTTTTTTTAAATCTCAAATTATTTATTTCGTAAATGCTGTTCATCCTAACAATTTATACCTTAATTCTGCATCACATATTAACATTTCGTGGGTATGAAAGTCAGTCATAACAATAACAACAAAAGTGATTGGTGCTCAGTGACAGGGGAAGAGGGTTGTAATTAGTGCTGTGTCCACAATCTTTAAATACAAAATTAATAGTGGAAGCTACAATAAAATTAAAATGTTACATAAATAAAATGTATGAAGGTTGTGATGTTTCATAGCAAACCTATGGAATAAATCAAATGCCATGTATTTACATAAATACGGAACACTAATTGAACGTTTTTTATTACGCTGACCGTTTGAAATAAATGTTAAGATCATTTCTGTCTATCAAATATGATACATATAAAAACAGAAATCAAAGAAGTTGAAGATGAACTCAACACAGTTTGTAAAACCTCAAACAATTTTCTTTTCAAAGCAATCACAGGTCAACAGTTCTAAAACTCGTTTAATGAACTCAAAGCACGTGAATTCTGAATATCAGATACTCCTTGGAATCACGAAATAATAAGATCGATACGGGTTGCATATCTGAAGACCTCTCTCCACTCTGCGTGTTGGCCACAACGTCAGACATGCAAAGCCCTTGTTAAGCTCTAGGCAAAGCTCATCCCTTAGGAAATTAACCTATAAAGCAGTTTTAATGCGTTCTGCCCATATCAACACATGCTAGATACAACCCAACACATTGTCTGAAAGTGAGTTTTTGTCTAACGGTAGTTAACTTTATTACAACTGTTTTATTACAGATAAAGATTGATGTTTATGACCAATAGTGTGGCGTAATAAATTAATACTACAAGCAATTATTTACGTTTAAACATTATAAAATAATCTTTCTAGACATTAATGTGAAATATCAATTTTGTCTGCCCTTTTTTATTTAATAGAAATCATTAAGAACTTTTAAAGCAATCTTTCAAAAGTTGAGCTGTCTTTAATGTCATAGTAGAATTTTTATATATTTCTTTAAAAGAATATTATTACCTAGGAAATATAAAAATTAAAGTTATTTTCATTTATGAATTCAGCGTTGTTTAGCAAGTCAAATTGAAGGACATGATATGCATAATCTTTATGATTCGATCACGACAGTGTTTTCAACAAAGTTCACGATAGTAATTGAATTAAACACCAACAGAATGAATTCAGTTAATAGTGAGGAGGGGAGGGGGTTAAAGAGAAGTGATAACTATGTAGAGTATTGCGATCCTCTAGATTCGAGTTTTGCTTGGTTTAGAGAATCACTTTGAGGCCCGTCCACCACATGAACTTTTAGGTTATTCTTGTCATCATTAAAATCCAATTATAATTCACGCAGCAACAAATTAATCAAAGTATAGCTTCACTACAATTTGTTTATTTTAATTTTAAGAAATCCTATATTAAAAAAAAAAAAAAAAAAATACTTAAAATGAGTGTATTTTTACATCTTCTGGGCAGAAATTTGGTTGAAACTCGTTCAGCCGTTGTTGAGAAACAAACATACAGCTTGTTCAAAAGCTAATCGGTTACATATGGTGCAAAACGTAGCCTGCATTTAAAAGTTTCTTAAAGTCCAAATGAAGTATTGAGATGTTCCTTATTGTGATTATTGGTTTTACTCAGCAGGGAAAATGTCGCAACAAAGAAAGTAAACCCTAATCCAGAGAGATTAACGTCTGCCTGTCAGTCAGACAGTATCAACGTTGAAATCGTAACTTTCGGTTTTGTTTGTAAACAACACAGGTTTAAATCGGTACTCATTAAAATCATTGCTAAACTAGTATGAGTCATTATTTAGTTTTAGTCTTCAACTTGTATTTTGAAGATGAATAGACTTAAGTAACTTTCATTTTCGTATATTTTGCTTCGAATCTCAAGATTTTCGAGAAATTGTCGCTTTATTTGAGTTCAGTTTAGCCTGTTTTAATTATTTGTAACCGAAGAGAAATTAAGAAAATTAATTTGGTTGTTTATAACATATACTCAAAACGTTTGACTTAACTGTCCTTCAGATATTTGTTACATGGATACTTATGAGTCCTAAGATAATTACCGATATATTGTTAGTAACAGACATGCAGCATGACCCCAAAATATTCACATTTATTTGGCAGATATCTTCTTTTTTTTTTTTTAATAGTATTGGACACCGTCTCAAATTTTAAAATATTGTTAACTTTACATAGTGAGTAATCATAATGATAAAACTAAATATACATCTGTCAATAATATATTGTCAATTTAATAAGAACTCCATACTTTTATCTTTTTATACTTACTTTTAACGATTGAAATACAAAACTTAAGTTAACCAAAACTACGGAAAAATATCGATTAACCAAATTAGAACGCCTTTGCTTTGGATTAATTATATATAATATGAAGCTCCCAATAATTCGCCGTAGCAGAAGATGCCGACAGGCAGGTCGCTACTTGTATTAACCCAACATTTTTCTCATCTTGAATATTAATTAATAATCTATAATTACCTGATATATAATCTATTCGTGGTGGAAGAGAGGGCGGTGACTTTTGTAGTGTGTAATTAGAGCGATGGGTCAACGTCCGACTCGCGTCGCGTCCAGTCCGTCCGTTTACAAAATTGAGATACATTTAGTGTTGTTAGTTAGTGGGAGGTTTCTGAATTGGCAGCGAGTCTTGGCCCACTCGATTATGCATGGATCGGCCACCCGAGATTCTCAGAAAGTCGAATCCGCCGCAACACGGAGAGAATCACCAATATTTCGTTCATAACAATTCGGTTTGTATCTATTGTGTTGCCAGTTTTAACGATTTGTCACATCCGGTCTGTCAACTCGCACTCTGCGAATGTGTGAACGTAAACAGTTTATTTGCGTCAATTTTGCGCTGCGTCTACAATTTAAGAAATGCATTAACGAGTGCATCGTTGAAGCTATGCGTCTGTTAAACATATATATGAAACTTCACAAAAATAGAAATTGAAAATGCGTTCTCTCATTCGTTGACAAATGATTTCCTCTATTTGGATTGATTTTAAGATTACTGTTCATAATGTATTTCATCCGTTCTTCCTTTACTTGGCAAACAATTCTGTTTATATGATGATACTTCATTATTATTACTTTTAAAGATCACATATTTTACAGATTTAAACTGGAAGATAGTAAACAAATTTCTCAAATTGTGCAATTACTAAAAGTAGGTAGTTTTCTTGTATGCTAAACTGAGTACAATACTTCCATTAATATTGATTTTGTTTCGTAATTTTCAGGTTATACTATTAAAATTAAGTTGTTTTTTAACGAAAGCTCTAATTTGTTTTTCGCGAAAAATAAAATCTAGGATCTTATCTGCACAAAATGAGCTACCGGGTCTTGTTGAAGGGGGAAAACTGTTTTTTTAGCAAAGCTATAAGACTTTTTCTAATTTTGGAAACAAGTTTTGATAGACTTTAAATATGCAATTTGACTTTGAAGACGGTTTATTTTGTGTAGAAGTTAAGGAGAAAATTGCGTCTTAATAGGTCAGTGACTGTCCTATCGTATCCTTTAAATAAAATCTCTGTCTCTGAAAGTACAACCTGAAAATGTTTATGGAAATAACCAGTAACTGATTGTTCCGTTAAAGAAATGGTTGTGCTAATACTTCACAAATGTATACAATTTTTTTCCTTTCACAATCTTTTTAACAACAATATTGAGAGGGGAAAAAAAATTAAAAAAAAAAAAAAATTACTGAGTAATTTTAGCTAAAAGATTATAATTTAAAGATTGAAGAATAAAAATTTAAGACTCTTTTTTAATGTTTATTTTGAAGATTTCCTCATTTATTAATAAGAAGATGCTGTGCAAATGAAGACTTACCGAAGATTTATTTTCCAGTAAGAGTTAAAACTCTGGTTACTATAAAATTTGTTGGTTCAATATTCATAACAAAAAGTGTTATCAATATATTATTTTTTCAAGTTGTTTCTCAAGTGTTTCTTTTGGTAGGAAATTCCCCCCTCCTTTACAAAATTTGTTTAATTTTTTTTCACAGCCGAAAAACAAACGTTAAAAATTAGACATCGTTCTGTACCACTAAACTGTACTTCAAAACAAACAGACAAGTGAGATGGAACAAAAATCCGTTCTTTCGTTTAGGCTGTAGAGATATGAGACCATACGCACAGTACTCTGGACGATCTCTGATGGTTTGATTTGGTCATGTACAAGAGGGTATTTTTCTTGTTCGCAATTTGGTATAAAAAGGTGAAGTGGTTTTTTCGAAATGTTAAATGTCTACAGAGACAAGTTTAATGTTTCTTATGAATTCTGTATGTAAGCTATTTCAGAGAAGAGGTCAACTCTTCTAAGAACATTTCGAACACAATATGAATGCGAATGTGCCCTACTGTACAATCAAAAGAGTGACCTAAATGATCAAAGTGTTTCAGTTCTTTATGATTTGCCGCTTTCAACAATACTATTTATGTGGAAAACATAATGTAGCGAAGCCGCGAAGTGGTGTGGATGGTGATGATGTGTGGAAAGTATCCACCACGGCTCTACGCACGCTGAATTAATGAGTTACAATGTTGGCAACGCATGACGTGCGTGCTCCTGTGCGTGTGTGCGTGCTATTTGTCTTGGCTTAATTGCTTTACATAAATAAGGATCCGATACTGTGTGCGGCGAAGCTCAATTGAAAAGTGTCAAAATTTATGACAGGCTACAAACTGTGTAGACTAACCCATCTTAGTCCTCACCGTTGGTTACAAATTGATATTTCTACTCAGTTAGCGAGATGACATAATTGCGCTAATATTTTATTACTTGTTTTTATATATTTCCACATGTCATTTTATAATCTATCATCCTATATAATTTTGTAATTATTACAATATATAAATAATGTTGTTCTGTTGTTTATTATTAAAAAAATATTATGTTATATTAATTAATGGAATACACTAAATGTTATTAATTCAGCTATCTATTTTTTTAAGGTTGAACATTTTTTTCCAGCCCTGAATTTTTCTGTACTATTTGATCTTTTAGATTTAATTAACTTAAATTAATTACCATAGCACTAGATATAAGCATAGTACTAGTCGAAACAGAACTTTTTTTAATGATGTTTTGTAAATTATAAATGCGTTAGGTGAAACAACTAAGTCCATTAATAGTTTTTGTATTATAAAATAACAGTGATAAACGTAAAATAATAATAATAAACCGACTTAAATTGATTAATAAAATTACGTTGAAGATAAATAGGGTTATTAAAATTGAACTCAGTATTGTCGTCATCCATTCCGGCTAAACTTATGTTTATTTACAATTATTTTGAATTTAGATTATACAAATCCTGAAAGAAATGGAAACGATTATCAAGTTTAAATTGTATAATTGACAGAAATGAATATCGTAAATGTTTTTTAAAAATAACACCATCAGTTTTAATCAATCGTGTTGAACTCGCGTTTTTAGCTTTGTGTGTACATGTTTACTCTTTTATTGTTGTTTGTCTTTGAATTATGAACATAATATAATGTGGAACGGTTTTTATTTAACTAAAACATGATGGATTTAAACGGAATTTATTAAAAGCTAGGCGGCTTAAGGACAATGCATATTTAATATTAAAAATTTAATTTTTTATAATTTTGGGGAGGCGTACTAACTACGAAAATAAATAAAAAATCCTGTAGCTGTTGTTATTTCGAAGTGTAATTTAATTAAAGTTCTGTTCATTGTACAAGAAGATTGCAAATATTCTGGTGAAAACTTTAGATTTTGGGTCCATTTTTGTTCTTTTGTATCCCCCTCCCCAATGTCCCCCCTTTATAAATGTTTCACCAATTTGTGATTTATATATTCATTTTTAAGGATATAAAACATATTTTGGCAAAACTTAAGGGACAGATTGTAAACATTTGTGAACCAATTAAAAAAAAAAATCATTACAAAGTCGAATGGTTTACGATTCAGAAGTGTAAGATATGAAATTTCATCCAATTTTTTTTAGAAGAAAACGACGGATTTTTAATTAAATATTTGTATAGGAATTATACATTTTCTGGCTCATTTTCAACTGTTGTGGCCCGCTTTTTTAACGTTTGTTTCAAAAATGTATGTTTTATTAAGTATATATGACATAAGAAAGTCAAAGCAACTATTTCAAAAGTATTAATTGAATTTGTACAACTTTATATTTGGAAACACGTTCAGAACTATTTTAAATTTATTGCAAATAAACTTTTTAAACGTATGTCTCTAACATATCAAAATATCATGATTTAAAAAAAATAAACGATAAGTTTCTGCAGTTTTCGTACGAGAATTTTTGAAATTTATAACTTGGAATGTTTTATAATTGAGATATCAATGACGATGATAGCTTAATATATCGCGCTTGATATGGTAATGAAATCATTACTGAAAGGTAACTAAATGACTCAGAATTCGGAAAATAGTGTCATGCCTTTTATCTACTGCTGAAAGCAAAGAAGTTATGTGTTGATAAGAAAATGCTTGTTAAACATAATAAATAATAACAAAGTTATAAATCAGTTTGTGTATTATAGTCAAACACTTCCGCCAGTCAGTCAGAATGTTGTCTTTGTTAATAGCACGTTCCAACAAGAAAGCGTTATGGGTTCGGTTTTGCATTCTTAGAATTATCATATTGTTGATCAGAGTTAGACGTAATAACTGGCTACGTCTGTCATTAGGCCGAGTAAAAAGTCAACTTTAATGTTCTCAAGATAATTTTTAGTTTGGAAAAAATAAGTTTATTCCTAATTATTTGTGAAATTGCAAGCTAAAACATTAAAAAAAATGTTTCGTTAGAAAACCTAAATAGGATTTATCGGTTGAAGAAAATAATCACACAAAACAAGTGTGAGTTTGTAATAACGTAAATTACCCAAATTATTTAGCATATGTAAACCTACTGTATTAAATTATTATAATATTTTTCAAATTATATTATTGATAATAAATAGCTGTGTAAATATTTTGTTAGAAACAAATTCTGTATTACTTTCTCTAATGTGCATAGTTTAAAGACAGTATATTGATAATAAACAAAACTAAGTTCGATATTTTAAAGATACTGTATATCTCTTTCGAGAGTCTCGGACACAAAATAGTCATTTTTACAATGATATATTCTATGTCGCTCTGAGGGCTGTAAGCCTAAACATTTATACCCAATATTTTAATTTTTGGTATGTGTGCATTGTTGTATATCTAGATGTTTGATAGAATACAACTCGAACACAAAAATTACGTTTACTTAATCAAACGGGTTTCAACGACTTAGTCGCCATCCTCAGTGATACATGAGCTACAATAAACTAAACTATAACTGTAACTCAGTTATTGTAGCTCATGTATTGTAACTGCGTTATAGTTTAGTTATTGTAGCTCATGTATTGTAACTCCGTTATAGTTTAGTTATTGTAGCTCATGTATCACTGAGGATGGCGACTTTGTCGTTGAAACCGTTTGATTAAGTTGACGTAATTTTTGTGAGATATTGTGTTCGGTTTTTATTCTAATTATCTCACAAGTCAAGTTCAATATATTTTATTTATATCTAGTTGTTTCATTTTTTGAATAAATTGAAATTTGGGATATCCTACCATGAAGCCAAAACTGAAAATGTATTTAGATGAAATATATTTTGCGTAAGTGAAGTCTTTGAGCGCCAAAACAAATGGTTTGGGAGTTTTTGGTAAAGTAGTACATTGTTTCTTGTTGTAGTAACTTCTTTGCCTTCATAGTCTTATAAGAAAATAACATACAATAGGGTAGGAAAAGAACAAGAGTTGGTCAAGAGAGACCTAATAGAAAAGATGAAAGAGAGATCTAACCCAAGACTACATGAAAAAGGTGTAGATCCAGCTTAGTTTCTCGGGATTGCCAAGGCCGTACATACTGAGTGAGCCCCTGAGGTGGCAAGTGGTGAAAATGATCAATGAATGACGTTCTATAAGGTTGTATATCTCGAAACCGGTCAAAATCTGAACGTTTGTGACATTAACTAATGTGCCAAATGTATATTTAAATGACTTGCCACAAGTAGGCTTAAAGTGAGAAACACCAGTAGTTTTTCCTAAACGTTTCATGTTTAGAAAAGTCAAGAAAAACTCCTAACTTTTGTGGAAGGTAGCGACAAATAATTTATTATACTTAGGTTTTGGTTTTCGGTATAGTTGTGTGAGAAAGTGATTGCAATCTTGTTACCATTTATTGTTGTAAATGGTGTCCAATAGGAATTGTGTTGGGGTAATTTTATTAATAGATATTTTAATGTTCTAAAGTTTACAATATTGACCACTAATTGAACGATTTATGTTTTTATAGAATTTGTAGGTACATGTCGCAGTAAAAGATATTTTATATTCAGTTTCTGAATCACGTTGTATTCATAATTCGTACATGGCAATACATGAATCATAAAATTTACTCCCTTCCTTCCTTTTCAACAATATCAATGGTTGAGCGTGCTTACATATCGCAGATATCATAAATAATTTTATTTTGTTAACTAAATTTGTTACACAAGAAAGAAATACGTCAAATTATTATCGCACCACAATAGCGTCGCAAACCAAAAGGTTGTAAAACGAAAGTGTACAAATAAAATTTGTTTAATTCCCTCTTTAATACAAATCAAGTTTACAATTATTACATTTAAGGAATGTAAGTTTAGCACTTAACCATAGCTACAATTACATAAACTACCCTCCCCCCCCACATCTACGGCATAATGACGTAATGCGCCTATTGATTTTCGCCCCCTTCTCTCTCCTTCCAAAACGGGAAGCAGAGCGCTCTGACAACAAAATTACAACTACACTAGTCACTTCCGTCATAAGGTATGAGCAGTTCCCAGTAGCAGTGGGCCTTTAGATGGTAGGAGTTAATCGTTATGTCCCAAAACAACTAAATTTGTATTTTGTATTTATTACGTTATTGAGTGAGAAAGGGTAAAAGTAAAATATGAAGAAACACATCTCTGCTTTTCATTAAGATACACATTACAATTAATGTAATATAATTGTATAAAGGCAATATTATTACAATGCATTTTAGTACTGTGAAAAGAATGAAGAAAAAAATATTGTTCAAAAACAAAATCTTTTATTATAATAGCAAAAATCCACAACACACCTACCAAAATAATGGGCAACAAAACTAAAATTTGTTTTGTCGAATTTTGAAGAATTAGTAACTTTAGTTTCTCAAGTTTTATTAGATAAAATTATGTAATCTCCAACAAAAACAATTTAGAGATTTATTTGCAGAAGTTATGAAAACGCCCGATGTTATTGTAATGCCGTTCTGTCTGTCTATAGACTGAGATGATTGTGCTAATTTTTGTTAAATTTGGTTTAGTGGACTACATTAGGGGCTGAATGGATCGGCAAGAAGGTATCTGCCGTATGACCCAAATTAGAATTTACCCTTATTTATTCTTTGACTGGAACGATTTTGATGCATTTTGACAAGTACACTGTGTTACTTTACAGAATGTAATCACAGTAAAATTTCGAGTTAGGGGTTCTTAATCAATATATAAAGAACCGCGGAAGGCCTATCCCTGAATTATTCAATCAAATTTTGGTAAAGTATAAGTCTACTCTAGTGATTATGAACAAATAAAAATTTCAAACGCCACATTATTAGGAGTAAATTAGAAAGTACGAAAATGTGATCCTGACACCTTCAGAATTCATTTTGTTATTTTCAAAACTTCCGAACCGAAATATGTTTTCATCTGGTTTGGTATGTTGAGTTAACTTTCAAGTGTCAAATAATTTTATTAAAATTTAAGAATGGTTTTTAAAATAATTCCTTGGCTAATTAGTTTAGTTGTGTGAGAGAAACTTTGTACATGTTTTTGCAACATTTTTTATCAAATAATAATAAAGGAGTATTACAAATACGATTAATGATTAAGCCTGCACTAATTACACCAAACAACATTCCCAACACAATGAACAAATTTAACAAAATTGGCAGAAATTACATTTCAATTGAAAAGAAAGCCTGTAATCACGAAATTTGCCAATTTTCAAATAAATTTTTAACGGTAGTAAAATAATTGATTTAGTTGTCAACACATTTTTACAAAGCTCCCATTAAAGTAAATTAGTTTGATAATATAAACAAACACGTGGTTGCAGTTATTGACATATTTATTTAATATTGGTCACAATTGAACGAATTCATATTACCGGTAAATCTACTCTATTCATACGTGGTATTAACAAATTCAATTTATAATCATAATTCCTAATTTCATTCGTCACATGTATTTTAATACATTTCTAATAAGCGTGTAAAAACACCTATTGTACTTTCCTTAATTAAAATTGAATATCAGATTTCAAAGTCCAAGATCGTAGCTATAACGATTTATTTTACACTAAAGGATGACCTTCTCTAGTGTGGAATTAATAAAGGATGTTTCTTTGCTTATTGTTTGTGACTTCGTACTCATGTTAATGTTATTTCTATGTTAAATTTCCTAACAACCTTAATGCTTTTTTCCTTAGTCATGTGTTGTAGCTTAAGTTACTTAATTTGTTTATCTTTTATCTACATTACCCGTAGTAATGTTTTCTTGCACCTAATTGGAACTCTGTCCTCGCTAATTTGGGCAGTGAAATGAAATGGTGGTTTAATTATAAAACTAAAGAATTAATTGTGGTGGAAGAAGGGGGATAAGGGAGCTTTGACTTGACACCTAGCGAACCTGGTGGTCATGCTTCAGAGATGATTATGATAATGATGATGATTGTTGGTACTCGACCGGAACTGAGAGGGTAACTCTGTGCAAGTCACTTCCTGTTTAGGGGCTCAAAAGTTGAGTCAATATATTGCTGACTTCATTGAGACATATTAGAGACGAACTCGTAGTTTCTATTTGGAACATGAAATAGACTCAGTTGGGATAATTGACAGAGGGAACCAACGTATTTGGGATTTCGTGTGTATGTTTGTTATGCAGTAACAGCAAAACTGGTGCAACAATTGTCATCCAATCTTTGAATCTAGGACAAAGATGCATGTACAAGGTTTTCAAATTTTACTTTCGTTTTTCAATGAAGTACTCCACGGTTCCAAGGCGTGAACGCGGGTGCTCTGACTTGGAATAAAGCGCGCGATTCAAAGTACATATTAAATATATAATAATGCGAAGGAGGTATAAAGTGCACTTAAGTTATAAACACAACAATGACGTAGAACAAAATTTAAACACTGTAGTCACAATGAATAATTGTACAGTCACATCGCAAGAATCACTTTAAACTTTTTTATTTATTCTTGAGGTGTTTTGTTCCAGTGTACAGTAATTGTTACTTCTTCGTTGTTGGATGTCACGTTGCACTCTAGGGTTGCCAAATTAGGTTTACTAGAACAATTTGTTGAATTTTTTCCTAGGAACGAGAGCTATTATTCAGAAAGTTTTTAAATTTTTCATTTTAACCTTGTTTTATGCAAATTAAAAGTTTTATATGTCGCGTCACAAACATATTTAGATTAAAAAAAATTCGATAATTTTCTTTTAGGTTGTGTTTTATCATAAATATTGAAATTCCAATATAACCAGATAATATTAGCAAAGTTTCGTAACATTTTTGATAGCTTTATTGTATTGGTGTAGCTGGAACGGTTGTTTGAGTAAGATGCACTTGCTGATGATTGGTGTTGTAAAGATAATTTATTAAATAAGATAACTGCTTTTTTTCCCAAATATTTTTGTCACTTAATTAGTTTGAAATTTATATCCAGTTAAGCGTAGGGTAAAAATGAAGATTATTGTAGTAATCCGTCCGCATATTTACAGCTAAAGCGAATTTTTGAAATTCACGAAAATAAACTATTTTTTCCAATATTGTTTGAAAAGTTATTCTTGCTTAAAAATTCACCCCCCCCATTTTGAAACCATAAATACAATTATACATAAAGATTTTTTTTCTTCAAAATATGGATCGTATTGGTGTATTTGTAAGATAGAGCTAGAAAAAGCATTAACCCGGAGAAAATGCATTGAAACACTGAAATTAATTAGTTGATTATTTAGTTATTATGATAAAAACTGAAAGTCTAATAACATGTAATAGGAAATGTACTTTTGACATGGTTTCCTGGCTCTTTCATAATATGGTAAAATCCAACATTTTTAAATATATCAAAGTGATATAAAATATAATTTGAATAAAATGGCCAACAGAAATCTTAGGTTAACTAACGTAACCGGGATGTTTTTGATGTAATTTTTTTCACAACTTTGCTAAAATGGAATGTTTCGAGAAGTTAGAGAGCTTAAAATTGACATTTACACTTAAATTGGATAACTTTGTATCTGTTATAAACGTGCTTAATAATAAAACCTAAGATTTTGAAAAAAATTATAAACTAAATTTGCTGTAGAAGCATCTAAGTTGCCAATAGAAATTCTCAAATTCTAACAATAATTGACACGAACAAAGTAAAAAAAAAAAGTTTATATATAAATTCAGAAAATGTTTTTGAATATAAAATGTTTAAAAACCACTTAAAACAACGAGGTACTGATCTTAGAAACTTAGAACTAGCTCAAATTAAACTGTAATAACAAGTAAAAGTTAAGAACCTGCTAAATGTCCTTACCGTGTATGTAAGATGTACTAGATACAATACATGTTTTCATAACTGTTTGTTTGTTCACATTGATTAATTGTGTTTAGCTACGTATATAGGAGGTTTGGCATACACAAACATATTATTGTGCACATGTTTAATTACCATACAAACATGACCTAGTTTCTAAAATGAGTAAACTGCCTCATATAAGTGGATATGTTATTAATTTATATGATAATTCTATATTTTACTATTTTAAAGGATTTAGTTTATTACCTGAAAAATAAATTAGTAGAATCTTTGTATGTATGTGGTGTAAAAATAGAAAAAAAAATCGGCGAAATATAAATATCAATCTCGTAAAACGAAATTGTTTCGTAAATAATAAATAAACACAAAACGTGTCGGAGGAGAACTAAACGCATACATAAATAATAGAAGAGAGAAATGTAAAACCAATCGTTCAAACCCTGTACGTGCTTTAACTGGGGAAAGCCACAGAGCAGACATTTTCCAATTTTCTAAATGGCCTTCATTCGATAAAGTTGCACTAACTTATAGCACACACAACTCAAGCAAGTTTCCCCCCCCCACCTCCCATTCCCTCAGAACCCAATCCAACTAAATCCACTCTTTTTCCTATCCCGCTTATCTTATTATATCCCTCTTTTGCTCGTGTGTTTGTGTGACTCTTTTTAATATCTTTTGTGTTTTGTTTCAAACAATCACAAACTGAGCCAATTTTCTCCCGAGTTGCTGCGGCGTGTTTTGATAAAAATTCCCAGTGCATTTATTTGTTGGAGTCTTGGAGAATAACAATTGCCCCGATATAAATGTAGTCGTTCTCTAGGGAAAGAAAATATCCACCATTTGCATATCTTGGAACAGCCAATGCGTTCTACATATTGAAATGACTGAGCTCTATGAAAACTGTGTTCAACTTCTTTTATAGCTTATACAACGAACCAGAACTTCCTTTAAAAATGTATAAAATTAAATAACGAATTCAGTATATTAAATTATATTCGATATTTTAAAACATATTTATATTTTGATTATTTATTATACAAACATTCTTTACAGAAGTTTCATATATTTTTCTTGTAAAATTAGTGAAAACATTCTTATCTCCTTCGTTATATTATACAGCCCCACATTGAAAGGACGAATTGTATTTTAAGTTTATTTTTCAAAATATTTGTCCTAAATTCAATATAATTCACAGATAAACAAATAACTTAAAATTTAAATAGTATTTAACATAACTAAAATATTTGTTTAGGTTTTGTTATTCAATTAGTATTTTTTTAATTTACAATAATGATACTATGAAATTTCTTCATTTACGTAGAATGTAGCTATTTTTCGCTAATTTGATACGTAATTGTCTATAATATAACACCAATGTCTTTTTTAAAACAATGTAATTTGAAAAATTAATAAAAATATTCAAAATCGATAAAAACGTTTCATATACTAAAGTGATTTGTACTTAACTTGCTTTATGAACTTGTACCTTTAAGATGGCTCTAGAAACGACAACTTCATTTAAAAAATGTTGATTATTTTTTATTATTAGTAATTTTGTGTTAACCCATTGGATTAATATGACGGAGAATTAGGTAGCACAAGGGAAACACAACGCCATTAACCAGGCGGTTTATTTATCGGAATTGCAGCAAGATTCACACCTAAACCATCTGAGCTATACCGCTCCCCGATTCCCTTATAGGACTGAGTGACATTATATATGCCAAATTTTGTATTGAGGAATGTTAATATCTTTGAAACAGTAGTTATGTGCACGTGATAACAGTTTAAAACCGAAGTAAGGTAGTAGGCTCAGCTAAATACACAAGTAGGCCTATCACTATTAATTACGCGAGTGGAGCATAAGCATTGAATAGGATCTCATACAGTGCGATTATAATTCAGGCATTATGTGTAATTGGCTAAACAATAAAGCCTACGATTGGGCGAGACAAATCAATAGTTAATTGTACTAATATAGGCTGCCAATTAAGCTCTTAGTCGCCTCGGCAGACTAACGCTGTAATTGGTTTTATCTAGGTCCAACTAAGCTCGAAACTTTTCAATGAAATTACCAATGATTTATTCCATAGTTTACAAAGGTGATTTATGGTATCGTTTGTGATTGGTTTTATTGGTTTGACCGACTGATGAGAATATTTTTGTCCTGTTCTAAATGTACAGAAATATTAAACTCTTTAAAGTACAGGCTATCTGAAGCCCATGTATTGCCGTTGTTGTATTCAAGAATAATAGATTGTGTTACTAAATTACGTTTCTTTAACAATTTTGAGAAACAATCTATTTAAAAACCACTTCAAGTTTGTTAAGAACACTAATTAGTTTTTGAATGTGTTTTTCATTCATATGGGCATTCCTTAGTTTTCTTGTTACTACCAACCTTTTTAGATGAAGAAAGGTTTTTTTTTTTTTTTTAAATTAATATCACGTTTGTGTCGAATCTCGACTTTTTGGAGGATGGTCTTGTGAATACTTAAGACTTACAGATTTAAAGTTGTTCATAAGCTCAATCCCTTACGAAATTACTATAGATAACTACTACTTCAACGGGGAGTGGGGGTGGGGAAAATAAAATATTTTTGGTATTAAATCCTTCTCTTTCAACTTTCTATGTCAGTTCTCTCTTGACCAACTCTTGTTCTTTTCCGACCCTAATGTAATTAGAGTATTTGAGAGCTGGGTCTTTATTTCATGTTCTTTTCTTCCTTTGTTTTTTAAGGCGATGATGACCAGGAAAGTTTTCGCCATTAAAAAAAATAATAAAATAAAATAAAAATTCAATTGAAACCATACTTTATATGACCATATCCACTTCGTAAACGTAAACCAACCATTATGTTGGGAATTTTGTAGTTTAGTTTATACTTTAATATTATCTATAACTTTTGGTAATTGATAGTTTATAAGCAGAAGTGTATTCAAAATGATAATACAGTATTACAAAAGCAGAAAATATCAATTCACTTGTAATTACAAAACAGAGCTAGTTAATTTATAAATGATTCTATAACATATTGTTTAGCATCTTCATGGAATCGCTAATAATTCGAACCCAATGAATTAAGAAAACCGATTTAAGATCTTAATCCAGTTATCCTGCCGAGCAACATCTTCAGTTTCTTCGCGCGTCTCCAACTTTACTTTAGGAACAAGTTATTAATAAATTCTTGCAAAATGTCAGACGTTTCAAGGTTTATGTAATTTATTACAGCGTAGGAGAACATCCCTTAATACAATAATCCCCCTCCCTTAGTAAGGGGCGGGTTTCGCGACGTCTCGGAACGCGTCCAATCAACTCGCAGTCCAACTTTGATTGACGTCTTCAACATTCCTGCCCTTCTCTTGACGGACGAACAAATGAACAGGATCTCTTTGGGGTGAAGGTATATCGAGAGTTGCGCATTTTAACTTTAGGATAATAAAGATATACAAAGTAAAGTTGCTAAGAGATTTGTTTGTTTTTTTATTTTTTTTATTGCAAACGGAATACACACGAATTGAAACCTTTCGAATAGACCAAATTATAATTACAACAATTAAATATTATTAAGATTGTTGGATAAATAGAACAGTAAATGTATATTACTTTTATTTATATCTGCAATATGTTATTTTATTATTTTGTAAATACGTTAGAGACATATAGTTTACTCTAAGAACGTAAACATAAATTTAATTACAACTCTCTTTTCCTTTGGTATGAAGTGGAAGGATAGGGCCTATGATCATAACTATGACAGTAATAAAGGTAAATATCAATCAATAAACCAATTCCTCCTTGTCGGAAATTTTACATTAACGGCGAAGAAACGAATTCCCATTTCACAGATGGCTTTAATGTATTAATTATATCTTAGATTATTCCAGCCTTTCTCGTTTGCTTTAGTCTTAAGCCATAAATTTACATGCGTATTAAAAATATATTTTTTCTTGTGAAAATCGTATTATTGTGAAGTTATAGCTAAATAGATATCCATCATTTAAAAGCCGACATCTGTCCATGAAATGTTCACAGATCCTACCAAAAGGTTAAGTTTAACACCATTTTTATTACACATACCATTATATATATATGCCAATGTGTGTGGTAATGAACTGGTTTATAGTTAGCTATTTTTCCCATTTTACGCAAACTTGGTAGATTTTGTAAACCTAACTTTATGAATGGTTTGTTAACAGCAAAAACGGGTTAGAAAATTTTGAAAAAGCGGCTGACTTTCAAATGTCAAATTTGAATAGCCTATTTTGGTTTAAAAAACACTTCAGTATACTACAATAGTTCATTTTGTTCGACTTTATAATGTTCATCCAATAATACATAAATGTATTTTCTTCAATAAAAAATCAAAATTGATACGTAACCTAAAAATTAGCAAAACAAAATATCAATAGTAGCCGGAATTTTAGGTGAATTTTATTATAAATTAGTTTGTAACCTGGGTTTCCTATACGTTGAATAAAATTGTCGGAAAATTTATAACGGCGGGCGATTTGTAAATGTCAATTTTTTATTTTATAACTTTTTACTTGTAGTTTGTTTTTATAATGCCTTATCTATATTAATCAACTTGCTTTCTACTCTAAACAAATAAGAAAGTGTACTAATGTGTTAAAAATACCATCAAATTTTGAAAAGGAGAGATAAAAAAAATAAATAAATAAATACAACAGCAACAATAACTATACCACACGATAATTTAGGCGAATTTTATTTAATATTAATATGTAAGCTACATTCATTGTTTAAACAGTTATGAAAAAAAGGTCGAAACATTTCAAAATGAGGGTTTTTAAAACAAGTTTGGCCGCAGTATCCCGATACAGAAAATCCATAATTAATTAATTTCCAAAAATGTCAATGGGGATCTTTCCCTAAGATTCTCTCGTTTTGCGTTTGTAAATTACGTTTGCGTTTGTAAATAAATTGATTAGCAGTTATATTGTACGCCATGATTTTAAAATCCATAAGGTTTCTTTCCCACTTTCTGGCAACAATTCTAATGGCAACATTCTGTGAACACAATGATATTATACAGAATATATCCTTAGTATTCTTATTGTAGGAATACATCTCTAATGTGTCTATTAACAACATGTAACCAGTATTGTATGTGTTGATCGTATCAGAATCTGCATGGCACAACGTGTGTGTCCTCTCATTTTATGTCATGTTTAAAAACTTTAGCCAACTTGTAAAGATTATCTTTGGGTGTGTGATTCTGTGATTGTAGGCTCTTGTGCACTCTGGTGAGCGGGAGGTGAAACTTTTTCTTATGGTCTTGTTTTTTAATAGTAAGCTGAGACAAAGTCAGTTTAAAATATATATGTAACCTGATATTTTGGACTTTGGAACGATGTTATTTTACTAAATTAAAATTATTTGTTACTTTTTTGCAGTCTGATCTCACTGTTAAAAATATTTTAAAATTACTGTCTTATAGCAAACATATTTTTTTGTTTGTTTTTGTAATCAATATTCAAATTACTCTGTACTGTTGAACTAACGGATTCCTCACGTTAAAATGTATTATGAAATGGAAAATAATTTAATAACTAAACAAACTATCATAAATTTGAAACATTTTATTATGATTTTCAAATTATTTCTCAACTAATCTTATTTAATAGCCGTTATATTTTATATCAATTATAGTTCTCATCTGTTGAATATCTAACGAGATCATGGCTAGAATGTTCAACTTAAAGGATGGCAAATATTTTGGGTTATTTAAACTTAAGATTCAGACAATTTGTTATTGATTAGTTTCTAGCATTATAAAAATGTAGACTTGTATCATATAACAGGCTATTGCAATTGTAATAAGATATAGCCTTAGTGTCGACAATATAAGCTACACAAAAGCGACAAATTATATTTTTTTATCGTTGTCCTCTAATTATGTGAGAACCGTTTAGTGGTATAATATTGTCAAATTGATGATCGCGTAGTTAAATAAAGGGATAGCTTCCATCTAGACTAGAAACGGAAAGACTTATTGTAAAAATTATTTTAACAATGATACCACCTAATAAATTATTAGAATTTTTGTCAAAAATTGTTTCATTCGTTTTTGAAAAGTTGCATTCACATAAGATCTACATACTAATGTCGATAAAACCAACAACACCCCGCTCGTTTTATCCTTATAATTCATCTGAAGTATTGAATATGAGTAGATTGTATTTGATTAATATTCCGTAACTAACCAAACCTAACATAACCTAATCATTTAAACGTGTCACATTTTGAAGATCAAGTGTTACATCATTTTCTGTGAAAAAATTATACAACTATTTTGAATATATAACTTTGACCATTTTCTAAACGATAAATAATTGTATTTTAATGAAGAATGATATCGTTAAACTATGTTGTATTATTTAGGCTATTATGCCTTATTTTTTTCCAAAAACTGTATGTTGTTATATAATTTTGTCTGAGTATTTCATCTTGATTCTATTCGAAACGCAATTTAGTAATGCAAGCTCATAATAACTGCTATATCGGTACTACCATGTAAATCTTTAAACAGGAAAAATACAATTGAAACCGAGTAATAAATAAAACTATTCTTTCTTTGTCGGTAAATCAGACTGTCCACCGGATGTAGTAATTCTGTTCAATGTAGAAAAATTGACAGAAAAAAAGGGAAAGAAATAAAATAAAAAAGTGTGACCGACTGGACGACTATTGTAAACGGAGTGATTATGACCCGTCTCCTCCTACACAAATCCAGACGTCGAGCACGGCTGGGTGCAAGAATTATGCGTGGAAATCCGAAATAAGAAAGACTTGTGCGGCCGGTTGGCTCTGATTGCCCGTGACTGATGCGATCTCTTCTTTTTGCAACACTTCTAGTAGTTAATAGATCATTTAAGGAAAACTATTTACTGTGAGAAGATTATTTAGAAACATCTGACTGATTTCAATTACTCTATTATCAAAGTTTGGTTTTTAGGAAGTATTTCATACACTATACTGTATGTAGATCCTAAAAACATGATTTACAAAATGATTTTTATAGTAATTGATTTTTAAATAACTCTTTAAATAATGATGTAAATACGATTTGACAAAAAGATGTAGGCCTACATATAAATAACAGACAAGGTTTATAAATAAAGTTTCTTCGTGTGTTTCAGTTCCTGCCTTTATCAACACAAATATATATACCGTGTATGATTATGAAAGTTTTAACCTTCTATAATATCTTAATTGATTAAACATAGGTAATTTTTTCGTGACATATCCACACCAATTCTTTTTTTTTTGTAAAGCAACAGCTGTTTTAATAATGTAACAAACGTCATTCTTTTGTGTTGATCATACTTTTAAACACACTTGTAACTTTGTAAAACACTTGTTAAAATACATAAAACGCTATCATCGTATTTACCGAGTTCATAGAAATTTTAAAATATAAATGTGCCTAGCTTTTTATAAATGTTGGTAGGCCTACATAACAAAATAGTTAGTACCTTCAAAGTTTAAAAAAACCGTTGTTCAGCTGTCTGAAACGTTGACAGTTCCTCTCATGAATATGTTATAGTTTTTTCACATAACTTTATTAACTGACATAAATGGGGACGCAATATTTACTTGTTAATGAATTCAATTCTAACAATTTAATAGACTATGAGAGAAATTTTAACGCACTACATTATTTTTTTCTTTTCGGACAAAGTGCCATAAAGTTATACCTTCTCTAAAGGCTGTCATTAATTTTCTAATAAAGGCTATCAGCTGCGATTTTAAAACGTTTAGTACATGCAGTACTTAACAGTACTTGCAGTAAGTGCGTTTGTCGTCTCCAAATGAATGACAGTACACAATTGTTCATATCAAATAACGATATAACTTTATTAGTAACAAGACGCCGTTTAAATGACTAATTTACCATCTTCAGTTGCCATATATTACACAAAACCCTTTATGCAGTGTTATCTTCACGAAACAACTGAAGATGACGTCTTAATCATTGAAACGTCGTCTTGTGAAACAAAACAAAATCGTGGACTTTGAATATTTTCGAAGAGACTTTGAAAGAAATATTGTCGAACAGTGTTTCATGAAACGCCTAAACTCTACACAAATCAAACCTAACCTAACATGTGCACAGTAGAGTACAGTAACATCTTAGAGGATGAGCTGAGCAGACACTCGGACATCTAAGTGAATTTGTTTAAGGCATTCATTTTACTCCAACGAGAGACATTTTAATGTTAACATTCAATAATGAATTATGTTGGTTTATTCGATGATTAAAAATGTATTATTTTCGTTGTTGTAAATTTACGCCGCATAAATTAAATATATGGAGCACATCAGATAAACTTCAATGATTAAAACACCGTACAAAGCATTTGTAAAAAATAAACATTTAATGACTTTAGTTCTAGGAACATAGCTTCCAATATGTTATAAGGAAGGAAGTTGATATATTTCCTTAAAAAAAAAATTAATTAACAGAAAACACTTAATTACGAACGCCGCTACTTCTTTACGATTTCCCAAATTGATGAAACCATTGTGTAAGAAATCACTGTCATAAGAACAATGTAAAAGATTAAAATACCACACGGGAAATATCCGTCAATAAGTGGTGGATTGACGTAGAGGTCAAAGTTGCGTGTCACGGCCTTAAGTAACCGCACGAGTTGACCCTTAGTGATGCAACCACTTTATCCTGAGCTCAGGATAACAAAATATTACATTTCCTTTAATTGTTTATACATGTTCTCGCGATGAAAGTGTCGGGATGGAATCGGATTTCAGTATGGCGGCTATTTGACAACTTGGAATGTGTCCTTATGTTTATTTTACTAATTTCAATAGGTAAAACAACCTATTCTACAGCCCTTGTAGTAAGACCCAGATCCAGGAGTATAGTATGAAATAACTATCCATATGACATGTTTCAATTTTTGACTAGTTTTGTCCAATTTATTACTTATTACACGGGTAGTCTTTAGCATTATTTTTGAAATGTCAACTAGCAATATAATTTTTAAATGGTTGGCATGTAATGGTGTAACTTCAACTTTCTACGGTAAAAAAAGTTTCAGACCTTGAACATTACAAATTTAAATCTGAATATCTTATTTATTTCATGACACATATAGGTTCTTTTCGATAAAAGCTAAAGTCAAAATATAAAAAATGACTGTTTCATATGTTAATTGGTTTTCAGATTTCAGTTGGGGAACTATATAGAACTGCCTCATAACTGATTTTTTCCTTCTAATAATGAAGAAGAATAATTTATTCAAAACAGTTATAAAACGGTTATTTAAAAAGAAATTTAACAAAATTCAATTTAGTAAAACAGTAATTTGTGTATTAGTAATATCGATTTACAATGCACTACAAATAAATATGTCAGTCACTTGTATTGCTTACAAAATGAAAGATAACTTGTTTAATAAAGAAATCAACATTCCAGAACATTTCTTATATCAGATGATGTGAATTAAAATACGCATGATATTGTAACCGTTTAATGATCTCCGTTTTAAGTTAAAAAACAAAACAATTAAAAGTTTTAGTTTTGGGAATGTCATTTATACAATTTAGAAAATAAGAAACTGTTTGCTTAACGCCATATATTTCTATACAGATCTTACTTTTTCAAATGTATTTGTAGTATTTGATTATGAAAGAAAAAATGTAGTGATAATGCAATTTAAATTTAAATATATTTTGGTAAACTTAGTCCTTTGAATATTATCTAAACACATGTGAAATGTTTACACATTTCAGAAATGTCTGTATAGTTACTCTAGCATCCATTGTTTTGATAACAATGTTTTGTATAGAAAATAGACCTTGTATATTATCTAAACACATATCATGAAATGTTTACACATTTCAGAAATGTCTGTATAGTTACTCTAGCATCCATTGTTTTGATAACAATGTTTTGTATAGAAAATAGACCTTGTATATTATCTAAACACATATCATGAAATGTTTACACATTTCAGAAATGTCTGTATAGTTATTCTGGCATCCATTGTTTTGATAAGACAATATTTTGTAAAAAAAATAGTACTTTGATATTATCTTAACACATCATGAAATGTTTACACATTTCAGAAATGTCTGTATAGTTATTATGGCATCCCTTGTTTTGATAAGACAATATTTTGTATAAAAAATAGTACTTTGATATTATCTTAACACATCATGAAATGTTTACACATTTCAGAAAAGTCTGTATAGTTACTCTGGCATCCATTGTTTTAATAAGACAATATTTTGTATACAAAATAGTACTTTGATATTATCTAAACACATATCATGAAATGTTTACACATTTCAGAAAAGTCTGTATAGTTACTCTGGAATCCATTGTTTTGATAACTCAATATTTTGTATAAAAAATAGTCCTTTGAATGACGCATTTACAAAATGTCAGTATAGTTACTATGGTATCCATTGTTTTGATAACACAATATTTTGTATAAAAAATAGTCCTTTGAATGACGCATTTACAAAATGTCAGTATCGTTGCTCTGGCATCCATTATTTTGATAACACAATACTTTGTATAAGAAATAGTCCTTTGAATGACGCATTTACAAAATGTTAGTATAGTTACTCTGGCATCCATTATTTTGATAACACAATACTTTGTATAAAAAATAGTCCTTTGAATGACGCATTTACAAAATGTTAGTATAGTTACTCTGGCATCCATTGTTTTGATAACACAATATTTTGTATAAAAAAATGGTCCATTGAATGACGCATTTACAAAATGTTAGTATAGTTACTCTGGCATCCATTGTATTGATAACACAATATTTTGTATAAAAAATAGTCCTTTGAATATTATCTAAACACATACCACGACATGTTTATGCATTTTCGAAAAGTCACTGTAGTTGATCTGGGATCCATCGTTTTGATAAGTTCATACATTATTGACAATGATATTTATAAGTTTTTATAATTGTAATATTAAAAGTAACTAAATTTACTTTACGTATATTGTGTGTACCTATAATTTTTGTACAACAATTTAAATAACGGCCATTTTACCATACGTTAGTTAGTTTAAAAATATTCCTCACCTGCAAATTCCGAACATTTTAATAGGGACTGGGGAAGTTCTCTGTCATAATTATTTATTTTACTTTACAAAAAATAAAAAATGATTAAGAGTGTTATAAAATATAAGTTAATGTAAACTTGGCCTCCAGGAAATAGTATAGTTCAAGGTGACGCATAAAGATGTGAAGGCAAATTTAATGGAATTTAATATTTTAACTTTTTGTTATAATACTGATAATTTAAGATAAATAAATAATCATTAGTTTAATTGCAATGGTTCATTTACAACATTTTCTACAACATATGTCATAGGCTGGTTTTACATTAAATAATAAATTAATATATTATAGACAGAATTATAAAGCCCACTATAGTAAAAAAAAAAAAGTTAATTCCCCTGAAATAGCTGGAAGAGAAAGTTATTGCTAGCGACAATAACAATCAATGTCAGCTATTAACATTTAATTAGTCCATTAAAATTATTATTTTTATAACAGCCGGGTCAATTTTTTATTACCTAATTTTATAGTCTACATTAATATTTGATTTTCGAATTATATTGTTGAAGAAAAGGAAAACTTGTTTGAGAAAAAATCGGGACAAAACAGTGTCCCGTCTGAGGAATGCCGGTTCCAATATAAGAATTGGGGCTACTTTATATTAGTCCTATTAGAAGCTTATTTCTGTATATCTAAACATTACTTTCAGTGGTGTATTTAGGTTATGTCCAGTTTTTGTGTAAATTTTGAAATATTCAAATTGCCGTTATTCTAATATTGCGACATCTATATTCTTGATTTTGTTTGTTGTCACAAAAGAAGTCATTAGAAGCTTACTATGTAGGCTACTGTCCTGAAAGTAAATTATTTGGAGAGTACTAACCCTTTATTAGATTTTATTACAATCTATATCAGTACCTACGTTAGAATTATTTAAAAAAACTAATATCACTCGAATAAGTAATTCTGAAAATGGCTGGCAGACTATATGGGCTATGGTCCTACAAGATAACAAAGCAATATATCTTTTACCGAATTTGGAATCGAAAAAGTATACTGATTGAATTTCATCACTCTAAACATGTTTGAATTTGAAACTAGTTTTACCACGGGTCTAATTAATTATTCAACTCTTGCTCAGATTAATTATATAAAATCATTAACCTATTTTAATACAAATTGTAAAAGTTTGAACGCATAATTTAATAGGTACAATTAATATTGTTAATTTAAGTCATAATCTATAAGAAAATACATGAATTTGTAGTTAACTATATTACTACAATACTTTTGAGAGAAAAAAGTTGAAGGGAAATAAATTTTAATAATCATAGTGACATAGTATCATAGAATCGTAACAGTTCATATAATAATATAACTTTACCATATAAATTAAAACGTTCAAAGCATACAACTCTCACATTGAGTTTGTATTACTACTGCTATAACCTGTAATACCTAACTTCGCCGCCAGGTTGCAGCGCTAGTCAGGACATTTAAAAACTTGCTAACCTAATCTGTTATTTTGGGAGGAAGAATATTTTGAACAAAAGAAAGTACCATAACTTTTCGTTCATAATATCAACGGTAAAGATAATCTTATGTACTTTTAGTCTAAATTTAAGTTGAATAAAAAACCTTTAAATAAGTTACGCATTTCTATAAATACCGTAATAAGTATGAAACTTTAGAATGTATTTTAGAGGTTAGCTTGAAATGTGTTATTTAATTGTATTAGACCCATAGGGGTTTAATGTATTGTAATAAAAATAGTTATTAATTATAAATAGATATGTATGTAAGTATGAAGCATAAAATCAGAGATAATATAAATGTCATTCTACTACCCCAAATAACCAACACATTAAATCTATAAACCCAATAGCCAAACGATGTTTTAAGGGTAGGCCTATTTGTTTACAAATAAGTTATTGTTGTGGGATATTTGTGAATATGCCCACAAGTTTTATGTAACCATGTTAAATACCCATTTACTTGTAAGCATTTTATTACACGAATATTTCTTATGATCTAAAATCAAACCATTTCTATAATTAGTTTCAAAAATTATTTTCCTACCTAACTTTATGTTCGTTAGGCAATTAAAGACGAGAGAAACATAGAAAAACCTTATCGATCGGGATGGATTTATTTTTGGTAGCTTATTCATGTTTAGGCCTACTTACTTACATATGGCTGGACCAAACTAATAATATCAAACTAATGAAGCTACATTTTAATATGGAATATGCTAACGTTGTTATTCTTGGCATATAAGTTATTAAATGCTGTTATAGATTAGCCTATTTTAAATATATAATGGGTGTTCTTATTTGCCTACACACAAATAAAAACAAATTTGTAGCCACAGGTTCATTTCAACTTCAGAGAGACAAATTGTAGCTGCTTGAATGATCGAGTGAGATGTTAGATTTAAAATTATCGTGCTAAAATAATAAATTGAAGGTGTGAAATGCGTGTTGACAATGGAAAGGGGCCCAGGACGCAAGTTAGGGTAGGTTGTGGAAGATGAAGAATGGTCGGGTTCTCCTACACAGATAAATATATAGGAGCCAATGATAAATTATCGGAAGACAGAAAAGGGGGTGGAGCGAGGTCAAAAAACGAATATATCACTTTCCCTATAGTCCTACACTAGGCCAGTATGTCTACACTCACACCGCCAGCTGAGTTGCAATTTGGTTAATGAATCAATGTTGCTTTTTTCTTTTTAATTACTTAATTAATATTTATATGACTTCTCTCATTCTCAATAGAAGAGAATAAAATACCATTCAATGAAACTAATTTAAAGACATAAATTATTTTTTTAAATAAAATTTAATAATAACAATAGACTAACATTAGATTAATGATAATACAATTTTGTTCCAAGAAGTTATAAATGTAAAACAACAAAAAATATAATTATATAATTAAATTAAAATACAGAGGTATATTGTACATTTAATAAATTTTTTATTTTTTTTAAAAAGACTTGTTCCTTTTCAAGAGTGGTGTTGATGACAATGACTTAATTATATGCATGAACTTTATTTAAAATTTCAGACAAGAACATTTTTTAAATGTCAAAATATTATCATAATTTGATTTTTAGTGTTTAATTTTTATAAATATCTCTACATTAATAAAGCAGATAGAAGTAATGGTATTTTTGAATTTTATTTGTTGAAATTCGTTGTTTTGTTTTTAAGAAAAATAACTAAAGGGAAGGAAAATTTAATTTTTCAGTCGGTGGTCATTTAAAGATTCACATGGAAGTTGCTGGTAAAGTTTACAGGTCTTTGAAATTATGACTAATTTTTAAAACAAATATTAATAAATAATAATTGAAGATCATCGGTTATTTTTAACTTCTTTCCAAAAATTGAGAAATCATGTTCGAGATTCCGATCAAGTTTTTCTTTCGTTCTTCTCGAATTCAAAAATATAACCCTCAATATAATCCTTAATTTAATATAATGAATTCAATAACCCTCAAATTTCAATATATAAATGACGTGTTTATTTATAATTATAAGATTTTGTTTGTTTGATTTTTGTAAATGATCTACAGGGTTTATTTATTTATGCAATTTTCTTTCAATTCGTCACAAATATGTATTTTGGTAAAAAAAAAAAAAAAAAAAAAAAAAAAAAAAAAAAAAAAAAAAAAAAAAAAAAAAAAATATATATATATATATATGTATATATATATATATATATTTGGACAGTTCCGTTAACAGACAAACGTGTAATTATTTAAATGTAAATGAAGACAATTTCAATTTTTCAACACATTTCATTTACAATAAAACTGCAGTGGTTTGTGAATTTTGATATATCGCTTGTTTGAAACATTTTTTCTAATGTCAATCACACACATTAAGTTCATTTTATGCTATTTATCGTATAACATCTCCATCTAATAATACCCAGATTTGTTTCCTGTGATGAAATGTAACAGAATTATTTCTAAAAAACTGAATTATTATTCGCATAATCTCAAAATTAGACAATCCGTAACAATGGAAAGCATCCATATACATGCATTCATAACTTTATAACTAAGAATTGTTTTAAAATATTTATTTTGGTTAGAGTATAAATTACACTTGTAGTTATTGGGATGATGAGATGGTCCACTAGCTTATAAAACTAATTTTGATGGGGTTCAGAAAATCTAAAATTTATTTATCACGCCTCAAGACTTAACTTATTCTATTTCTATAAACACAAGTTTCGACTCTGTAAATAATAATCTATAAATTGTCACTTCAACTCAATGTCTACAGTGTTTACACTGACGTAAAGTGTTTAGATTTTGAAATATTCTTGCAACGTACAAATATAAATAACTAAGTAATGTTCTTTGAAATAAGTCAAACGTATTATCACGTAGAAATACATATGCATTAATCTAAGTCTTTCAAGGATAATTGCAGTTTCAAATTTATCATTAGTAATAAATCTACGTTTAGGGTTACATTTCGTTAATTGCTTTTATTTTTGACTTTGAATATAGAACTTAAATATATTGGATAGAATCTGTGGAACATAAGTAATAATTAGGTAATGACAACTCCGACCTTCTACGAACGAAAACAACAACACGACAATAGGTTAGGTTTGGTTTGGTTTGGTTAGGTTTGGTTAGGTTAGGTTAGGTTAGGTTAGGTTAGGTTAGGTTAGGTTAGGTTAGGTTGGGTTAGGTTAGGTTAGGTTAGGTTAGGTTAGGTTTGAGACTCATTGAGGTTAATGAAACTGTTGTCTCTGAATTAACCTTTTGTTGAAATTGATTAAAGGTCTATCAGAAGGCATTGGAATAGTGTAATATAATTCTAAGTAGACTAACAAATAAAATACCAGAATTATAGTTATTTTTTCACAATTATTATGATCATTTTAAACATTTTTTGAAGCAGATAAAATGCACATCGCATGTCGAAGCTATGTTTCATTACATTATATAAAAAAGATTTTATAATGTTTTTAAATTAAAACTTTTATGAAAACCCGAATGATATAAGAGTAGATATTCTACATTTATTTTATTTTTATTTTTAACGTACTATTTTTACAAAATTTATTACTAAAAATATTTTCTTTATGATATTTGTTTTTTAAACAGGTATGTTCTAACACCTTTTTAAAATGTCTATAAATTTAACTTTAAATTCAAACCAAAACATCTATTGTGATAAATATTGACTTGAACAGTAAGGTTCTGAATCACAGCCACACCACCTTGGCGCAATGATCGTCAGGTATACAGCGTCTAGCGTGCTGGCTTGAGATATGGAGAAACCGGGTTTAGACAAGCTGCCATTGGTCGACGTTATGTGACCTTACGACCTCAGAGGCGGGCTTTGAGCATCAACCAAGACATGATCCTTTCCAGACATTTTGCATTTTTTTCTTCTTTTTCTAACATTCAGGAATTTAAAAAAAGAAGAAGGAAAACAAATGGTTAGGTTATAGGATTAACGCTCCGTTTCAAGGCTTATAACAACATCCCAAGATTAAATCTGAATGACTTGTTTATTTTATTTTTTATTTTTGAAAAAACACCAATTTTATACGTGGAAATGCGTACGCGAAACACAATACATGTAAGTGTACAGGATCTGTCGCTTCTGTAGCATAATTTTCACACTTTTGACAAACTTCAAACTTATCATGTGGGGAACTGAGCGTTATTTTATCTATTCCACTTCGTATGCTAAAATTCTAAACAGTCGACGAATAGCATACGGTAGGTTTTAAATTAAGAACGGATAACCAATTGTGATAACCAATCTCTCAAATCTATATCATCAGAATTTAAATAATTGTTATTAGACAACATTTAGCCTATTATTCTTTTGTATGTAGGCCCTAATTTGTTTTTTAAAATTTTGTAAACCCCCTAACTTAAAATTTCCCCACCTTTTTAAAACAAATTTTCCGGCTTATTTTAAATTACTTATATTTCACCTTATATGTATTTACATTTTAAACGTTCACTTCTAATTTCTAATCCTTTTAAATTGTTTAGGATTTATTAAGATATAGCTGACCACAAATTACCTGTCTAGCAAGCCAGACGCCTTTACGGATTGATGTACCAAAATATTATTTCTTTCTTTTATTACAATATATAAACTGGACATTAACGGTTTATCAAATGTCAGGCTACACGGCCAGGTATATTTTAAATGTTGTTTTTAATTTGTTACAGAACAAAAAATTAAATTTTGTAATAAATTCGTAACAAATAACGGCCTTGTAGAAACGTTCCCAATAAATGCAGAATATATAAATCATAATGATCTTAAGTAAACGATTGATTTGATTTAATATTTTTACAAACAATATTATTCGTAATAAAATTAAAATATTGGAAATGAAAAATTAATTACAATCAATAAAGTCAATATTATCGATACACCAGCGTAAATAATTTAATACCAAGACAGCTAAATCTTAACAACGTTTCGCGGGGCAAAGGCCCGTTCTCACAGTTAAAGCCCGTACTTAAAAGTCCATAAATCCGGGCACTCTTCACTCCAGATGTCAACAAAAATGGTTAACAACTGGCCGAGCGAAATTACAGGTTTGTACGCTATGTGATTATAGTCATTACCCGAGCTCTATTCATTGGGGGCGTGCGGGTGGCCCCCCCCACCTCCAACACGTTACATTCCCATAATATAACCTCTCATTATTCCTTCTTAATTTTTATGATTTTTAAGAAGGACGAAAAATGTAAATATTTAAAAAATTTGTAATATATAACAATTTGTCAACTTGTAAAATTAAAAACATATCCTTAGTCTATTTTGTTTCATCTCTAACTTTAGTTAGAATTTTTCAGATTTACTATTCTGATGATACAATAATAGAATTTCGTATTTGGTTCTTTCATATTTGAACGCTTTTGACAACAAATATAACACTTATTTGTTAAACATTTCTCATTGGTTACAAAAATAAACAGTGTAATAACCTTGAATCAGTTTAAAACCTTTATTTTATACTTAAATATATGTATTTTGTGTTGTAGGTAAATGGTGTCCTCGGCGGGAGTGGTCTTCTCCAGCGGATGCCAGAGCGGCCGACGCGGCCAGGAGAGGTGTCCTCTACTCGTCTGTCTTTCTTGGGAGTCCTGGAGAATACAACTCTTGTAAGTCCAAAACAAGGAGCCTTCTCAATTTAAGCTTTAATTTTAATCGATCGGATGCGATACAATGTAGGGTAACTCATGTTTTGTTCAAAGAGATTTGAAAGACACCGACAATAATATAATAGAGGTAGTATAAGTAAAAAGAATAAGCAATTAATAACTATTTATGCTAGAGACCGTAGGTACTTGGTGGTATTCCATTTTAAATAAAATTAAAACCACAATTTTTTAGTATCAACCACAATGTTTTAATATTGTTCTATTAAAACATTGTGGTTGATACTAAAAAATTGTTGTTTTAATTTTAATTAATAACTGCTGCTGTTAAGGTTCTATATCCTAAAATAACTTTAACGGAGCTTATTAAAGATTTTAGAAAAGTCTCCTTGAAAATGTTTGTTAAAGATGTGTTTTGAAATATTAAAATTGTTCTGCTCCATTGAGTCTTTCCTTCATTATAATTTCAATTCAGTTGATAAGATCACAGTGTCTCATTCTGTTAAGGACATTTAAGTCAGATTTCAAATTAAGTCCAGTCAAATTATAAATATAGTGTAAACAATGCTGGAAAAATGTAATTTATAACAGAAATAAACTCTGTCAATTAGACTACAGATATTTTGAAATATGGGAATAAATGAAGTAGATGTGAACTTTTTTTTACGAAAAACATCTACGAGTAATTCAATCAATCATTTCATCTCTCTCCAAAAAGTGAAAGTAGATTTGTTAAACTTTTTGGACTCTCATAAACTGAGTGATCAATGAGTTTATCTTAAGTTGCATTTTGTAAGATAAAATGTTTCAGAAACATCGAACCAATTCATATGCATTGTACGCCTTTACAGTAGTCAATAGAAGAAGAGAAAATACCGAAGAGTGCTTAATTAAAAAACTTGAAAAGTGAATGTACATTACAATAGAGTATATAACTTATAATCAATAACATATAGAATGCAATGTTTTATCTATTTCTATTGAAGCATGCAAGAATGCCTCCTGAATGGTTCCATTCTAAGACAGAAATACATTCTTAGCTTGGGTTAAGCGCATGCGTACATCGGGTACAGTACAGTTGTAGAAAATACAAAAAAGACTGTTCACATTGAGGTTTTCCCTTGTTGCCATTAGCAACCCGAATGCATTCCCGCCTCGTTTCCATAGCAACGACGCAAGCGCTTGGACGCTTTTCCCTCCTCTACAACCCTTTACCGGTACGGAGTACACCTTGAGGCTAGAAATTGTCTGTTGAAATATGGCGTTGGTTTGACAAGAAGTCAAAAGATCGATTACGGACAGTTGGGATGTGTGTCTCTGGTTCAACAACCGACATTGGGAAAATATTTGAATCCACATTAACGATTTTTAAGTGTTAGAAGAAACAAAATATTGCTTAATTAAACGTAGAACGAAGTTCTGTAACGCAATCCCATAAGATAATCCAAAATAAATTATAAAATTACCATCAGTACATGCAAATGATTTATAAAAAATAACTAAAGACTGAAACACGGAAGAAAATAAGAATAAATTAAAATATGTAGGCCTACAATATAAGAGCAAATAATGACTATCAACAATAATAATATGGAATCTGCATACAAATTATAAATATTTACCAATACAACAAATAACAAGTATTTAGTGTAATTCAAATAAAATATCTTAACTAATAACTAAATATGAAAATTAAAATTGTTATTACAAGTTAAAATATAAAAAAACAGAATTAATAAAAATACAAATACCAAGTTTTGTAATATGAGGGTTTAAAATTAAATAAAAGGTCAAGAATGGGGTTGAAGCAACATTTCACATATAAAAATGACGCCCAAAAATCGATATTTTCTAAAAAAAAAACTTAAAATAAATATTGGGACTTCTCCATATCATCTTTTTAACGCTAAACTGTCAACAAGTAACTTAAAAGATAGGCCTACCGTCGTTTCTTTACATAACGTAATTAGATTTTGAGAACAGTTAAAATTACCTATAGGCTACATGGTGCCTAAACATAGGCAAAACATGAACATTTTTCAAAATTTGCAAGCGCTAGCTCCGAAACCATTGTTTTTTAAAAAATCTTATGAATAAAAAGGTCTTGAAAAATTGTATATTATTCATATATGGAAAAAATATAAGTTAGTGTTCCATAATAAATTCCAAAGTTGGTCGCCATATTGGAAAATGGCGGCCAAATTTAAAATTTCTAAATTCATAGTTTTAATGGGCATACAAAATAAGTCCCCCATTTAAAGTTTCTTGTAAATCTTACCATTTCCAAAATACCAATGGTGGCAGAGTTAAAAAATATAACCTCTATATTTGTGGTATGTGCAGTGCTGTACAGGCCAAACTAATAAACAAAACAAATTTGGTATCCAGGCCTATTTCAACCACATATACCTAGAAGTGTGGTTTTCTCTCTCATTTTCGATAGGCCTAACTTATAATTTTCCATCGTACTTAATTCAAATGAAAAATTTAGCTAAAATGTATCAAGGACGCAAACAAATGTATTGATCACCACTTCCCAAAAAATTGACAGTTCAGCAGTAAATCAGCACTCCAATTTGGTTAACATTTTTGTCTGTGTTATCTAACAAATCGCGAGTGATAAACAAGTAGGCCTACGTTAGGAATCGGTTAATAGTCGATAATAACTTCGACTGCGTTATTTAAAATTATAATTAAATCAAATACGATTAAGCAGAGGACGAGTTTAATTAACAGCTGATAATAAAAAGAGAAAACTCTGTATTAAAGCAAATTGCAAGGTTTTCCTCCACAAATATAAGTATATTATATAGATATTTTTGGTCCTTATTTTGCTTTATAGATAAAATGTGTGTTGTGTAATGTTTTTGTAGCGTACGTCGAGGTTAAAACCTTCCACCATTAATTCACTCTTTAATTACAAGTATTGTGTAATTACCATTGCATTTTATAATAAAGCGAGTGCAGTCCTATTGGATGTTCACGGTACATTGTTTATTTAGCGTGAGATAATGATTGTGCACATTTGCAATATAAACACGTTGCATTTATAATTACATAGTTAAATAAATAAGGATCAATTATAATAATTAGACTTTATTTATTTGGAATTCTAAATTGACGTTAATTTAAGCATATCTTTTACCATGTAAATGTTTTATGAAGGTTGGAAGCCCAAACGAATAGGCTATGTTTTGAAGAACAGTAGTAGCTTGGCCATTGCGTGTTTGAAGAGAGGCATGATGAATGTGATGTTAGGACTGGTATTTTTAAAACAAGAAATATAACTTTTCAAGTAGTTATAGTTGTGAAATATTTGCAATTTTTGTTTTGTTTTCATCGATTATAGTTGTTTCCTATAAATATATTTAAACCGTTTACATAGCCCATGGATTATCTTATTAAAGAAAGTGATTAATTGGAGCTCTTCAAAGTTTATGTAGGGCACAGAAGTAGTGTATAACTAAAGTTAAATTTGTTTACACTACCGCTTTCCAGAGATATCTCTCGGTCTTTAAGGAAACTATCACACTATGCTAGAAATATGGATATATATATATATATATATATATATATATATATATTTATTACCTTATTTTCTTTTACCCAGCACAATCAAAACCTTTTTAAAAGATGACCTGCATTACCTTTAGAAGGTGATTACTTAATATAAGCAAATTGAATGTGAAATTTAAACATTACCAAACAAATTGAAGTAGCTGATTTTTAACCATATATAGGCTATGAAATTGTATATTCCAAAGAATAAAATTTAGGTTAGAAAGGAATTCTGCACAAATACCAAATTGTTGCGTTATTCTACCATTAATTGTTGAACTTTACATTTAAAAATAACTTAAATACAATTTTGAACGTAAAATTTCCTTTTTATAAATCGAATAGAAATTCTCTGTAGGCCTATGCCTTTTTTCTTTTGGATGGTACAAATATTACCACATAGTAACAAATTTAGAACAGCTAATTGAAATATTCATCTGGTCATTATCGTTTCTCTGTCTGTAAATTTTAAAGACATTTAGTTCTTGGTAACTAGTTTTTATAATATTAAACAGACAAATAAAAGATTTCCTCCTTAAAAATAGCACATGGATAAACTAACCTAAATCTGAAGTGCAATATGTTATACTATATCACTCTTTTATTGATTAAAAAAAAAATGGCGTTGAAGCGCTAAGTGCTTTCCTAGAAAAAAATATACATGTACCCTGTGTTGTTGTTTTAAAATGATTTCAAAATTAAAATAAAGTTTTAACAATTTAATTTGTTTTTGATTGATTTTTGTTCATATAAAATGCATCTCTCCACTTTACCTTCACCTGGGAAACCATTAAGATTAAGGAATATTGTTTACAATTTGTGTTTTGTACTACAACTCCAGAAGTCAAGACATAGAGAATGAAATAGAAAAAGTGAGAAAACGACAAAACTACACACCACAGCTATCAAACAGAATTGAACTAAAAAACACATGGCATCTGTATGCCTAACCTATCTTAATTATCCTTTTGAAACTGTGCCCATATTCTAGATACTATGATTTAATTGTTTTTATTTCATAGCATAGAATTTTACCATATTTTATCGCATTAAAATATAAATAAATAAAATTCCATAGAGTAGGCTATTAAAAAAATAGGTAATTCATTAGCAGTGATGATGCAAATAGTGGCTAAATTGATAAAATAAAATTTAACATTGCCTTATTTTCTGTCCGTATTATTGTATGGTTATATACAAATTATTCTAATAATAATAATAACCTTCTCGTTAATAATTTACAATACATTAAATTACCCTAACGTTTTTTCGTAGTTAAATAAATGAATGAATACAATAATCTATAGTATACCATAATAAAAAAGATGTAAAATGTCTCTTCACACGCCCAAAGCCGTAGAGTTTAAAGAAAACCGTGTTTTATGTTGAAAAAAACAGGAAAGAGATTGTGTGTGGGGACTCATTACGTCCGATTCACCCTTAGTGACCCTAAGCTTGTCTGATTGGCCGATCCATCACCGAGCCAGTAATTGGTTCCCATAGACCTTGCCCTTCCACCCCCTGGCATTGTTGCGTCATCTCTAAAGGACCAGTCCAATACAGCACAGACAAGAACAAGGAAACATGTTTTTTTCATCTTTTTCTTACGTTTTAATTCTAAGAGGAATTTTTAAAAAGTATATTCTGATCTCTATTGTGTTCAATAATTCGATATTGCAACTTTCATGTGAATTTATCTTTTTTAAATTTGTTGAAAGTCACTTATGTGTACATAATATATCATAATAATTATTATTCTCTTACACACAAATTTAAAACATTTCTAATAGCAACATTGTTTTTAAACGTTTCTAAAATACGCTTTTTAATCATTTTTGGATGCCTGTCCAACTTTAAATATTTTATGGGAAGTAAAATTAAATATGGTAGGCTTATTAATTAGATATATTGAACACGTTCTCGTGCTTTACTTTAAAAAGGACACTAAAATTTTCTGATTCTAACATCATATTCATATTATACATCTTCAGGATTCTTAAAGTAAAAGTACGCAGAGGTGGGAGGATGGGATTTGATCTCCTCATTTGTCGTTCGGCTTCTTGAATTGATTGTTACGTAGTCCATTATGTAGAAATGAACAATACATAGCTTGTATGGCGACTTCGGACTTTAACAATTTGATTTTATTTAGTATTTAAAAAAGGGTTGACTGGCGAGTCTAGATTCATCTCAATAGTTCACAAACCTATTCCTTATGGTTAGAAAAATTTGATAAGTCAAATTCGTATCCCATAGGCGAACTATTTCTTTATAAATAGTAATGTAATAAAATAATTTTTTAATTACACAATTAAACACGATTTTAGAATGAACTATCATTATTAAAGGGTCCATTAATGTTTTGGAGGTCCTAAAACAAGAAAATAGTTAGACTCGGTCACACTGCCAAGAAAAATTTATAAATCGAAGAACTACAATTACCATGGGCGTCATGACCAGTTCATTATTGGGGGGGGGGGACATATGCCGGGGGTCTGGGGGTATGGAAATTTTTTAAAATTAAACTTCTCAAAACATCGTTTTTATGCATTTATTTATGCGTTTGTAACAGAAATGTAATGTTAAAAACCCTAGTAAAGACAAAGCCCGATGTTTAATTTTAAGGTTTTAAGTAAATCATTCGTTTTTAGCAAAAATATTTTTACATCTCAAATATTGGGGGGGGGACGCGTCCCCCCCGGCGATGACGCCCAAGATAATTACAGAAAGTGTTACGGAGGAAAGGAGGATGGACAAGACGCTCATACATTTTAGGTTTATCTTCCATTTAATTAATTTTAATAAAAGAACGATCATCTCAACCAACTTCAAACACTCCTGTAAACACAAAGTTTTAATGCTGTTAACGCGCCCATTAAATATTTTTTATTTACACGTTAAAAAAATCCCCTTTTCATAACTTGTGTAAATGTAATAAAACTTTAAGGATCTATTTTATGTCCGGACTTTGTTTATATGTGAAATAGTCTATATGTAAACAAATGTAACATGAAAGCATCTCCTTTTAAAATGAAATATTCCTTTTTAAAAATACACGCCGAGTCCTTCCAAAGTAATGTCTATTTTAAATTGTGAATTTTGGCACAGCGAAATGAACACGGTCTCCGGCACAGATGTTCGGCCACCTTGGTCCGTAATGATGCAGAAAAAAATTCACACCAGTAAAGCTTCTAACTAGATCAGAAGATATATTTGCGTTTCTTTGCGTCGGGACAGCGACGTCTGGCTCCGAACTCTAAATGTTTTAATTCAAAACTGAATTTAGTTTTTAGTTTACGTTTGTTTTGAAATTGAGGAAGCAAAATGTGAGATGTAAGTTTACACTTTGCTTTCCCAGTTTCAAAGCAAATCTAAACTAAAAACTTTACTTCACGATTACAAAAATATTATTGGTTAGAAAAAAAACGAATATCTAAGTTCTGAGTTTACACAAACAATTATAAAAACAAACCTCTTTTGTCTTCATTACAAATTTTGAATTATTGCGGGTTTTTTCTCCAAACTTTCAACTTTTTTCGATTCAAAACTAATCAATAATATCCTTTGAATAAATATCTGAAAGTTTTTTTTTACCAAACTGGGTGTCGCTTTAAATTAGCAAGATGGAACTGGGAAACAAAAGAAATAACAACGCAAGGTTAAAAAGAAAAGTGATATATATGACAATAGAGAACACAGAATAAAATATAAAGAAACAAACTTACAACAAAACAAGAAAAATGTCTCATACTAAAATAGTAAAAAAAAAATAAAAAATACTAACGTAATGTAGCTCTACATTGTTTAAAATTCTATTAAATATTCATGCTTTGCAAATCAACTGTCCCTATATTTTAAAACTAGGCCTAATGATATTTTGACATCGAAAATCTTATTTCTTTTTTCTTGAGTCGTTCACTCTTTTAAGAATTACTAATTAATGTTCTTCTAAATACGGTTTTCGATAAATATAATTAATTATTTAATATTCTCCCACATATTACTGCCAACTTAATCATATTCATTTGAACGTAACTGATTATAATGTCATCGATACATCGGGTACAGCTCATTTGATGATACGGATAATTAAACTACATTATTGGATTCTATAATTGCAGAATAGTTATTAAATTGTAAATACAGAGATGTGGAGAAAGTAAGTAGAGTTTGATTCACTTGACACTAAATATAAATGGCAACTCAAAGTTGACTCCCCCTTCTGGAGACCCGTATACTTCATTTTCTGAAACGTCACTTGCAGTCAACGTCCCAACGGGAATTAACACCCGATTGCAGATCAATCGATAGTGGCCAGGCATGGACAAACACTTAAACAACGAGGAACAATTCAATAATGGCGAAGGAAGGTCTATCAATATACCATGGTTTTAGTTAAGTGAACTCTATTGTCTCGTACTGTGAAGAATATTGCAAATACGATATTTTCTCCACGTAGATTAATACCAATTTCTGTTCAACTTCCAATATTATCTATATAATTATTATCCAATCGTAGTTAGGCCTAATTATCGTCCATATTACATATACATAAAGCATATAACCATACACACAAACAATATACACGTAAATTAGCACATAATATTATCGGTTTAATTTTCCAATCTTCTAAATGAATTGTGATCCTTTGAAAATATCCACATATCCTTCATCTCGAAACTATGAACCTTTGGAAACTAAATTTGTCGACAATTTATTTTGAGTCACAAAAAGTTGATAGCGGTTAGCTAATGATATGGAATCATTATAATTGTATCTATTAAGTCAAAAATACTTTTAAAAATAATAAATTTTAGACTGAAAATTTATGAAAAGTGTTAGGCTAATCGTCTGTTTTAAAATTAGTAATATTTAACTTTTTTTATCATTGAATTAACATTTGATACCGGTTTCCACCCCTATATATTTATAATAAACGCATAATCTTAAAATGTTTTTCTTGACGAAAATTTATTTAAGAATTTTATTAAGTCTTACGAATTTGACATTCTTTAGGTTTTTAACTGGAATGTTTCTTTAGTCGCTTCAATTATTTGGGTTAATATTGATAAAATTTAGGACAAGGGTTTGTTTTATTTATTACCTTTCATTTATGTTATGTTCTGTAATTTTATCTTACGTTGGTTTGTGTAATATTCTTTCACATATCATGAAAACGAAATCAAAATCATCGAAGGCAGTTAAAAATACATTTTTTTAGAAATTTGTTCATTTTATACTTTCTACAGTTTAGTTTCTATATAAGCTTTAAACCTATTTTATAACAAAAATTAGGCCTAATAAAATAAATTTTATTTACGTAGCTTCATGTTATGGCTGTCTGTGATATCTACTACTATATAACGAGTAGACTAATACTATTAAACGAGCACTATTATTAAACGAGCACTACTATTATACTAGCACTACTATTAAACGAGCACTACAATTAAACGAGTAATACTATTAAACGAGCACTACTATTAAACGAGCACTATTATTAAACAAGCACTACTATTAAACGAGCGCTATTATTAAACGAGCACTACTATTAAACGAGCACTATTATTAAACGAGCACTACTAATAAACGAGCACTATTATTAAACGAGCACTACTATTAAACGAGCACTACTATTAAACGAGCACTACTATTAAACGAGCACTATTATTAAACGAGCACTATTATTAAACGAGCACTAATATTAAACTAGCACTATTATTAAACGAGCACTATTATTAAACGAGCACTACTATTATACTAGCACTACTATTAAACGAGTACTACAATTAAACGAGTAATACTATTAAACTAATAATACTATTAAACGAGCATTGCTATTAAACGAGTAGGCCTACTGCTTATAATAAGCGAGTACTACTAATAAACTATAGCATTACTATTAAACGATTACTAATATTAAATCAGTACTAGTAATCAAGAAAACGAGCAGTAGGCCTACTATTAATCGTTTATGTTTGTAAATTTTATAGTGCATAATAAAATTTTGTTGAAATGGGGTGAATTTACCTTTTTGGGTGCCCAAAAATTTCCGTTTAGTAATACTGTACTACCAGAAATCTCTTTAACGTTAAAAAATAAAAACTTTTTATTAAATATTAATTGTAAACATATTAGTTACATATTAGTCTATTAACCACTGACTGCACATTACAAAACACGCAACTATTACGTGATACAATTAGTTCATCATAGTTCGTTTTTTCTCATTTTGATACATATCATTTAAGTGTCTACCATGTTTCATTATCTGTTTGTAATCACATCTATTCTATCTAATGTTACTCTAATCACTTTCACACTTTAGATTCCAGATTTTATAATTAAATCGTATCCTTACTACAAGGTTTCTATCACAGTGGGTGGACATTTTCCCATTCCTTTCACTTTATATACCGCCTAATGCATAATTGAAATAGTTTTTACCTATTTGTTCGACGGCTCATTATGTAGGCAATGTTAATGAGTAGAGTTTTTATAAGACTGTAATTTCTTATTTTCTTTATTAAAAAAATATAGATATATTGTAAAAACTTTAGTTGTTCACCTTTGGACTTCATCCATGTATATATATATTAACTCCTAAAACTAAAGTGAGAGTATGCTTATAATTCACCTTTTAGGTGTAAAATCTTTGAAAATACACAAATAAAAAATATGTAAAGTATCTTCTTCATCTAAAATTAAATATGAGTATAACTTTCTTCCCCCTTTATTGTTTGATTATAGTTGCATAAGCTCCAAAAAGTAGAAACTGACCAATTTGAATACTCATATTTGAAGGAAGCACAATTACCAATACATTTTAAGGCGTAGATTTTGTTTAAGGCAACAAGAGAGTTCTAATCCAAGAGT